>JAGFMF010011658.1:4976517-4992652 GCA_019455555.1 Galemys pyrenaicus | reverse complement strand
GGCCTCCTTGGTGGCGCAGCGGGTTGAACGCCACACTGTGAAGTATCTGAGGCACAGCAGCGCAAGTTCAATCCCAGGCCAGGGAGGGGACCCACATGGTGCAGCAGACCTCTCCTGCCTCGCCCGCCCACTGCTCCCCTCAGCAGTATACTTCAGTCGATCTGCCTATTCTGCTCCCCACTCTGTCTCTGTGAATCCTCTTACCTCCCACGACCCTGGCCTGTTACCCCAGCTCTTGTATGCATCAATAAATAAATCTTTTAAAAAAAAAGAAAGAAAATAAACAGTTATTAGGTGATGCCGTTGCTGCCTCTAATCTGGAGTCCACACTTTGAGATCTTCTATCCTAAGCTCTTAGGATGTAGATGCTGGTTATAATTCCCTTGGTTCCAGAAACAATTTAATAAAGTCACAAATGATTTGATCTAAATCTTTCATCACTTATGTTAGGTGATGGAACAGGACTGTCAGAGTTATTTTCCGACATGAACTTGACAGTACAAGTTTATGTGCCTATGTGGGAAAGTAGAAACAGAGCTGGCATCTGTCATTTGACCATTTGGCCGTGGGTGTCTTCCTCCTTTGGGGCCTCACCTGTGTGGTCTGAGGCGTGGAGTGGTGGTTTTGTGGGCTCAGCGCCGTGGTGTGAACTGTTTTATATAGCAGGACAAGTTGGGCTGGGCCCAGGCCAACCCAGTGCCCTGAGGGGGACGGACATCTCAGGCCTGGCCTGGGACAAATATCAGTAAGGGGGGCCCCCGAGGGTGGCAGCAGGGAGAGCCATTCCAGAGTGCTGGGGTGTAGTGGGGTGGTCGGGAATTCAGCAAGGGCTGCTGTGGAGGCCTCAGCAGAGGCCCCAGGGAAGGTACAAGTTTCTGTTGCTGGACTAAGAACATCTGTCAGGAGCTTTGGGAGAGAGGAGAGGTGAGACTCAGTTGAGCTTCAGTCCTTTGGGAATGGGGGTCCAAGCAGGAAATGAGGCAAGGAGACCGAGGCAACATTCTATGAGTGAGGACCTGGCTTTTAGGACCCAGCAGAGGCCTTGTAATTCAACTGAGTTCAACAAGGATGAGGCTGGGGACCAGGATGCCACAGCTGTGCGGTGTCTCCCTGCGACGAGGAGCATGCTGAAGAGCATAGCAAGGTGGGGTCTGCGGACAGGGGCCAGCTGACCTGCGCTCTGCCAGGTCTAACACGGGCAAGGCCTCAATACTGAGGGTCCACTCTGCACATGGGACCTAACACGCATGTCTCTCACCCAGACCCAGGACTGGGGAGATGCATGAGAACGTGGCAGGACACCGTCCGCTGCTGCCCGAGTGCACTGCTGTGGCTCGTCAGGTGGTCGTGTGTTTCTGATCTCACATCGTGCAGCGAGGGAGACCGAGCACCTTGCGCGAGGGAGCGTGACAGCGCAGTCTGAGCGTGTTCAAAGGGATGGGTTTGCTAGGTGAGAGCTGTGCTCCCACCTTGCGTCTTTGTCGTCTGCTCGGAGTGAAAGAATCCTCTTGGAGCCCAGCTGGCTGGAATGAACGCTTCTAAGGGTGCTGACGTTTTGCTCCTTGAGCCTTGTGCAGGGCACTAACATTTCAAATGCATCTGGAGGGTCAGAGAATGATCAGGTCTTTCCACCCTCCCACCACTGATGATGGACACCTGCGGTGCTGCGAGCATTCCAGGGTGGGCATGCGCAAGTGGGCGCACCTGTGTTGGACACGGGGATAAATGGGCGGTGTCATGACAACGCCAGGGCCGACCGACCAACAGAACCGACCGACAGAACCGACAGGACGAAGGAGCAGCAGCAGCAGCAGCAGAGAGAGAAGAACGCAGCCGAGTGGGTGAGATACGCACCCATGCCTGCCATGTACCTGGCCACCTCTACTAATAAAAGTATGAAAAGCCACCGAGGGCTCCAAGATTCTCCTTCCTTGACCCGTCTGTCCAGAACCATCCCGAACCTTGCCCCAGTGCCACCTTCCTGCCGCTACAGCATCACACCTTAGAAAGTGCAGTGTTGAAAGCAGGTGGCTCAGTCTTTAAGTGCTTCGTAAATTCTGGTGACACATGGCTTATCTTTGGGGAAGGCGTCTGGGTGGCGGTGTAGAGTAGGTACA
The DNA here is from genome assembly GCA_019455555.1 of Galemys pyrenaicus. Taxonomy (NCBI): domain Eukaryota; kingdom Metazoa; phylum Chordata; class Mammalia; order Eulipotyphla; family Talpidae; genus Galemys; species Galemys pyrenaicus. The sequence continues at coordinate 4,990,535 of JAGFMF010011658.1, read as the reverse complement.
GGGAATTCAGGGAGCTCGGGGAAAGGTTCAAAATGCTTTCATGTTGTATCTCTTCTTCCATCTTCCAACTGCTGATAGCAATTTTATTTGCCTTAAAATTAAGTCACAGGATCACTGAAACCAGAAGCTTGATTTCCCTAAAACATAGCGGGATGGTGTAAGGTGAATTAAAAGTGATCAGGCTTTTCTGCCCTCCTGCCATTGGTGTTGATGATGGACACCTGAGGTCTTGCACGCATGCCTAATAGCGGGCACCCCTCCAAGTAGGGTGTGGGCATGTGCAACTGGGCACACCTGGGCTGAGACACAGGTGTGTAAGCGTCATGAGGACGCCAGCAGCAGAACAAAAACAGAAGAGAAAGGCAGAAGAGTCTAGAGAGCCCAGGGAGAGTGAGATTTGCTGGGGGCTAGGAGGCCTGCTGCCCCCTGGCCCCCCGGCTCCCCTGCTTGCCATGGTCACTAATGTATAAAGAGGAATAAAAACCTGAAAAAGCCAACGAGGGCTCCAGGACTCCTCTTTGACCCATCTGCTCAGATTGTTGAGCAACTGCCCTTAGCCTCCTGGCCCTGCAGATGGTGACCTGGGCTTGCAGTGGGCCTGCAGGGCTGGGCTGAGGGGTCCCTGTCTGGACCACCCACTCCCTCAGTTTCTTTAGAGCCCTAACTTTGAGGTTGGTATTTTGAGCATGTCCTGTCACTGCAAAAGGAATGTCAGGGAGCAGCCATTTCCCGTCCAGCCCACGCGTCTTCCTTACGGAGCTGAAAGCTGGGTGCCCAGGTGAGAGAGCCCACGTGCCTGCCTTGCATCTGTCATACTGGTCGCCTTCCACGAAGCCCGCCTCATATCCAAATCAAGCCCCCTGCTCCTCAAGGAAGTTAATTTGCAGGGTAAAGGGAGTTCTGATTTTTGCTTCCCATATTGGCACTCCCGCAGGCTTTGAAAAGTGAAGTGGAGGCAGGAGGGAGACACACAGTGAGATGAATGGCTTTGTCTGGAGGTCAGTGAACCTGAAGATGGAAGAGGGAATGAAGAAGTAGGCAGCTGCCAGGACACAGGCGAGAGGCTCTCGGCTAGAGAGACAAATCAGGTTATTTCTAACGTTGGAACGCCAACGCCGAGCACTTCAAGATGCGGTGATTTCTGTTTTCCATCATCAAACAATATGCTGCAGAGAAGTTTCCATTTCAAATAAAATTATCTAGGGCATGAACCTACTTTGGTTCTTGAAATGCTCCCTACTTAGTGACAGTCAAGGAAATTCCACAAGTTCTTTTGAGGATGGAGGATTGAATGACATGGAAAAGTGTTTTGATTCTTTTTCCAAACTTTTAGTTAAAGTCTCTTAATTGTTCCAGGTCTGCTTCACAAAGAACCTCACCTACCTGCTTTAACTCTTTGTGTGACACAAAGTTACTTCAAACCCCAGCTTGGACAGGATCTCTGAAAATCCAAGGCTGTGACTGATTATGTGGGAACTCAGTCAACTGCCTATATGGGACAGGTGTATCTAGGCATCGGGCTTGACTGGGGAAGGATAAGCCTCCTTCCTTAAAGGATGAGGCAAGAGGGTTTAGAGCAAGAGGTATTCATGTGTGACATTTGGAATTAAAATTGAACTTTACTAAATAGATGTCCTAAAACTCTAATTAGAAACTCAGGGAATTGCAGATAAGTTAATCCAAATTTTCTATCATTTATAATACAAACAGGTGACCACCCAGATCATGCTTCTCTCTACTGCTGACCTTCCACCCTGGAAGTAACTCCATTAGACCTTTATCAGTGTCTCCCGCTAATTACACTAACGAGCAGCAGAGCGCCATGCCCATGTATAAGAACAGATGGTGACATCAGAACTTTCGAGAGGAGAAAATGGCTCTATCACCAATCCACCGCAAGGAGGTAGGAGATACTCAAATCAGCTTCTGTGATTAAGAATCAGTTTATATAGGTTTTTGGGGATTGGGGTTGAGAACAAAAGAATTAAATTTTATTGACTTAGGAGCAGATTAGGACAAAGAAATGTGGATTTGGCTGAAGTTCACTGACCAGTTCCAGGGCGGCTCATACAGATGAAGTATGAAGTGGTGTTTCTTCAGAATTTCTCTTGGTGGGTCCCCTCAGCTCTGGTAGCCCCTTTTCTCTCATTTTGTCTCCCAACCTGAGCTCAGTTCAGGTTAGTCAATAAGCCTCTAGGCTCTGCTGTGCCTGTAAAAAGAAATCTCAGAAATTTAGACACTTTTCCCTTTCCCCCACTTTTATTTTAATTCAGTGATTTAGCTTTGATTTTAGTAACTTTGAAATTTCTGGATACCATGCATATGCACTGTTATTTATTGAGTTTTCAGGGTTAGAGACTATCATTGACTTTCTACTATTAGAGACAGTAATTTACCCTCTTACCATCCATTTTCCTCTGCTGTGTCTCTCAGTTGTTAACGTTTCTGTTCATTTGGCATACAGTTATAACTGGTAGTGAATATATATGGCAGGTCCTTTGAACGAAGTTGTTTTGTTCAATGCCATCTCTTTTTTTCAAAGATTTTTTAAAAAATCTATGCAACAAGAACTGAGTTATAGGCCAGAGGCGGGGGCAGGGGTGCGTGGGTAAGAGGAGTCACCAGAAACAGCCAGGGAGCAGAACAGGCAGAGCCACTGAAATACAGTGCTGAGGGGAGCGGTGGGGGAGGCAGGAGAGGTCTGCTGCGCCATGTGGGTCCCCTCCCTGGCCGGGGATCGATCTCATGCTGCAGTGGCAGCAGAAGATCCGTAGTGCAGTGCTTAACCCCTTGCGCCACCAGGGAGGCCCCTGTTCAATGTCATCTTAGTATAATTTTGATGAGAGATAAAAGCAATGACTTCCTGGTTGGAGCAGCACCTGTGTAGACTTTGCATGTTCTCAAGTCTATGTGAGTTTTCTCCAGGTGGTCTAGTTTCCAGCAGCCCAAAGAGGGCATGTTGGATTCCTTGTCCTGTCCCTGTTTGTTTGCATCTGAGAGAATGCGGTGCGTGTCTGGGTGAGCCTGGGGTGCAAGGCAGCGATCCAGGCTGGGTTCCACCTTGAAAACTGAGTTTCAGGAGAAGCTTTGCCCAACCTCAAACCTGAATAGGAACAAACAGGCTAGAAAATAAATAAATGAATGAACGCAAATTATTCTTTAATGTTAGAAGCTGTTTGGTTCTTTATATAGAAGCTGGGTGATATTTGTTACCAGAAACGTGCTATAGAACTTAACTCTTGTTTATATCAATTAGCATGTGGTAAAATTGGTTTTGCTTGTTATGCATTGTTTTGCTAAAGTTGTTGTTTCTAGGAACTGATCCAAGACATGACGTGAGGCCTTACTGTAGCATCAGCTGGTAAGTAATATCCATGTTCTTGCTCAAATCTCTCCTTCACCATTTTATCAGTTCTCTTTGACTGCCATCTGTATTCGAGTTTTCATTTTCTAGTTTGTAGTTAGTTACTTTTTTTTGGCTTGGATTGCTCTTATGTAGCTTCCTAAAAAGGGTGCAGGGGACATGTACCTTTGCAAACATGTATGACTAAAAATGCATTATTCTGTCTTCACATTTAATTAATAGTTGACTTGTAGAATTCTGGCTAGCTGATAATTTCCCTCAGGATTTTAAAAGCTTTTCCTCTTCCCCTTTCCCCCCTTTCCTTGTCACCACTGAGAAATGTGATTCAGTTCTAATCTCAGCTCTGTGATTGATCTATTTTTCCTCTCTGGAAGCATGAAGGGTCCACGCTTTATTCACAATGTTGTGAAATATGATGATGTGTCTTGGTGCGAATCGCTGTTCTTTCTTTGAACTGTGCTTTGGCGCCTTTTAAATCTGGAACTGAGGCCTGTGGTTCTGGGACATCATCTTTAATTAATTTTTTTATGATTTTCTTTCTTCCTGTCTTCTTTTTTGGAAACTTCTTCCTGCTTTCTTTTTTGGAAATCCTATTAGTTCACTCTCCTGGATCTGTATGCTGATTTTCTTTTCTTCTTATTTCTTCCCTTTCCTAATTTATTTATGGGAGTCTTATAAAACTTTATTTTCCAGACTCTCAATGAAATTTTCCTTTCTGTTATCATATTTTAAATTTTTCAATAAGTTTTTTTTCATAGCTGCATGTTCCTTTTTGAAAAGTAACATCCTATTTTCTTACATGGTTGCAATGTCTTTTCTTATCATTGCAACAGTTTTAATTATAGCTTTCTTGGGATGTTTTTTCTGCTGTCCACACCTCATTTTCTCTGTACTTATTTTTCCTGTTTATGACTTTGATGTCTATGTCTCATATTTTCACAAATGTTTGAGGATCCTTGGCCCTTGGCTCAGTTTTGCTTTTTTGAACTAAAGCAGGTAAGAGTGGTTGGGAGCTGGGCACGCTGGTCAGTCTTGTCCCTGGTGGGCTTCCCTCTGGTTGAAGCAGGCTTCATGGGGAACTTCTAGCTGTTTCCATAACCATAGGTTATTTTTCTTTTCTACTGGTTTTTCCTAGAAAAATTTTTCCAATTTTCTGCCTGAGGATAAAAATTGAGCATTTATGGACTGATGTAGGAAAGGGACTAAGATGGTCACCAGGCACCTTGTCGACTTTCTCAGGACCCCTGGTCTTAGCAATTGTGCTGTTGCACTGTCCATCCAGAGGAGTTCAGAGTCCTTTGGGTCTAAGGACTTCACTGTCTAGGCTTCGGCTGCAGTAGAATAGGGGTATTTGCTTGCCAGCGTGGAATAAGATGTGGTGGAGATTTGTGAGTATAATTCTCCCTGAGACCTTCGATGTATTCAGTCTGGTTCCAGGCCCTCAAGTGCAAAGACATTATGGCCCCTAATTGCTGAGACTCCTGAATATGCTTCAGAGTAAACAGGCTTCATTTTGAGCCTGTCCCACTTCCCATTTCACTTTTAGTTTTTTTTTTTCTTTCCCTTTTGCTGTCTACATAATCTCCCCTTTTTTCAAAGTGTCTAAATTTTGTTGCTATATCTTTTTGTCTTATTGAACTCTTTTAAATTGATTTACTGACATTTAGATACTTAAATTAACCACAGGTAAATATGTATGTTTAGTCTGTCATTTTTAATAGAAGGTACTCTTCATTTTATAACTGAGAAACCAGCCCTGGGAGTGTAAAGCACTGGCTTAAAGACTTAAATAGATATGTCATACATAGAGGAAGAGCTCTTGTTGAAAAATCTTTCAGCTTAATCCAGGACTATTTTAACTTATTCCAAGTTTACTGAGAAATTTTCCTAAGTCATAATTATGGGAGTGCTTTTCTGAAGGCATCAGTGGAGGCATCACAAGCATTATCACCAACAAGACATTTCTGGATTTCGTTCGTTTAACAAGCTTTTATTGAGCATCTATGATGGGCAAACAAGTGGTAGTTAGTTCGATCTGTGGATTGACACAATAACAAGTCCAATAGACACTGGACCAGGGGGAGAGATTGATGTTCATCAAGTAATCACACTCAGTGGAAATTCACCTGTCAACTGTGTGACCGCATTCATGTTACTGAGCCTCTCCAAGTTCAAGTTCATTGTCTGTGAATGACATTAATAAGGTGTAAAGATTAAATAAGATCATGCATGGAAGAACTTACATAATGATGATCCATTGTAAGCTCTTGATTGCATTCAGATATTTTTTAAATATTTCCTAGTTATAAGGAAAAAATGGATCATATTATGAGAGATTATAAGGGGTGCCTGTGTGTGTGCATGTTGGGCAAATGCATGTGTAAGCATGGATGAGGTGAGACTATCCTAGCCTGGGAAGAGACTACTACGGTAGGATTCTACTAGTTGGTGAAGATACTTGGCCAAAGGTTTAAAAGAAACTTTGGAATAAGATTTTGCCACAGAGAGCAACGGCCTTGACTTATTGGTTGTGTAATTTGTGATTTATCATGGAACATGTTTGTTTCTACCTGCATTTGAAAGCTGAGCCAGCGTCTGTGATGGCTGTGATGTACTATGCAATGTCAGAGGGCGAGTAGGCCCATAAATGAAAGTTTATGGATAAAGCAATGTGACTAATAAAAAAAGATATATGGATTCAGAAAGAAGAAAATAGGAAGGGTGGCATGGAGATATTGTGTGCAATGTTTTATATTTGTTGACATCTATGTAAAATACTATAGACTGCTCAGGGAAATAGGAGAGGGGGAATATCTGATCAATAGAAGGAAAGGAGGTAGTTGATTTCTGAGTCCACTACAATAAAAAGAATAGTAAGCCTTTTGACTAAGACATGAAAGGGTAGGCCAACCAAGTATAATTGAGGTTAAGTGCTTAAATTTCTTTTAGACCTTAGAACATAAAAGAAAAAAATAAAACTTGTTTGACTTTCTAGTTTGAGCTTTGCTTTCACAAGCAGAAGAACTGGCCATTATCCATAAATAATTTAGCCTGAGAAAGCAGAGGTGACTAGCCTTGAACTAAGCTCTAAAGCCACCTGGAGCCAGGAGACTTCCAACACAGAGGAGGGTGTAAGCCAGGTATGAGGGGCCTACCCACAGAAATTCAAAACTCCAGTTATCTGAAAAAGCCCTTTTCATATGTCTCCGTAGATGATTGCTTCTAACTAGCCAGTGAACTTCAACCAAACCCATGTTTCTTTGTCCTCATCCCTCTCTTTAACCAAAAATTCTTAACGCCTGTTTCTACCCTGATTTCCAAAACCTATATAACCTCATTCCCTTTATTAAACAGGGAGACAACTCTGAATTTATCTCCTGTCTCCTTGCCAATTGATTCACAATAAGGTTTTTTTTTTTTCTTTTTCTGAAACTCTGGTGTTGTGATAATCTGTCTTCTATGCAGCCTCTGTAGGGCACCCATCGTACCATAACACAAGTGTGAATAAGGAAAAAGATCATAGAGGGGTAGTCAAGATCTAAGGAATGGAGGTGCTGGGTCTTAGCAGCGTGGGATACCATATGTCTTGTAAGGGGAAGGGAGAGAGAAAGGAGAGTAAATGGCTTGGAAGGACCTAAGAATTGGGTGAGGCCTGGTTTTAAAACCATTACTCTCCGCTCACAAAACCCTGCAGCTTAGTTACTGTTGGATGTGCACCATTAAATGCCAGCAGTTATTAGAGCTCTGTAATCATGAGGGAGACCTCTATAAATGTAGCTAAAGAGCAACCCCTGCTAAATATTCATGAGTGTTAATATTGGTCAAGTCTTTCTAATCCCAGGCTCATTTGCATTTTCACCTGTGATGCTTGTATGTAAGCCAGGAGGCGACATGATCTAGGAGGAGTGCTTTTCCTCCAGCAGGTGCACAGTAAGTATGCGTTCATTAGGTTTCCTCGGTCAGCACTGGAGAAGGAAATATTTGAGCGCCTGTGATGCAGACAAAACTACAGTGAGTGCCTCCCTCTGCATTAGTGAAGACGTGGGAAGTGCAGTTCAGAATCCCTCACAGTGGAAGCGTGTGCACTGAAACAATTAGACGACCCCTTAAGAAGTCAAGTCATCGGTGCTAAATCAATGGCAGCTACTGCTGCTTGAGAGATCAGAGAAGAAAGAGAGTGATGTGAGGAAATGGAGGAGGCATCCACTATTTTATTGTGTTTCAGGTCGTGTGATTTTACAGATTGAAGTTTGGTGGAGGCCCTGCATTGGGCAAGTCTACCAGTGCCCCTTCCCAACAGCATGCACTCACTTCACTTCTCTGTGTCACAGTCTGGTAGTTCTTGTAGTCTTTCAAACCTTTCCATTATTATTATAGCTGTGGTGGTGACTGTGTTTAGTCATCTTTGATGAAAGTGCTGTAATTGTTATGGGCCATTATGAACAGAGCCCATATGAGATGGTGAACTTAATAGATTAATGTTGCATTTGTCCCAGATGTTGTTTCCTCATCTTTCTCTCTCTCCTCAGACCTCTCTGTCCTCTGAGACACAACAGTACTGAAATTAGATCATTTCATAATCTGACAGTGGCTTCTCGGTACTCAAGTAATAGGAAGATTCCCAAGTGTTGCTTTAAGTCAGAGGTTAGTAAAGATGAAGTTTAGTGAGGAAGACAGGTTGAGAAGCTGGCATTGACTGAAAGCTGGACTTCTTGTGCCTAACAGTTGACCGTGTTGCAAATGCACTGGAAAAATTCCTGGAAGAAATGAAAAGGGCTACTCCAGGGAACACACAAGTGAACAGCCTAATTGCTGATATGGAGAAAGAGTCCATGGTTAGGAAAGAAGATACAGCCACAACATTCCTTCAGCCAAAGCCAAAGTCCTAAAACTCTAGAGCAAGGCCCTAAAACTCTTTTAATCTGATGAAGACTGAGAGAAATGAGAAAGCTCAGAAGAAAAGTTAGCAGTCAGCAGAGGTTGGTTCATGAGGTTTAAGAAAACAAATCATCTTCACAACACAAAACTGCAAGGTTAAGCAAATAGTGCTGATATAGAAAGTGCAGCCAATTATTCAGAAGATCTAGGTAAGAAAATGGTGAAGTGGATACACTAAACAGATTTTCAAGGTAGATGAAACACTTTTATATTGGATATGATGCCTATTTAGACTTTCATAGCTAGAGAGGAAAAGTCAATGACTGTCTTCAAGCTTAAAGGGAAGACTGACTTTAGGTGTTACTGCAGCTGGTGATTTAAAGTCGAGTCAATACTATTTACTATGCAGAAAATCCTGGTCCCCTTTTGAATTACATTAAATCTACTCTGGATGTGCTCTATAAACAGAAGGACAAAGTCTGAATGAAAGCACATCTATTCACAAGATGTTCTACTGAATATTTTAAGCCCATGGTTGAAACCTATTGCCAGGGAAAAAAAGGGTTGTTTTCAGATATGACCACTTATCAACAATGTACCTGATCACCCAAGAGCTCTCTTGGAGAAGTAGAAGGAGATTCATGTTGTCTTAATGCCTCTTAACAAATATCCATACTGCATCCCATGTATCAAGAGTAAAATTGACTTTCAACTCTTACTATTTAGGAAATAAATTTCATAAGAGCTCTAACTGTCATGCATAGTGATTCTGATGATGGATCTGGGCAAAGTAAATTGAAAATCTGGTTGTGTGAGCTCTGGTGGTATTTAAATTGGAGGAAAAAAAATTAAAAAAGAAAAGGCTATCTTCTGAAAAGAGTTCACCATCCTAGATGCCATTAAGAACATTCATAATTAATAGATCAAAATATCAACATTTATAGGCATTTTGAAGCTTATTCCAGCCCTTATGAATGTCTTCAGGGATTTGAGATTTCAGTAGAGATGTGGTGAAATTAAAAAGAGACCTGGAATGAAAATTGGAGCATGAAGATGTAACTGAATTGCAATCTTATGATAAGAGTTGAATGAATGAGGAGTTGTTTTATAGATCAGCAAAGAATGTGGTTTCATGAGCCTACTGGTGAAGATGCTATCAACGTTGTTGAAATGACGACAAAGGATTTAGAATATTACATAACCTTAGTCAATAAAACTGGTGGAGTTTGAGAAGATTGACTCCAATTTTGAAAGTAGTTCTACTGCGGGCAAAATGCTATAAAACAGCATCAAATGCTACAGAGAAATGTTTCATGAGAGGAAGAATCAATCAATTCAGCGAACTTCATTGTTGCTTTATTTTGAGAAATTTTCACAGTCCAAACCTTCAGCCATTGCCACCATGATGCGTCAGCAGCCATCAACACCAAGGTGATACCCTCAAGCTAAAAGAACATAACTCACTGAAAGCTCGCAATGGTTGTGAACATTGGTTAGCAATAAAGTATTTTAATTAAGGCTTTTTAGACTTGCACTAAAATTGCAATTGCACACTTAATAGACTATAGTAGGTATAAATATAGCTTTGTATGCACTGGAGAACCAAATGCTTTGTGTTCCTTGCTTTCTTGCAATATTGACTTTATGATTGTGGCCTGAAACTGAACCCTCATCTCCAAGGTATGACTAGCTGGGGGGGTAAATGTAAATTCAAGTTATCTTCTTGCTGGGTCTTGATAATTGGTAGGAATTAGAGTTGGAAAGAAAAGTGAAGGCGAGGGCAGCTATGGAACGAAAGCCATGGAGTCAAGAAGAGGCTGAGTAGCAGAGAAGGAGGGGAGGCGTTCGAGTCCTTGGAGAATATGCTGGGAGTGCGATAATGGGCAATGATGTTGAGGGCCAGTTGGGGAAATGGGAACAGGGTGTTCCCATAAAGCAGGACACACTCATAAAATTCAAAAGAACAAGGGATCAGAGCTCTAATGACTGGCTCCAGTTCTTGTGATCATTCCTGTGAGGTAGAACGTCGGTATATAAAGTCAGAGAAATTGCTGCATGAGCTTTATGGACAACCGGGAACCATTATAGCCTCCTTCCAGGAGCTAGATTTTGGAAAGATTGCTCTTCTAGCCTGCTTCTGAAAGACTGAAGAACTGCTGCTTCCCTTTGCACTCGAGTCTGCCAATGTGTACATGTTCCCAGTGATGACTCAATTTGGGTTTGGTTTTGTACAATTCTTGATAATTGGCTATAGTTACTTCCAGTTCCAAATAAGCTATAAATGTTAATCCAAATGCACTTTTGATTAATAAATTTGCTAAACAGAGTTAATGAAGTGCTAAAAAAGATGCATGATGATGTCTCTCTTAGGTAAACTATTTGATAATGTAATGTCCCACTAATAGAACCCCTGAATTTATATTTTTGCACAGAAGATACATTCAGTAGATCAGATTGTTATGTAAGCCAAGTACCAAGCCTGACCCTTTGTAATGATGATGTCATTTGTGTATCGACTCCTTTGAATCAAGAGCTGAAGTACTGCCTCCTTTAAGTTTACTTGTGACCTACAGGCTGGGTCTCCACAATTCAAAAGGAAGATAAATCTGGATTCCCCAGATCCAGTTGCAAAGAGGGAGTGAAAATTAAACTGAGTTGTGGCGTCTCAAAGTCAGTCAATCACTGGGTTTAGATGATGATGATATACCATTTATCAAATACCTAGCATTCAATAATTGAAAATATTTTATTTCCTTCATCTCAGTAAATCTACAAAACACTCCATTTTGTATAAGTTTTCATTTTGTCTATTTTCCAGATGAGGGAACTATGGGAGAGAAATCAAGCAATTCATTGGCACGTAGCAGGGGATGTTGAAACTAGGGATACAAATCTACATCTTCCTTACCAGATTCCATCTTTTAACTGCCTCATTATCCTACTTCTCCATGATGATGATGAAGGTGGAAATTACAATTTCCATGGCAGAGTCTTTTAGTTGCTTACCCAGCAGTTAATTTTGATCCCTATTACCTGTAGATTTTATTTGAGCAGATAATTTATCCAGCTAAAAGATTTACTTAGACTGTCTTACACCTAAGGGCAGACATGTGATATCATCCTGGCCAGGGAGACATAAGTGGTAGGTCTTACTGATTTTCCAGTATTGGCACAGAGCCTTCCAGAAACTCCCTTACGCCTATTCCTGCCTTGAGTTTGGATGCAATGACTTGAGGTGTGACAACCCTCTTAAAACCATGGACAAAAGCCAGAAGTGGAGCAGGAATACAGAGAAAACTTGATTCTTCAACAACTGCATGGATTTGTCCTGCTTACAACCTTATTTCTCAGTATGTGACACAAACAATTTCAAGCTGTTTAATCCATTTGTATTATTTGCAACTTACTGCAACCCTAACCAATAAAATCATTATGTTTTTATAGCTCTTGACATACATCAAAGTTTTTCAGTTGTGATACTTATTGATATGTGGGCAGAATAATACATTGTAGTTGGGCAGTTCTGTGTGTTAAAGGATAGTTAGCAGCTTTATAACCCACCCACCAGACATGCGTCTCAGACATGGCCGCATGTCCCCTGGGGGCTACAGTATCCATGGGAGCACTGTTGCCATACAGCATATTCTTGATGACTTTGGAGGTAGGTAGAATGTTTAACTGATTTAAAAGATAAGGAATTGATCTCTAAGACATCCACGAAGTGATCTGCCAAGAGCCTCAGCCTTAGTAAATGGACAGGAACATGGGACCTTTAGCCCCAGGTCTGTTGTGTTTCCACTGAAGGGCTGCAGTTACCTGTTTGGGTTAAGGCCACTAATCTAATGAGTTGAATGGCCCTCTGCTTTTGTTTTAGTTTGTTCATTTGTTTTATTTTTTGTGTATAAGAGCTGGGGTATAGGCCAGAGGTGCTGGGTGAGAGGGTTCACCAGAGACAGAGTGGGGCGCAGAACAGGTAGATTCACTAAAACACTGTTAAGGGGAGGAGCAATGAGACAGGAGAGGGCTGCTGCACCATGATTTTAACAGTTGATTTTTAACTTCCTAACAGTTGACTGAAGACAAACTATTGGAGCATGGGAAAAACTGGGGAAATTTTGGGAATTGATTTACTCACGCCAGCATGTTTTTGAAAATAAGGCAATCCAACTGAGGTCAGCTCTCTGGCTGGGGATCGAACTCAGACTGTCATGGTGGACCATCGCAGTGGTAGCATTGAAACTTAAACCTTAGACACCAGGGTGCAATTCCCCACTTCTCCCACCCCCTTCCAGCCCCGCTTTTGATGTTACTTGAGTGTTGTATAGCGGCCTGTGGGCTAGGCAGTGTTTCGTGATGTTACTTGAGTGTTGTATAGCGGCCTGTAGGCTAGGCAGTGTTTCGTGACTAGGCGATAATAAGGGTGATGCCCCCCCTCCTTGCTTCCTTGGACAACGTGTGCTCAGCATTTCAAAAGGCGGTTCATGGCTGGGGCCCCCTAAGCTTCCTTGCCCTCATCCTGGCTGCCATTGGATTGCCTTATTTTCAAAAACATGCTGGCGTGAGTAAATCAATTCCCAAAATTTCCCCAGTTTTTCCCATGCTCCAATAGTTTGTCTTCAGTCAACTGTTAGGAAGTTAAAAATCAACTGGAAAGTTCCCATTTGATTTGATTCCTTTCGGCCCCTCGTTCATTTCCAGTGAGTCAATCCATGCAAACACCAGCCCCATCCACACCCTCTAGGTCTCCCTCCTGGGGAAAGCCTCATCTGACTTCTTTGGTGTTTCCAGACTTCTCAACAAGGATCGTCTTTGGGGTGGTTGCTAAGCAGCAGCACCATAGCTTCCAGGTCTGGGCCTGTAAACAAAAGAGTGGGGACTCCTCAGTCCACTATCAACTGCCAGAGATCAGAGCCTCACAGAAATGCAGAGAGGGCTGCCTCCCTGGCACAAGGGGCATCCTCCAGAGCTCACTGCTGCAGTGACCCACTTCGGTCATGACCTTTGGCTTCGCCTCATTCGTTTAAATGCTTTTAGATAAAAGTCAATTTATTTTTAAGCCCATCCCTGTCTGGTGTCTTTGGAGGATGCTGCATAGTCTGCTAATAGACACCCAGGCTGAATCACACCCCTTACTGCCAGACTCTGTCAACATCGTCTGGGTTCTTTTGGGGAAATAATTGGGTGGTTTATGAAAAGAATGTGAAACATTCTAATTGAAAATTTGTGATACTAAGGCAGACAAATGAGCGCTCCCAAAGAGAAACTTATAAGAAAATTAAAAATACATCGATGGTTTTGTCTCATTTTTCTTATTTTAAATAGATTTTAATTTTTCTATGTTGTATGCGCTCTGAAATTCTTGATCTTTTTTGAATAAGAACATAATTAAGTGAATAATAAATGTACGAACACCATTTTGTGCAACAGGAGCCCATTACATTGATAAGGAACTATATAAAATGATGTGAAGAAGTAGTTATACATCTAGTTCAACCAGCGAGCAGGCAGGTGAACAGAGATTAGAAGAATGTAAAACGATACTTTGATATGAATCTGCTCTGCAATGGGAAGACTGTTCTATGGAGTTTTGGTGTTTACATGCCAGTTGAACATTGATTTGTTCATTCAACAAATATTTATTTATTTTTAGTTTTATAGTAATTTTATTTTATTTTTCCCTTTTTTATTAAAATATTTTAAAATTTACATATACTTGCCATTAATTGTAATCCCCATGTATTCCCCATCACCATCTCACCAGTGCACCATCACCTCA
>JAGFMF010011658.1:4925623-4975630 GCA_019455555.1 Galemys pyrenaicus | reverse complement strand
GAGAATTGCCTTTTTAGCTCTTTTGCCCATTTTTTGACTGGGTTGTTCTCTTTGTTTTTGTTTAGTCTGGTTAGTTCTTTGTGGATCTGTGTGATAAGTGCCTTGTCAGTAGTGTTGTGTGCAAAGATTTTCTCCCAGTTGGTGGGTTGTCGCTTTGTTTTGGTTAGCGTATCTTCCATAAAGGAATTTAATCTTATAGGAGGGTCTGATACAAAATAGCTAGTAACAATATGATGTGAAAATGTCTAGAGGGCAATAGAAACAGGAATAAAACAGTAATAGGAATGTGACAACTTAAAAATTTGTATGGCAGTTTTCACTTTATAATGTCTTTACTGTGAGCAACTTTGATTCTTCTCTCCTTGTGATTCTACTGGAGAGGGTCTCTGCTTCCCTCCAAATGACAGGGAATGATGAAGGGGACATTGTTTTCCACTACATCCTCATTTTCCTGAAGGAGGATGAACATTGAGTTCAGAGACTTGATTTCCAGGGGCTCACTTTATTCTCGAAGGATGCAGACAGGGAATAAAGGTCCATTTCTAATTTTCTCTGACTCTCAGCCTACTCTGGTCTGGATTGTAGAGAGGCTGATCTGGCCTTTGACAATAGACTTTATTTGCAGAATTTACTGCAGGCCTCTGCTTAGCCCCATTTGGTCTTGGGGCAAGCATTGTTCTGCAGTACCACTTCGGTAGGTCTCAGGGGATGGTAACAAAGCTGAGCCACTGACCCCCATTTGGCTTTGGGTATTTGTCTCTATCATCTGGAAATCAGAGGACAGGAGAAATGAATTATTACATTCAACAGTTTCACTGGATCATTATAATAACCTTACAGAAGATTTCAGTGGGATTTTTTTTTTCTCACTTTGCATGACAAGAAGTAGGCAGAAATTGAGGTTGGAAGAAATAACAAAAAACTAGCCTTGCAAATACGGGTTCAGTCCTGGTGCAATGCCCATGCGTATATTGATCTGGGGATGAGTTTCTTTATTTGATGAACCTCAGTTTCCTCCTCCATAAAACAGAAATAACATCATCACCCTGTAATTTGTTGTCAAGCCTGGACATAGAGTGTGCATCAATAGAATGCTAAGCACATTGCCTGATGCATAAAAGGGATTTGGCCAACATTTGACTGAGTTGAAGTTGAGTTATGAGTCAAAAACAGACTGGAGGGATCTAGCAAAGCCGAGACTAAGACCAAGCTGAATGAGGAAGTGGGATGTCATGATGAGGAATTCCAGAATAGAGATCAGTTTTCTACAGCGTGGGGATGGGGGTCCCAGCAGTACCTCTTGTCGTGTTGATTTCTCCTATGTCAGCTACAATAAGACAGGTGATATAAGTCTTGGACTGAGTTAAACTTGTTGAACTTATTTCTCAAAAGGGAAAAAAAAATTATTGGGGGGGAGGCATTAGCTGGATGGTGAGCTGCAATTTACAGGTGTTCCGGGAGGGAGGGTTCAGCCTATTTTTCCTCTGTGGCATGGCCAGTGCTTACAGAGTTGTGTCTATCACTGCTCAGTAAGTGCTTGGTGAATAAATGAACATGGAACTAGGAGAGGAACTTAAGTCAATGGAGAAGACCTCTTATAAAAGATGGCTCTTGAGGGCCTCCCTGGTGGCGCAGTGGGTTAAGCAATGCAGCCACTGCAGCGTGAGTTTGATCCCTGCCTCTGGCCAGGGAGGGGACCCACATGGCGCAGCAGACCTCTCCTGCCTCGCCCGCTGCTTCCCTCAGCAGTGTGTTTCAGTCAGTCTGCCTGTTCTGCTCCCCTCTCTGTCTCTGGTGAATCCTCTCACCATCCCACATACCTCTGACCTGTACCCCACTGTTTGTATGCATAAATAAATCTTTAATAATAATAATAAAAAAGATGGCTCTTGAGAAAGACCTTGAAGAATGAGTCAATTTTGTAGGAAAAGAGGAGAACACTTTGGAATAGGTAACGAGTGTAGGAAATATTTTATTATGCAAACTGAACTAGGAGAGAGTGGGTCATTCACATAGATAATCATATGAATTGCTGTGGATGACAAATGATATATTCGCTTATCATGTTTGTATCTTCTAGGAAGATGCTGGAGATACTGGATTGGCGCTGCAGTTTGTTGGCAGACCAAATAAAATCCGGTTTTGTATTTGGGATTTTTCATGTTACTGGTGACAACAATATTTTTTAAAAATAATATTCCTTTAAAAGACTATTTATCCTTCCTGGGGAAGTTGGTGGGTGCAAGTAGGAGGAAAATGGCAAAAAAAAGCATAAGCTTTGATGCTTACAACCCCCTCTTTAAATGCACTCAAGTCATAACTGAGCAGTCCTGACACTCTCCATTAATTTACCAAAATTAATTTTTTTCATACACCACTTTTAATGCTACAAAGTACTTTACAGTGAGAGGCAAAACGAGCTAATGAGATAATGTTTTATAGAACTATGCAGCAGCAAGTTTCCTATCATTAGCAAGACAGAAGAATATATTAAACACGGCATGAATAGACAAAAACTCTGAAATAGCAATGAGAGAAGAAAGGGCAGAAGCAGGATGTGACTCTCAAAGCCCTTTATCCTTAACTGTAAAAATAGTTCAATTTATTGACTGGATTCGGAGTGAGCAGAAGACTAGGGGGCCGAGGTGCTGAGCACTTGCCCTTTCTAGAGGAGGGAAGTCTTCACTTCCAGTTGCTTGTCCTGCACGGCCAGTAGTATACATTATGACATGTGGAGTCCAGCAAATCTGAGTTCAAGTTCAGAAGTGCTACGCATTGGCTGCCTACAGTACCCTCTGTAGTGACTGGCTTTGTCATCCATCAAATGGGTGTAAGAAACCCATCTTATGGGGTTTCCATGAGAATTAGATTTATAAATAGCTCTGCCAAATGGATCGGCATGTATGGGATGCTCAACAGATACTGATTTCATTCCTGCTCTTGTGAGGAACAGTAACACCAGGTCAGCCTATTACATGATCTGAATCTTTCTTGCTGTGTGTGTGTGTGTGTGTGTGATGTGGAGGGTAGGAGTGGCCCAAGGAGGCCAGAGCCTAAGTTGCAGGGCAAAGGGAGGAAAGATAAGTGCAACAAAAGCAGCGCCCTGGGGCACAGGGCTGCAAAGAATCTCACTCCTGGGTGCGAGTGTTGTCTTGGGGTCATGCTGCCTTGGTTGAGATCCTGCACCTGGAGTTTCAGAACAGAGCGAGGCAAGGGTTTGCTTTACCCTGACCCTCGGAAAGCATTTGGTGTCTACACAACTTCGTGACTCTGGTAGTAGAAACTTCTGGAAGAGGCCACTGTTTTTCTCCTTTCATTGCAAATGTGCTTTGGTGGTGCTTGGTGCCCTGGGCATCTCCCTAGGTAAGCCCACAGGGACTGAGAAATGAGCAGCGCCTTGCTATTGAATGTTTAACAACTGATGGAGAGAAGTCTTGATTAGTTGCATTTCATACTTTTCTTTGCAAATACTTCCACCATCACTGATTTCAGGGTACACATTTTAAGCCAAAAAATTCTCAACATTCCTAAAATTTGAACGGTAGGCTTTTAGGAGCCAGTGTGAAGTGGCTGCAGCACACTCAGCACTAGCAGAGCCTGGGAAAGAGGTCTCCTGGGCCACCATGAAGCTGTCAATTCATTAATGTACCTGAAGGAAGGGCGTGAAGGCTTCTCACACCCCAGGTGATGGGGCTAGCTCAGCATGGACGCTTAGTCCACACCCTTGCATTCACTTTCTCTGCCTTTGAAATATTGGCTGATTTCTGGCCATTTCTCCTTTTCCTAACTTCCCCAGTCTTTTCTCCTCCAGCTCACCCCCAATCTTTGATTTAAAAAATATATTTAAGGAAGAGCTAGAACAAAAATCTTGCTTTCTGCTTAGATAAAAGATTTTTTCAGGCTTCTTGATTTTTTTTCTGTTATTACCACAATGCATCAAGTGAGAAAGAAGTTGACTTGATTTTTCCTGGAAGGAAAAACAAACCCTCTAAGGGTTTTTCCTAATAGGGCAAGTTCATACCTTCTAAAAGTGCATTCAGAAGTGGTGTCGACAGCAGAACTGTGTGACTATCTGAATATGTTCTGCTATTTCCAACAGACTTCAATTTTCAAAGCTGCTTCTATCCTCAACATGATTTAGAATTTTATTTGTTCAGCCTGTAAAGTAGAGCTGAGAATATTATGGACTGGAGATATGAATCCTATTAATGAAACAGCATTTAGAAATGAGAGCCTCGCCGTGTTGGCTGTTACATCGCCAGTGGATTAGTCATAATGTTCTGTGGCCCCTGTCCGATCAGAAGCTTATTTTAAATAGCAAATTTCATGACTAAAGAGTGCAATTATTGGTTGCTATCTTCAGAGGACAGTTACAGGGCAGATAAAAAAAATGAACATTTTTTGAAAGCAATTAAATGGGCGGGAGACAAATTCCGAAGATAGGAAGCAAGGAAAAAATATAATGAACTGAAATAGAATGGGCTTTGAAAATTAAAAAGGAAATTAATTTGTCATCGTTGGGTAGAGCAGCCCCCAGTGGGGAGGTGATTACCTGGTCTGACTTGGGGGTTCAAGGCCATGCACTATAGATGTGGAGTCTCTTCTCTTTGAATCATTTATTGAAATCGGAACAATGAAGGCTGAGAAGTTGCCTGTTCACTGGTTTAAGAAATCTTTGCTAATAATCACACTCTACTAAAAGATGTTGGGGAAGGCAGAGAGGTTGGATTGTGGAAGAAATACTGCTGGATGAATAGACTGGAGATATCTCCCCAGTCATAGAGAGTTTAGCCTAAGTGCAATTAACATACCAGTGCAGGCCCAGTTAACAAGTTAGATTCATGGCCCAGTCTCAGCACTCCTAAACAGAGCTGCATTTCAAAGGGTTAGGTAACAGGTCTGGCTGGTCTGTGTCCTTGGAAAATTATTTCCCTGCAAAACCCCCCTTTTCCCTAGGAATTAGCCATCACACATACAATTCTGTAGCAGATGTAAAGATAGCGAAGAATAAAAGGAGCTCTGGCCTTTGTTTGAGACCGAGAGTTTTGGGAAAAGGTCCATGTGTCTGGGTCCACATACGTATGAATCTGGAATAAAGTGCCTGGTCTCCAGAAACCCTGGAGTACTGCCTGGTTCCTCCTTCCATAGTCTGGGTTAAGAGCTGGAGTAATTCTGTAACAGGATGAGAGAAGAGAGGATAAGTGGGGACACACTCAGCTCCAGAAAGACTGATACGCATCACAGAGGGAGCCCGACATACCTGGATGTGACCCATGAGCTGCCACACCTTGACCATGAGATTGGCGGGTGAATTTCCTAACCGTTATGAACTTCAATTCTCTTGTCGGTATCATGGGACAAGGGCACCAGGACTGTTGTAAGAAAAAGTGGGAAAGTCCTGGAAGACAGAGTATACATTCAGTCAGTGTTTGTCCTTCTCAGGGACTTCGTCAATCTTTCTGAGCCCAAACAGAGTCAAATGACAAGATTTGTGGTAACCGCAGTTTTAATCATATTTCCCGACAAGGGTAATGGGGTCTATGGGCCAAGCCTGTGAGTAGACAAGTAGACTTGGAGGTTGCCCAGCCCTGCCAGCTCCCTGCCAGCTGGGGCAACACAGGCACCAGCCCCAGGCAGTGCTGGGTGCCAGGAGCCAGGAGCACCTTCGCTGGGAACCCTAAGCTGCGGCTGTCTCAATATCAGCTAGTGCCCACCTGCAAACAGGTGGGCACAGGAAGGACCTTGCACTTTACTGTTTGATAGAGTTCTTGTTTCATTATTTTCTCTATAAATATAGTACTCATTTATTCCAGAAGAAAAAAATTAGCAAACACAAAGAAGAGAAGAAACCAAAGAACACACAAAATTTTCCCTCCCATGTGAAGGCCCTTCCCTAACTTTTCATTTTTACTGAGTTTGGTGATTTTAAGGGATGAGCTCCACTTGTTACCAATCTACAGCTGTCTCAATACAAGCACTGTGCTTTCAGTGCAGCGACACCCCCACCCCTGATGGGTGACACGTGGTTGTCCCAGCCTGTGCCTTAGTTTGGGATCCATTTCTCCACTGTTACAGGGCAGGGAAAGGAGCACCCCAGAACCCCAAGCTTGCCCTTTTTGAATGAGTTTTGCTTTTCGCTGCATTAAGACAAACATATAAAACTTTTAATGGAAAGGAACTTTAATATAATTAGGGTACAGGGCTTCCCTGGTGGCGCAGTGGGTTAAGCAACACACTGTGAAGCAAACCGCAGCTACTGCAGCATGAGTTCGATCCCAGCTGCCGGCCAGGTTGAGGACCCACATGGCATAGCAGACCTCTCCTGCCTCGCCCGCTGCTGCCCTTGGCGGTGTATTTCCGTCAGTCTGCCTGTTCTGCTCCCCGCTCCGTCTGGTGAATCCTCTCACCTTCCACCACTCTGGCCTGTACCCCAGCTCTTGTATGCATAAATAAATAAATCTTTAAAAAAATATATAATTAGGATGCAATACTGAAAGGACAAAGAACATAGTTAACTATGTTAACTATGAGGGTAAAAGTTTAGCTAAATAGGATTGGCCTAAAGCAAGGCCCAAAAGCTTGTTACACATCTAAAGGACCTTTCAGTAGAGACTTATAGAAAAGGGTTAGAAAGAGTTAGACAATTTTGGGAGGAAAAGAGCAAAATTAAAGTTAAGATGAAAGCTGCCATTGTTAACCTCCCCACAGGTCTCTTGCCTACATTTGTTTTAACTAGTTTAAGACTGAAAAGCAAGTGCAGTTTTTTTACATGTGGCTTTGCTCCACGTGCTTCCTCCAGGTCTCCTTGCTGTTCTCCATCCTGCTTTCTTTTTCCTCCCTTCCTTCTGTCCTCCTCTCTGGAGAATTTTCTTTCCCTGCTCAGCTCCACCCACTTAGGGCAGAACCGAGATTCTGGAACTTCCCCCTTTCCTGGGGACCATCCTGTTACAACACCACATATTGGTTACTTGTGTTAATACATAGTACTTACAGCTGTTTGCTCTGGATAGTTAAAATATGGGTGCTTACACATTTTAATATTTTGTTTACTTTTTATAATGAACATTTGTTGCTTTTAAAACAAGCATTTTGCTTTTATTTAAAATTTGATGGAATATGTATTGAATCTGCTTGCAAATTGGGTACCATCTATACTTTGAAATATAGTTAGGATACTAAACGTGTGTGTGTGTGTCTCTCTTCTCCCTATATATATTAGGTTATATATGAGATATATATTTTAACCTATATATATTAACACACATGGAGAAGAGACACACACACAAATACACATACCCACATATCTTTATGGAGCTATATAAATTTATAACTATACATAACATTTTTTAAAAAGGTTTATTTATACATACAAGAACTGGGGTTTAAGGCACAGGTGTGGGGGGTGAGAAGATTCACTAGAGACAGAGTGGGGAGCAGAACAGGCAGATCCACTGAAATACACTGCTGAGGGGAGCAGTGGGTGAGGCAGGAGAGGTCTGCTGCACCATGTGAGTCAGCTCCCTGGCCAAATGGGGCTTGAACTTGTGCTGCAGTGACTGACGTTATCTTGATAGCAATGTGTCTTCAACCCCTGTGCCATCAGGGAGACCCAATAAATGTAGCTGTAAGAATGTATGTTTTAAATCTCTATTTAGTGTTAAATATGTATGTAGGAAAGGATTTTTATGCACCCTATCACAATTAGAGTTTCGTAACAAATACACAGTCACACCGTATTGGTTGACTGGTAATCAATAACAGACCATTGATGGAAATAGCCTATATAGTAAGAACATAAACAGCATGCATATATAAAATAACTCTATATTGGGATAACTAGAATACAACCAACCCTATGTCATGTAGAATTTGTCTTTTTCCCATTTCCCAATTTTTTTCCTATTACTATTACTCTGTTAACTGTCCTTCTATACACCCTTAATTATTTTACATGTTGTGTTCTAAAGTCAGGTAGTAAGTTTACACTTGGCAAAATGTGATTCAAATTTCAATGTTATGAACAGCAGTTAGATTCCCTCCAAGGCTATACCAGAAGAGTTTATTTAATAAACAATGTAAGCAAACTATTGCATTGTATTGTAATTGGCTGAATTATGTCCCTCCTTTCACCCCCAAAGCCCTGGTGCCTGTGAATCTGACCTCTTGATTATATCAGCAAAGATTGGAAAAGGTCTTTGCTGATGTAATCAAGGTAGGATGAGGTCATTATGAGTTACAGTGGCCCCAGCTCTACTGATGTCTTTACACTAGAAAAGACAGGGAGATTTGGACATAGAAACAAAGGGAAGAAAGGCAGGGGTAAATAGAGGCAGGCATTAGCATTAGGCTACCACAAACCTACTGGGAATGCCAGGACCCACCAGAAGCCTAGGAGGCAAGAATAGCTCTCCTGGAACCTTAAAGGAACAGCAAGGAAGTGCAGACTACAGGCTGCCTTGGGAGCTCCTCCTTCCCTGGCCCCAAGGTCAGGGTCCTTTTCTGCCAAGAGGTGGTACTTTTCAGCAAGGGCCTTCAAAGTGTGTGTGTGTGTGTGTGTGTGTGCGTGCGCATGTGTAAGGGGTGTCAACAAGTAATTCTACCGATATTTAAGAACACGTTTTAGTTGTGGGATACAATGGCAAATCCAACAGAGTCCGTTCCAGTATAGGGTTTACAGTTCAGTTGAGAATGGGGACACAGGGGCTTTGGGAAGGCATTACAGGTGAACTATACAGACTCTGTTGTCACTGGTGAGGTGGGCTGGGTGCTTTGGCATCAGAGGGGAGATGCTAAGGTGGGGTGGTTTGCTGGGATCAGCCACATGGATGAAAATAGGAATACTGGGGAGGGAAGGATGGAGAAGACCTAAGAAGTTACCTTGTAGTTTGAGGGATTGTGCGCACAGGAGAGAGAAATTCTCCTGGGAAGTCAGTTGTCTCTTTCAGATTCATCTGAGATTCTAGCCACTTCTGTGTCATTTTCAGTGCTTGTTCCGCCTTATTTCTTATTTGTTCCAGGCCAAGAAAGCCAATCTGTGACTTAAATTTGATTACCACAGATTTGTAGGCTTGCTAAGATTGTGTCCTCGAAGCTGGTTAATTGGCCTAATCCATTCAAGCAATAGTAACTGAGCACCAGCAAAAATGAGTCCTGAGCTAATGGCGCTGGCTCGCTTTCTGGTAGGAAGATTGATTTAATGTGGTGAATCGATGTTTTAGAGCCATCAGTTAATTTCCTTTTATGCCCCACATGTTAATTGCCAGAGGAAACAATTTCATACCTAACTGAAGAGGATGAAGAAAGATGTTGATTCTTATGTCAAATTACTTGGAACGAGGAAATCTGGGCAAGCCACAGATGGACACTGCCCATGTACAACCCACAGGGGTGATTCGAGCGATTCCACTTGACAACGAGGCAGATGTGTATGGGTCTGAGATCTCCTCCAGTAGGGTATTGATGTGGCAAGGCCAAGGTTAAGCCATATGACATGGGCATTCCCAGGGCAACAATGAGAATGGACTTAAACCTCTCCGAAGCATAGACCACAGCTGCTGCATCCGATGGCTTAATTAAGATATCAGGTTTCTCAAACTCGAAGACCTTTGATGCTAACTTAATTATTTTTATTATAAATATATGCAAACATAAAACTTGGTATAAACCCTTTAAGGATTCCTGAACAGCTATAAAACCCATCACATTTGCACTTTAGATGATTGCATTCTATTTTATTTGAATTTTATTGAGATTGCAGTTTTATTTGTATTTGAAATGTAGGGAGATGTTGGTTAGCCAAACTAAACCATCACTCTCAACACAGATTTAATGCTTCTGGATTCTCCATGTCACTTCTGTGGGGTTCTGTGTTCTTCACATCATATGATTTTAGCATTTTAGCCTTTATTTATGTCTTTGGTTTTTAATTTTTAACACTTGAGTCGTATTCTGTGGTGGCTAAGGTGCATAATATTTTTGGCGGCTTCATATTGCTTGAATTAATATTAATGAGAAGCAATGTTCACACTCAAAATGAAAACCTGTAAATCCATAAAGTTATCTGTGAAATGTCTCTCCCAAAATTTGAGACATGTCAGCTACTTGAAGAAAGGTTTTGGTGGAATGGTTGAAATCAAGCTTTTTAGAGTGACTCTAACTAGATGCAGGTTGGCAGAGGGGACTGGCCCTTCCTAGCTCAGCAGGTAAGAACAGGGCAGAAAGCGCAAGGGCTGGTGGGGAGGGAGGAGCGTATTGGACTAGAAAGATGCTACATCATGTAGTCTTTGTGTCCCCCCAAGGTAGAGATGACCATGTGATGCCATGGTGTGGTGCCAGCAAGGCACGGAGCAGGTTCTCCATGATTCCGAGCAAAAGGGTCAGGGAGGAGTCCTGGAGCCCTCAGTGGCTTTTTCAGCTTTTATTGCTTCATGATATCAGAGGCAACCAGGTACACAGCAGGCGGGGGCGGGGGGGGGGGGACCAGGGGGCCAGCAGGCTGGCAGGCCTCCTAGCCCCTGGTGCATCTTCACTCTCTGGGTGCTCACTCTTTCTCCCCTGTTCTCTGCCTCTCTTCTGCTGGTGTCCTTGTGACACCGCCCTTATATGCCACGTGTCTTAGCCCAGGTGCACCCACTTGCACATGCCCCCTTAGGCCCGCGTGCAGAACCGCAGGTGTCCATGATCGACACCAATGGCAGGAGGGTGGAAAAGCCTCATAACTTTTCCATCTACCCTACACATGGCTACAGCTTGGCCATCACAGCTGACCATCCAGGGTGATGTAGCTGACAGGAACAGAAAGTCTAGATCAATGTGAAAAGGAGACAGCCCAGCTCTGTATAATCCATGCTCACAGCTGAGTGACTCTGGAACAGTTCTGAAGATTCGGCCTAAGTTTATGGGACCAGCAACCTGAACGCAACAGCTGAAACAAGTGAGTGTTAGTTATAATCACACGTGGCGTAGCAGTCTGGGTGGGAGTCCAGAGCTTGCTCTTACTGGAGAAAGCGCTCCAACCATCTTGTTCCTGTCAGCCCTGCCCTCGTCCTCTGCGTGGTAAGAGACCTCTGGCTACCACGTTCAAGTCTCAGTCACAGGTGCAGGTACGGAGGAGAAGAAAACACTCCCTTTGTGACGCTCGTCAGCTGGAATCTAGTCATGTCGTCATGAATGCTACAGGGAGGCCATGTGTGCAAATGAAGCAGAAAAAAGAAGAAAAGAAAGGTACTGGGGTGTGTGCGCTGGGGGCGGGCCGGGGAGGGCCACCAGCGGTCCCTGCCTCAGTTCCTAAATCGCGGCCTCCAGTCTTCATGTCGGGACGGTGCTGGCCTACTGCTCGGTGGCGGTCATGTGGGCTCCACCGGCGCTTCCACGTGGACGCTCAAGCGACTGACTTGTAGAAAGTGCTAAATGAGAGGAGCTTTTGGCCACAGTGTGGGCAGCGTCAGCCCAGCAGTGATCTCCCGTCCCAGGGACTCATGTGAGGGGCTCTACACTAGCGGTTACGGTGTGGTTAAGGGGCAGTCTACAGAATGCTTCCGGCCAGTTCTCCACAGGCGGCTCTGCTTTAGTTTCTTCATCTGTAAAATGAGAATACTATTTACCTGACTGGGTGCTTTGAGGAATGTGTCAGCTCATTAAATATATAGGTGTGTCCATCATGTGTGAAGGGGCCTTGCTAAATGTGGGAGAGGACGCAAGGGAGGAAACAGGAGCCACAACATAGAGAAGCTGGGGCCATAGGTGCTGCCCTGAGAGTATAGAAAGGCCTTCAG
The DNA here is from genome assembly GCA_019455555.1 of Galemys pyrenaicus. Classification (NCBI taxonomy): domain Eukaryota; kingdom Metazoa; phylum Chordata; class Mammalia; order Eulipotyphla; family Talpidae; genus Galemys; species Galemys pyrenaicus. The sequence continues at coordinate 4,963,856 of JAGFMF010011658.1, read as the reverse complement.
CAGGGCGTTTGATGCCAGGACAGCTAATAACCTGGAGCTTCCTTCCAACGGGAGAAGAGTTGCCTTTGTGATGTGAAATCATTTTGATCTTTAGGTACAGCATTTGCTTCCAATTGTCATGGTTTTTTCCAACATGGGAAGATTCTGTGCACTATTCTGAGGAGGCTGGCAGGCTCTTTGAAGTGACTGTAATGCGATTTGAGGCTTACCTCAGAGGGAGAGGGAGCTGTGTCCTTGTGGTGTGGCAGGCGGATTTGATTTCAAACTCTGGAAACAAATAAAGAAACTCTGGGAAACAAATATGAAATCAGAGCAAATGTGGACATGAAAAACAGGGGTTGGGAAAATGACAAGGGCTGGAACAGAGCGGACACAGGGGGACTTGCCTTTGCCTCCTTGTTTTTTACTCTTAACCAACTCAGATGGGGCTTTGCTGATTATTTCGGTGAGGTTTGCCTCACCGTGGGAACACAAAGCAGAAGCTTTCCTTGATGACACGCAGAATAAAGAAATCATGCTCATTACCAATGGCAGAGGGAAGGGGAAAGTGGGATGTTTTAAAATGAGTTCAGCAGAGACTGTTCCAGGTGCGGTTTATGAGCAAAGATGTAGCAAGACTTTCGGCAGGGGAGGAGCCCGAGGCACAGAGAACTGCTTTGCAAGACATAATCTGAGACCTGACAGAACGCGGGGAGCCAGGGTCACCTCCTCCGGGACGCTGCCCTGAAGCTGTTCTTCCCCACAAAATGCCCTTTGGGTTTATTACTTCTGCTCACTGGGTCTCCTATTTCTTGAGGACTTATTAAAACCAGACCCTGGACTAGTGGAGGTTTTTTAAGGCATTTTATCTCATGGTTACCAAGTCACTGAGAATGACGGGAGGAATGTACAGTTGCTCCTCATCACGTAAGATGGTGAATGCAGGCCTCAAGTTCAAGCAAGAGTCCAGGAACTTCAGAATCTCTCTCTTTATGTTCTTTCTTTATTTTATTTTTAAAAGGTTTTATTTATTTATGCATACAAGACCTGGGGTTTGAGCCAGAGGTGTAAGGGGGGTGAGAGATCCCACCAGAGACAGAGTGGGGAGCAGAATAGACAGATGAACTGAAACACACAGCTGAGGGGAGCAGCAGGCAAGGCATATCCCACGTGGGCATGTGTGTGAGGCAGGAATCTGTGGTCTTGGTAATCTCAGTTCTTATGTGCCTCTCTTGGAAGAGGCATGTTCGATTGGGTATAGAAGGTCAAGAATAATTTTGGCAATACTTACAATTTTCACCTTGTTCTTTGACTTCAAATCCATAGCTACTGTGTAAGAGTGTCGCTGAACAGATCTGGGAGTTGTGTGAAGGTAGAGAGGTGATATTTCTCAGGAAAACCTGCACATGAGAAGAATATTCCAGCAGGTACTACCATGCATTCAAATTGCAAATGGCAACAAAAAAAGTTGAGTCATGTCCTTACAAAAGATTGCTTTTTATATTTTTATTTATGTTGAAGGCATGAAAGTTTATAGTTAGCAGTTCTTAGAGTCTTTCTTGAAAATTGTAAAGCATGAATCAGATTGTCCTAGAAGATTGAGGGCTCTCCCTAGTTTCCATGGTTGAGTTATTAGGGGATTGATAAAAAATAAAAGGTGCTTCCTGACACTGAGTTTGGAATACTTTGCTATGTTCTTGTTTTCATGCAGTCTCACTATCTACACATTGCTTTAGAGGAAAATAGCAATTTTAAAATTTGACAGTATTTACTCATTTCCTGTGTGCTTCAGGGTATCTGAGCTCACCATTACAGTGAGTAACAGCTTAATAGAGAAGCAGGGTCTCTACAGCATTGCTTTACATTCAAATTCAGACAGCAGAGATTTCCCCCTTGTGCTTTCCAGAGAGAGAGTCTCAACTTCTGAGAGGAGAGAAGGCCTGTGTCCATTTGCCAGTTTCATTGACCAGCAACTCAGATAAGGTTTTGTTTGAAATATAAAAAGGTCTGTTTTGGTTTCAGGAATAAGGGAATGCTTTGTTTCCTCTCATCCTGGGCCAGCTTCCGTAGAGTAGTCATTGACCTGACATTTCTGGTTGGCCTAGATTGGGGCTTCCTTGGAAAGACAAGCCTGGTCCCCTATTTGAATAGAGTTATGATTTCCTGATTTCAGCTTTGCCTGTCTGTTCCTCCAAATGCTTTGGATGTGGGGAGGTCAAGTTTCCTGGGAGGCTGGGAAAGATGTGGTCTTGGACATCTCTCCCCTTCCAGGACCTCTGTGCTAGCACTGCCAGAACCTCAGTTTTACCCAGTTCTGCCACTTTCTTTCCTGGGAGCAGCTGAGAACCCTATTAACTCAGACACTATCAGGGATCCCAGGGCACAGAGAAAGTATCTGTGATAAATGGGGTGGCAAAATTATCTGCAACACAGTCTCCTAGATGCATTCCTTCTGAACCAGGGAGCACCAGGGCAATCTAGATGGGAATAGGACTGAAGAAGGCAATATCATATGCCGTCTCAGCTCATGCCTGTCTCCCTACAAGCACAGGCAGTTAAAGGAGAGTGTTCTGGGAGTGATGGACTATGCTGTTCTACCTGCATCTTCAGCACACCACCCTCTGAAGCAGGCATGGCTGAGCTCTGCAAGGCCCATGCTTACCTTCCTAGCACTGCTAGCAGAGCTCTAGAGTACGGAAGTGGCCCACTGCTCCCTTTGGCCACCAAGAAATCGGCAACACTATCATGGCCTTTGTGATACCAACCACAGAAGAGCATCTTTCCATGGTGATTTCATTCTATTTATACTCTTCCATTGCCCCCATTTCTGATCATCCCAGCAGTTTTTCCCTGTGTTGCCTTCTCAGCCATCCATTGGTAGGAAACCCTCTCTCTTTCTTAAACATGGGGCAGGGAATCTGTGAGTATATCACTTCAGGTTTTTCAACAATCCTGTTTTAATAGTGATGGGACCCCTCATGAACAAGACCCTTAATCCCAACAGATTGAGCATTTCATATTTATGATTTCATTTACTACTTAAAATAATCCTATGAACAGATAATTATGATCCCTACTTAAATGTGAGAAAGCAGACATGAGGCAACATTTCCAAGACAACAGACCTTGTGACTCTTGGGGTCCAAATTCAAGGTCCCCCAGATACCAAATCCATGCTCTCAGCCTCCTTACCACACCTGCTTTGTTTGAGAAGATTTCACTTCCCCACTGCCTCGCTATTAGTGTGTGCTTGTTTAAAAACAAACAAACAAATAAAAAAACAACAAAAAACACCCTGGATCTTATTTCAGCTCATCTACCATGACTTCCCTCGAGCAGTCTGTTTTGAGACTAAAAAGTTTGAACATGAGCATCTCAATGAAAGTGCCCTTGAAAAGATTTATTAGCAGCTTGCTTTCATCTTGACCATAACTAATCATAGAAAAGGGAAACAAGTGGTCAGAAGTACCATTTGAAACACTGCACTCGGTGAACGGGCACAGGTAGCTTTTAAGAATACATTCAGGGGGCATCCCTGGTGGCGCAGTGAGTTAAGCAACGCACTATGAAGCAAACCGCAGCCACTGCAGCACGAGTTCGATCCCTGCCTCTGGCTGGGAAGGTGACCCACATGGCGCAGCAGACCTCTCCTGCCTTGCCTTCTGCGCCCCTCAGCAGTGTACTTCCGTTAATCTGCCTGTTCTGCTCCCTGCTCTGTCTCTGGTGAATCCTCTCACCACCCCCGCACCACACCCCTGGCCTGTACCCCAGGGCTTGTATGCATAAATAAATAAATCTTTAGAAAACAGAATACATTCAGTCCTCACAAGTCTGCTTGCAGTCTATGTGAGATACAATTTGTAACAGTAAGGATATCTGTAAAAGAATCATACCCTGCGAGGAAGTGGGGGAAATGGCCCAGTGAAAATCCTTACATTTCTGTAGTCAGGTTTCTAGAAATGAGGCAGTCAGTTCATGCTGAACCTGAATTGACAGCAAGGGGCTCTCACATCCAAAGATCCCCTTCCTCTTTTCCTCCTTTCCTCCTTTCTGACTCAAATATTTATTGAGCATACACTACAAGCAAGTGGAGAAAGTGAGGGCACTAGACTGAGGAGAGAAGCTTTCTTAGATTTCTAGCTTTGCTGTTGGCTGAATGCAGCTGAGTGAGTGACTGAGTGAGTGACTCAGCTGATGCCTTTGGAGTAGAACTGCCCGCTAAAACCCTACCTGAATTCGTGTTCCACAGAATAGTAAAAATCAGTTTATCAATCTTTAAGCCATTCAGTTTTGGGGTGTTTTACTAAGCAGCAATAGTTATTCAGATGTGCTCATATCACATAGAGCAGAGGTGGGCAAACTAATCATTGGACCAAATACGGCCTGCCATCTTTTGTTTTTTTAAAGATTTTTATTCATTTATGCACACAAGAGCTGGGGTACAGGTCAGAGGTATGGGAGGTGAGAGGATTCACCAGAAACAGAGTGGGGGGCAGAACAAGTAGATTGACGGAAGTACACTGCTGAGGGGAGCAGCGGGCGCAGCAGGAGAGGTCTGCTGCGCCATGTGGGTCCCCTCCCTGGCTAGGGATAAAACTTGTACTTCTGTGCTGAGGATGCTTCATAGTGCGGTGTTCAACCCGCTGCCCCACCAGGAAGACCCCCCCCCCCATCATGTTTTTTAAGTAAAGTTTTATTGAAACACAGCCAAGCTTGTTTATTTACGTATTGTCCAAGACTGCTTGCACACTACACAGTAAAGCTGTGTAGCACAGGACCTGCATGCAGGTTATCTGGCCTTTTATAGTAGAGTCTACCAAATCCCTCTGATTTAGATGATTTCTCACAGGGTTGAGTAACTTTTCCAATATCACCTAGCCTGTAGGTGACAGGGGCTGAGATTCAAATCCACTAATTTTCATGTGTTTTGTATTCTACCACACCAAATCTTAAATCAGCTCTAACTTCAAAGGTATAGCATAGTCCCAGGGAAATAAAAGACAAATAAAATCCAAAGGTCACTGTGTGTTAAGGCATATCAGTCAAGTGACATGATGTCACGCTATCGTTTTAGGAGGAAGGGGATTTTATTTCCTTTCCTTTCCCCCTTATTTTTGATGTTGGACTATGAGCCTCCTTATAAATGATAGGACTCTCTTGAGATTAGAAAGACACAGGGTTTGGTGTTAAAGATCTGGTTTCAGATGCTGACACTTATGTTACATCTGTGTGAACTTAAGTCAGTTTTCTAACTCATCTCTCCCCCACCTGCATATCATCTAAATTAGTGCTTATCAATTTTTCATTATACCACTAGGAAGATTTTTAGACATCTTTTTCACTTTTGTCCTCACCCCAGATTTTTAATATCAAATTACCCATATATCTGTTTAAGAGACTATGATTTTCTGTCCCCTCTAAGAACTTACTTTCACCACTTGGAGAAGGTTGATATCATACCTTTTGAAGATGCTTGAACTAAAAGATAAATGAAGTAAACCTTGATGTTTGATTCCCAAGGGGTTAGACCTTGTCTGTACTTGCCTGTTGCTTAGTGACTTGGGAAATTTCCCTACTTGGGGCAAGGAAGGCATCATTTCAGAAGCCTGACAAGTATTACTTCACTCGCTCAAAAAATCTGTGGGGTAGATGCCCTGTCATATTCTTCCCGAAGAGAGACCCAAAGCTCAGAGATGTGATTGGTTCAAGGTCACCTGGCATCTCAATGGCAGTGACAAGGTTTTATTATATGTCATAGTAACACTTAACCATGGGTAAAACACTCCTGCTGATACCTTTCAATCTGAAAGTCTGTTTTTCTGCAAGATGGAACTTGTATTGACTCTATAGACCAGTGATTCTTAAGGACCAGCACTGAATGGAATTTTATACACCTACCAACTCTCAGGTTCAGTCTTAAACCTCCTGAAAGAAAACCCTTGGATTTTGACCAACCTTCAGGTGATCTTGACACAGGCTAAAGTCTGAGCATTAATGTTGAAGTTTTCTCTTCGAAAGAACTTTGTGGTAGGTGTTAGAGACAGCAGAGAGGGAAGGGGCTGGGAATGTGTTCATGGCTCTCCAGTGCATCAGCAGCTTCTATAGGAATTGAACCATCTGTCTTTAACTGTTAGAATGATCTGATTCTTCTTTCAATGTACCTCTCTATTTACTACCATGTCTCACCAACCCCCTCAAGTGCCTCTTGCTTTGGATAGGTACCTTGCTTTCAAGGGACTCTTATTTCAAAGACTTTCTACCATTTTAACTTTACCCTGATAAGTTACTCAGGTGTTCTGCCCTAACTGACCTGTTGTTGCATTATTCATTGGTGAAGGCTAGGCACTGCTGAAGTAAAAAATCCCAATATTTTAATCGCTTATCACAGAAGGTAGGTTCTCAACACACACACACAAAACACACCCAAGGCAACTATGTGAGGTGATATGCATGTTAATTAGCTTGATTATATATTTCACAAGGTAAACCTACATAAAATCATTGTGTTGTACACCTTAAATTATACACACTTTCTTTTTTTGGTCATTTGTACTTCAATAAAGCTGAAAAAAATTTCTACTTAAAAACCTTCTGCTATAAAACAAAAACCAGAAAGAGGCAGGCACACTGTGGCTCAGGGTCATAGCTGGCCTGCTGCCTGTGTTTATAAAGACTGAGTTGGAACACAGCCATGCCCATGCATTTCACACCATCTACGGCTGCTTTCACACTGCATATGGTACACTTGAGCAGTTGTGATAGAAATCATATGGCCTGCAAAGTTGAACATATTTACTATTCAGCCCTGCACCCAAAAAAAAAAAAATTATTACTGACTTTCAATAGGGTTTAACTTTTCCCATTCCAGAAGACTGTTCCATATCATCTTCATTCAAGGCTCCTGGCTAATGGTGGGTGTGGAACATCAAGGGCCTTTGGGGTACAGTGAGCACTGGTAAATATCACAGTGGGAATTAAATATTCAACCCAGAATCACCTGTTACTTCCTCTCTCATTCATTGATAAAAGAGAAGTGACATGGCTGCCCTTGACCTCAAATCCCAGAGAATTGTCATATTCCCATGTGTCCAGGAGGAGAGTGAGCAGCACTGATGTGGACACTGTCACCATCGTGAGAAAAGCCAGGGTGGGGGAGCGCTCATCATGGTGAGGATAGGTTCTGAGCTCTGTGACTAATTCTTTACATACCTCAAAGCTCAGGTCCTGTACTTAGAGTGATTCAATATGGGTGAAGCTCTAAAGCACAAGAAAATCAGCATAATCATTTTATAGACAACTTGTTGATCTGAATGTATGTGATGTTATCAAATTGTCATTAGCATGTTTCAGGGAGTTACTTCTGGGCTAAAGTAAACAAGTTGATGATATGAGTTGCTGGAATATTTTTGCATTTCTAATTGGGTATTTTGATGCAAATGCTAATAAATAAATAAAAATGAAACAAATCCTCAACTTCAAAGAAATCAAATTACCAGGAATAAATGTGCTTCAACAACATGCATGGCACATTTTGATGGGATGTGTCCAGGAAGCAGATGCTAAGCAGCTGTGGTGGCTGTTGAGAGTAACCCTAGATGGGGCCATATATCTTCTCTGGTAACATCTGGAAATATTTCTTTGAAATATTTCTCCTATGAGTGTCTTATGGGAATGGAAATACAGAACCAACCCTTTCTTAACTCCATCTACTTTCTCTGATGCTCAGAATCATAAGCAGTAACTCTATCCAAAATTTCTATTAGGCAAAGCACTTTGCCCTGGACCACTTGGTTAATTTGAATGAGGCAATCTGATTGTAGAAGTGTGTATTTGACCATTATAATATGGTCACACTCATATATGTTTGCTTATAGTTTCTAATGAGAAATATATTAATACATACATTTAGCCACGTGATATTTAATACCATGTCATTAAAGATAACTGACCGTATACCTGCCCCTAATTGTTCATGGCTGCACATTATAGATATGAGAGTTTATTTCATTTATTATTGAGTCATCTTTTGCCTGATTTGCACTATTATAGTTTACATTGTGATGAGAACTTTAGTTTTTATACATATTTTTAATCACTTAGGAAAAGTAGAATGTTTGGGTCAAAGGGTATGCATTGGGGTTCCTGTGTTAATTACTGGAACTGTGTCATTCTATAGCACTGTTTTAAGATTTTTAAATCTACAATTTCCTATCTTCCATAAAGTTAGTACTATCTAATGCTCCCACAGAAGTATATTTGGTTCTTTGTTAGAATGTAATATCACTAATAATAAGAAGAAAGTTATGTGCCAATTTGAAAAATGATAAAAGATATTTAATTGCTTTTATTTTGATTTCCAATCTGTTATTTTGAAAATTGTGTCAGTGCATTCTCATGATTTGTCTCCTCTGAATCAGCTGCCTACACTCAGAATGCTTATTTTATAGTATTCAGTGATACTGTTAATGTCTGATCAGAGCAGATATACAAGTGGAAGGAACAACATAGAGTCTCTGTACAATATTGGAAGATTAAATTAGAGCATGCTTGTCCTACTAGGATACAGTTACCTTCTCATATCTGCTTTTTCATTTAATCTGTTACAATGTACAGTTTTGATTGAAATGTAAAGAAAATTTGGCCATATGTAGACATGTAGAAAGAAAAGAGAAGGTTATTTTAGTAGAGTTCCAGATAAATTGTAGCTATTAACTTATGTACAATACCAACATTTGACAATTGGGATATAAAACTTTATCAGGGAAATTTTTGTATTTTTATACATTAAAATCAATTGGTCTTTTATTGTGCACATTGAATCGTTTTTGAAAAAAATCCATGTTTTTGTAACACCATTGGTCACATGTAAAATATTGGTTTTCTGAAATACACACACCTTCCAAATGTTTGCACATTTCATGCAATAATTTGTTAAATCACATTTGTAAATATCACTGCTGTACTCATTAAAAAGTCTCTAAGTATTGAGAAGCTGTCATGTTCATGATGACAGATGCCAGTTTTCTAAATTTTTACTGGAAAAATTTAATTCTAAAATTAGCACAACAAATGCTGTCAGCTATTTCCCTTGAAATGACAGACTGACTTCATTTGTTTTTGAGAAAATATCTGCCAGATATAAGTCATTAGTATTTCAGTTATTCTTTTAAGTAAAACTTAAATTCTATGAAAAAAGTGGCTAGTTCAGCTAGCAACTCAAAAAAAATCATATATTTTTTCCACATTCCTACTATCACCTTTTGGTATACAGCAGGAATGTTCTATATCAACTTCCCAGCTTATCACAGTAAAAATACAAAGTTGTGATCTAGTAAAATCAATATTTTTATTGCCTCATAAAGAACTTTCTTAAGTGAAACTGCCACTTGACAAATTGTAGGTATATGATAGTGACGAATACAATAATCAGTCATATAATTTGAAGTCATTGCTTTGATTAATGGTAAGACACCAGCAATTTGATCCACCACCTGCTTTTACAGCATCATTGAAAATATCAAGACAGTAACAACAAAAATAAAGCTTAATTTTTATTATAAGATATGTTTGAATACTTTGGTTCCATGAAATAATTTTAGAGCTTTGCCAGGAGTCCAAAAACTTTATTTTAAAAGCCTCTACTATTGTATGACCTGGATAAGGTAAAAAATAGCTTTTTACAATATTTCCTCTTATAACTGGGATATTGTATTTAGTAGCCTATAACTACAGTCATTTGGCTAACATGTATAATTTTAAGTTCAACGAAGTTAGGAATGTTAGTTTTGAAATTTTCCATTAAACTCAGAGTATTTAAACATATATGAAAAATAGTGGTTTAATGAGGAAAAAAAAAAAAAGGTGGACAGAAGCTAGGATTTAGGAGGAGAGTATGTATTGGAGGAATTTCAGTTTTTTATTTTGGTGGTGAGGAAGCAAAAAACTCTTGGCATATATTCACTCCACCTGCACTAAAAGATTTCACTGTCCCTAGCTCACTTCTAGCCACCTAAGTCCACATTCCAGGAGTTAGTAGTGACCTTTTGATTTTCTGTATGGAAAATCTCAGACTGTAAAAAGAACTTGTTTTGCTCCAGTCAAAACCTGACTTCCTTTTCTTAGCATATTTACTGAAAAGGACTTGTGATTGTGACTCCTTTGTTTCCTTTGAAATGTACATGCCTCTTCTGCAACTCAGGAGTATCTTTCTCAAGGACCTGAGAACCACTGCTTTGAAATAAAATCACCAGGAAGGATAGAGACTTTGTCTTTCAGACTCTGTGGGAGGCCAGAATCCTAAGACCAGGCCAGCTAGCTGACTAGTTGGTCTAGTTGCACATACACTGAACAACCCTTTGTGATTTCTTACCTTCCTTACTACATAAGCCTCTTCTTGCTCTCTCACTCCCTACTTCTCCATTCTTCTTTTAAAATACCGGTCACCTATACACAAAACAGAATGGAGCTCAACTCTTTCCCTATTGGCTGTAGCTACTGAATAAGATCTATTTTCATGGCTTTAATGTCTGGCTTTGTTTGACTTTTACTGTGGTGGGTGTGAGTTCACAAAGGTGATATCTTCTGTGGCATAAGTAATTGATTCCACAGTTGTGGGTGATGCTTATAAAACAATGGGTGTGCAAATGTGGTCCCCAGAATAGTAGCGCTTGTTAAAAATAGAAATTTCAGGCACCATTCCTAAGCTCTGGAAAGAAACACTCTGGGCTTTGGACCCTGAATTCCTGTTTATGAGGCTCTCAGATGATTCTGATGATCTCTGAAGTCTAAGAATAAGCTGAGGGCATGCCAAGAACATCAAAGGCAGTTGTGGGGTTGGGATGAGTGATGTGCCTGGGGACTCAGCGATGATAGGGGGTCTAAACAGCAATGATTCCCCTGTCTGGGTAGCTGCGCCATTCCTCTGGGCCACCACACACTCAGTATGGACAGGGGCACGTCCCTCTACCAGAGAAGTGCTTTTCAGAGCCCAATTTAATTTCTTCCAGACCTGATGGTGTAAGGGGTTAAGCACTGCACTATGAAGCATCCGCAGCTACTGCAGCAGGGGTTCGATTCCCAGCCAGGGAGGGGACCCACATGGAGCAGCAGGCTTCTCCTGTCTCCCGACTTCTCCCTTCAGCAATGTGTTTCTTTTGATCTGCCTGTTCTGCTCCCCACTCTGCCCTTGGTGAATCCTCTTACCACCCACACCCTCTGGCCTGTACCCCAGTGCATGTATGCATAAATAAACACATTTTTTAAAAAAAATAATAAACATTTCTACCAGACCCTGAGCTATCCTGCTTTAGATCTGCTTCTACTGATGGTGCCAGTGCTTCTTTGGCTAAATATATTACCATGAAAAAACCAAAAAGTATTGTAATCTTTTATAAAATTATTTTATTATTGGGTCTCCCTGGTGGTACAGCAGGTTGAGCGCCGTACTGTGAAGCATCCATGGCACAGGAGCATGAGTTTGATCCCTGGCTAGGGAGGGGGACCCACATGGTGCAGCAGACCTCTCCTGCTTCGCCCGCTGCTCCCCTCAGCAGTGTGTTTCAGTAGATCTGCCTGTTCTGCTCCCCACTCTGTCTCTAGTGAATCATCTCACCTCCCTGTACCCTTGCCTGTACCCCAGCTCTTGTATGCATAAATTAATAAATCTTTTAAAAATATTTTATTATATTATTTAGGCAATATTACACCACTGGATACGATTTAGGGGAACAGATTTATGTCTTCCCAAATGTATGCCACCACACCCAGTACCAAAGCGCCTATGATTTATCCTAGACCACTTGGCCCCCGACTTCTTTGTTCCCACTCCATCTTCTCTTCCTCTCCTGTAGGTTCAGTTTTGTGGGTATATTTCTAGAGCTTTCTTTGGTTTAGTTTTGTCACTTCCTTCATTTCTCTAGATTGCAGATGAGTGAAATCATATAGTATTTCTCTCTTTGATTTACCTCACTTAGCATAGTCCCCTCCAGTTCCCTCTATGTTTTCACAAATGGCATGACTTCATCTTTATATATATATATAGCTGAATAGTATTCTATAGTGTATATAATTCATAGCTTCTTAATCCACTTCTCTTTCATTGGATGCTTAGGTTATGTCTACAACTTGGCTATTGTAAATTGCTGCAATTAAAAGTAGGAGTACATATGTCACTTCAAGTTAGTGTTTTTACATTCTTTGGGAAGATACTTAGGAGTGAAATTGCTGGGTCTTACAATATATCTAATTTTAATCTTTTGCAGAACCTCAAAGCTGTTCTCCATAAGATCTGGACCAGTCTACAGTCCCACCAATAGTGTAGCAGCTCACTGGGGCTAACATAATCTTACTGACACTATGTTGAGGAAAGACATTAGGCACAACAGAATATATTGTATTGCAATTCCTTTAATTTCAAGATGAGGCCAAACTCCTGAAGTGATAAAATAGAGATAGCTTCTGGAGGAGACAGGAAATGGCCCCAGGGGGACTCCTAGAAATGGCACCTTGTGGTGGAAAGTTGTATTGTTAATATAGATATGGACAATCTCATCAAACTCAATCTTAAGAATAATGCATGAGAATGTAGCTCTGCCTCAGTAAAAATGAGTCTCAAATGCCTTTAGAAAGGTGAAAAATGAACATGGATAACAAATGGCTAAATAGGTTTGTATCACATAATGTGAGCAATCCACCTCATTTTGGCCCTGCCTAGGGAAGCATCTCTGACCAGGAAGCAGAATGATACCTGGCTTTGGGAGAATAGATGTGAACAACTAGATGAGAAAGACCAAAGCCGCCTCTGTAGCTGTGGCAACCTCAGGAAGTGCCAGCTTGCTGGCTATACCCTGACTCATACCCAAGCATGTGCACAGATACATTTCTCAACATTAGACTGAAAGCACTTTCCAGGGAACAATTTCCAAAGCAATTACTTCCTGCTGTTAATAGCCAATTAACAAGTAGGAGATAATAACACCTCAGTTGTGTTGCGGGTAGGTAGAGCAATGTAAAGGCAACTAATTAACACCCAACCTTTTAACGTATTAATTAATATAGCCAGGAAAGCAGTTTATTTAGAATATGTTGAAGGCTCTGAATCTCCCAAATTTCATTTTTCACTATGCCAATAAATAATTGAAGCCCACGCTTTCATTTGTCCTATTCATCCCTCTTCTTTGATGCCACTCAGCTTTGAAGTACTATCCCTAATAGGGGAAAGCTATTTATCTATTTCTTTAATAGCCTCATGAATATTTCTTCCCCATGATTCCTTGCTAGATTCACGGGTCTCAACATTTCAAGTTTTCTCTTCTGAATCATATTTTTTTTAGCTTTCTCTTTCACTTGGTGAAATAACTTTGGTCACCATAACCATAAGGCTTACGTAGGGTTTTTTTAGGACTAGTGTAGGCTATTTAGTGTAGAGGTCCCCAAAATATATTTCAGTGCCTGAAAATCAAGAGGAACTTGTTATGGAATGAAGGCCCCCAAATCCTACCCCCATTCTCACAATGATTTCAGTTAAAAAACAAATCTGAATTGGACCCAGAATCTGCATTTTAAATATTTTTACCACCCCTAACTTCTCTAACTTGAGACAGGTGACCTTGGAGAAGTACCCTTTGGGTAGACAACTGAAGTCTTGGTAGTTATGCCTAGTTGAGAAAGAAATGTCTTCTAGGAAATAATTAACATCTCTTTAAGGGAGAACTACCTATTTGGGTCTCTCACCCTCTTCCCAGCCTGAGCTGTGAATAACTTGAGAAATGACACAAGTGAATAGCAATGGGGCTGAAGCCCCTCATCTTCCTCATTACTGCTAAGGGCTGATTTGTTAGGGGTAGGTCAAGGTGAGTCTGGTTGCCAGATGATGGCAACCTCTCCTTGGCTGTTGTACTTCTCTGCTCTTTACAGAGGAAAGCAGAGAATTCCTGTTTCTGGGGCAGCTTGTGCCCTGAGGAGAAGTTGAGAGGCATGTGACTGATTGTATTTCACACATTTACAAATCTGAGAAGTGGCTTTACCTTCCTGGGAGCAGAGCGAATATAGAGGCGGAGAAAGCCCTGGGCTTCTTGGCCAGGAATGAGCTGGTATGCAGGGAGCAGTGTTCTCTCCAACTCCCCTGATTCAGCACTGCCTCTCGGAATCAACAAGTTTGACATTCCACTGAGTTCACTCAACAGATCCTCTGGAGGAAATGCCAGTCGGTGCCACTTTCTTGGAAAGCAACATCAGAAATCATTTGAAAATTGCAAATGCATGTGTTCTTTGCTCAGCAGTTCCCTTCTAGAATATCCTACAGATGTACTTAGAGGTATATGATGGTGTAAGGACAGTAACTAAAGCAATGTTTTTGCTTTGTTTGTTCATTTGCTTTGCTTCCTTATTTCCACAGAGGAGTGAAATCATCCAGTGTTTGTCCTTCTCGAACTATTTCATTTAACAATATCCCCTCAAGGTCCATGCATGCTGTTGCACATGGCAAGATTTCATTATCTTCTTTTTGATAACTGAGCAGTATTCCATCTTATATGTACCACTTCTTTATCCACAAGTTGCCATAACTTGGCGATTGTGAATATCCCTGCAAGAAACACAGGGTTGTATGTATCTTTCCAAATTAGTGTTTTCCTATTCTTCAGATAAATTCTCAGAAGAGGAGTATTTGTGTTACAGGGCAGGGAGAGGAGCACCCAGATCTCCCAAACATTGGGCACCAAATCTGTTACAGGACAGGAAGAGGAGCACCCAGAACTCCCAAGCCTGCCCTCTCTGAATGGGTTCTGCTATCCGCTGCATTAAAACAAACACATCAAACCTTTAATGGAAAGGAACTTTAATATAACTAGGGTATAATAAAGAAAGAACAAAGAATATAGTTACTAAGTTAAGCATTCAAAGTTACCCATCTCCTTGAGGGTAAAAGTCCAGCCAAATAGGATTGGCCCAAAGCAAGGCCCAAAAACCTGCCACACGTCTAAAGGACTTTTCAGTAGAGACCCATAGAAAAGGGTCAAAAAGAGTCAAACGAATTTGGGAGGAAAAGAGCAAAATCAAAATTAAGATGACAGTTGCCATTGTTAACCTCCCCACGGGTCTCTCACCCACATCTGTTCCAACCAGTCCAAGACCAAAAAGCAAGCACAGTTTTTTCACATGTCCCTCTGCTCCACGTGCCTCCTCCAGGTCTCTTTGCTGTTCTTCATCTTCCTTTCTTCCTTCTCTCTTCTCTGCAAAAATCTTCTTTTTCTCCTCAGCTCCACCCACTTAGGGCAAAACCAGAATTTTAAAACTTCCCCTTTTCCTGGGATGACCCTGTTACATTTGGACCACATGGTAGACCTATTTTTAATCTCTCACGGAACCTCCAAATTGTTTTCCATAATGACTGCATCAATTTACCTTCTCACCAACAGTGTGTGAGGGTTTCCTTCTCTCGACATGTAGTTTTTCCATTAATAGCGAAAAGACTGGGATTTCCATTAACAGGAAACTATTAAATGAACCACAAGGTGACCATATAATTGTATATTATGAAGCCATAGAAAATGTGGGGATTTTTACTATTCTAATATTAAACAATCCTCAAGATATAGTCTATGCATATTATACATACTGTATCATAAAACAGGATTGCGTAAATGAGAACTGACTTGGATACATCTGGAAGGGTAGATAAGAAAAGGGAGCAGGAACAGAAGTGCCTGGAAGGAAAGCAGGGAAGTATCAAATTTTTAAAATTTTTTTTAGTGATTTAAAGTATACATAACACTGGACAATTTATAAGGCACTTAATGTATAAGTGAGTAATTCCTCATCTCCCTGTTCTTCAGTTCAGCCCAGGGAGTAATCTTTGCTATCCCTTGCTTGCCAGAGGGAGCTGAGATTCGATGAGGTCATTCAAGGTCACCTGCTAATGGTGGGGGCTGAGCTTGCTTCCAAGACTGTCTGATTCCAGTTCAGTGTTCCTCCCATGGGTCCCAACCCCCTAACACTAGTGGGGAATTAAACACTGCAGGACAGAGCATCTCAGTTCACATCTGCCGCACCCCGGGCCAAGGTTGACCTTGACCCTGAGAAGTCAGAGCCACAGGCAGGCTGGTTCTTGAAGGGCTGTGCCTATAGGGGCCCCTTTCCTGAAAGCTTCTTGATTCCCCACACCATTCCTTAGATCCCTAAACCCTCTCCCTTCCCCCACCCCCCTGACCTAAATAACCTCACTTCGTTTATTCGGACCAGCAAGAATTTGTAAGTATTTTGTTTTATTGAACTGTCTATTATGTTGACATCCAGCAATTCTGCTATTTTCTTATTTAGAGTTTCAGTGTCTATTTTCTGTTCATTAATTTTATGGCCCATGTCTTAAAGGCAACATATTACCCAGGGGCAGCTCTGGGTTAGTCTCGCCCTCACTCTTGAGGTCTCGTTACCCTCATCTGTCTTGGGTCTTCAACTCATCTCAAATTTGGCAGACCTTGTGCCTAACTCCCCCACCCCCACGCCATGGTGTCACTGTGAAGCTCCTACAATGAAGTGGAAATGTTTATACATGCAGATTCATCTAATGTACTATGCATCCAACCCTCAAAAATTATTTCATCCACTTGAAAACAAAGGCTTTTCAAAAATAGAAATCGCAAAGAGAACAGGTTAGGTATCCTGATTCTAAAATGCATTTTGTAAAGTACTTTGCTATTTATAAAACACTTTGATTTAGTGCTCTGAGAACTGTACCAAGACTGTAGGCCTCTCACCTTCACTGAGCCTGAGAGGATCTCTGTTTGGATGCCTTGGCTAACCACATCCGTCTTCAGACTCACACTCCCTTCTCTCCCCCTTTCCAATACTGTGGCCAAGAATATGGGGAAGAGGAGTGGTTCATGTGATCTCATAGAGCTGGAGTGAAAGAAGGTTCGCCCACCATAGATTAGACCTCTGGGTTTGCTGGCCTTGTGCCACACCCGGTCACCCTGCTCCCTTCCACTGTTAACTGCTGCAGCTGTTCTTACTGCAACTGAATCCACATCTAACCTTCCCGAACTCAGCCTCAGTCTGCTCTCCCTTCCCTGCTGCCTTGGGTCTGAGTCCTGGAGAGCCCTCTGACTCTTAATCTGAGTGTTTTTTCTCCATCAGCCTAGGCGTGCAATTGGCAGGTGCTGTTACTGATCTGTTGGGTCTCAGCTTGCATTTCACCTGCATTGAAAACCTGGAAGACCAAATCTGGGGAACAAATCTGGTCTTATATTTGCCCCAGCCTCCCACTCTGCCCTCCTAGTTACATTGGGGTTTGCTGTGTGAGTGCGGTGCTAGCCAGCAGGGTGCTCTCCCAGGTCCCCAGTAGGGAGCCTGGTGAGAGACCATCGGCCAATGATGCCCAGCAGCCCCTTGCTCTCCAGGGCTTCGTGGTTCTGACCTTCACCTTCTCCCTTACATTTCACTGGCATCCTCTCACGGGTGTGGCTCCCTGGAGGCGATGCTGAGATATGTATTAGTATGCACAGAGCTTATTAGGGAGGCCTCTAGAGATCGCCCCCTTTGGAAGGCAAAGGAAAGGAGCCTGACAGGGCAGAGGAGAAGATGGCGTGATGCGGTTTCAGTGGAAGCAGAGAGCCCCTTGCGTCGCTGGGAATCACCATTCAGAATTGTCCTGTGTTGGGCCAGAGGGTCCAGACCTTACATTGCTCTGCTTCTGCCAGTGGCTAGATGAGAGCTGCCCTGGAAAGGGGTCACTCCAGGGCCAGGTGACTCAGCTGAGGCACTTTCTGGAGAAGGGGGCATGTGAGGAGAGTCTCCCAGCTGTACTCTCACAGCTGGGAGAGTTGGTCTTTCAGCCCCATGGGGCCTGGAGACTACAGATTGACTTTTCCCTTACCTCTCACATGTCACGCCTCCCTTCCTCTCAGGTAGTCATCATAGGCAGACAGTTACATTCTCTGCATTAGGGAAGAAAGTCTATGATTTAATACGCCAGCACTAGCCCTTGACATGTTAAACAGGAGCTAAAAGAATTTAGGAAATTGTTTCATTCTCAACAATGTCTGGCTTATAACCAATTATCTTGTAAGAAAATGCTATTTTGAATTTAAGAAGCTTAATTATAAACCTTTCTTTCTCTTTGTATCTCTTCTGTAATAACCCTAACACCCCCAAAGCATCTGGTTAGATAATTTGGGCTAACTTGGAAAAAGAAATTGTATAGAAAAGCCCAAGAGAAAATCACAGAAATATTTTTGAATATACTTATTGTACGAGAGAGAGCGCCGAATCCTAACCACTAGACCACCAGGGAACTTATTGTACGAATATATATTTCATTCGAGCTTGAAGCTGCTGAGGGCTGCAGCCATGTTTTCCTTTTCCTTTTTTTATTTCTCCCATGGTATTTTGCCCAAGGCTTTGTATAGGTGGTACATGAGGAAATCAATTGTATATCTTTATCATTTTTATGAAAGTTCATGTATAGGCTATATTAGTTATGTGTATAGCAAATTACCCCAAACGTAGCAGCTTAACCATACATATCATGCCAGTCAGAAGGTCAGCTCGGCTGGGTGGTTCTGACTCAGGGTTTCTCGTGAGGCCGTTGTCAGTAATTGTCCAGCTCTGGTCATGTAGTGTGGATTGGGGCTGTAGATTCTGCTTCCCGGCCCACGCAAAGTGTGGTTCGCGTCCTCATGGTTATTGGCCATCAGTTCCTCCCTAGTGCACTTATTCAAAAGGTTGCTTATGACATGGAGGATTGCTTCTCCAATAGCAAAAGGAGAAAGAGACAGTGAGAACCCAAGAGACAGAGACACAGAGGCAAGCCCTGGCCTCTTGTAACCTAATGTCAAAAGTGATGTGCCATCGCTTCTGCCATATGTGACTGCCCCAGAATCAAACCTAGCATGGCAAGGAAGGAGGTGACCAAAGATGTGACTACCAGGAAACTGAGCTCATTGGGCCATCTAAGAAGCTGGTTATCACAATGGGCACACATTCTGGATTATTCACCTGGGGCTTGGCACATTGGAAAGACCCAGGGTTGAGTCTCATAATAAGGGAGAGAAGTTCCCTTGTGCCATTCAGTTTCTGGGTGACTTGGGCAAAATCATTTGAACTGAGCTTCAACTTTCTTATGAGTATAATGGGGATAGCAGTACCTTCTTCAGAGCAATGTTGGGAATTAAAAAAAAAAAAAAAGGTAAAATATGCAAGAGACCTGGCATGCAAGGTGCCCAGGGGAGGGACATAATAAATGATCACTATTGTCTTAATGACAAGACTGGCACTCTTGGCCATGTTCAGACATGTCACGTTACCTGCCCCTAGAGAGTGGCCATCCTTAGGACACAATGGCTGTCCCAGGTGTAGATTTGCAGAACTAGGGAGTGATCAACCCAGCTCAACAGCTACATCTTCAGGCTTGGTGGCTCCCCCAGGCTTCTTGCTTCCCCTGGCAGGAAGACAGTCCTCAACTGAACCAGGGAAAGACTCACTTGGGGCAGGTAACCCAGGGTACCTTTGCATTCTCCAGTATTCTTTACTCTATGTCAAGGCAAATTATTGCAATTCAGTTTCTTGAGCTGTGTTTTTCTTGGTCCCAAAACAACCCCAGGAGAGGAGAATGAGGATGTGATTCTAATTTGCTGTAATCACAGTTGATATTATCTTTGTTTTGAAGTATTTGTATGCTTCCCTGACAAAATGTCAAACACACAAGGCAAATTATATTCTGAATCCTAGATTAAATATTTAAAAACACAAGAGTGGCCTGAAAATAATTAAGCTTTTAAAGCTATCTGGCACTCATACAACTCCTAAGAGTACCTAGGTGGTTTATAAATGCCATTACTTAAAGTAGGGGGAAACATCCAATCTTAAAGTATTTATATGTTGAAATTTCTTAGTATAGGAAACAGATTTAAGGATTGCTTATCTCTTGAGGGGGATGGTATATGTTTTGTTTTAGATCTACTCAGATTGTTCTGACCAGTGAGATATACTTTGTTCTTAAATTTAAAATTCTAAACTGTAATATAAGAAAGAGATTTTGTCAAGGGTTTCTGTGAATATTCTCCAAACATGTCCTTTTGGAAAAAAACAAATGTGAAAAACATTTAAGTTTGCCAGATGGATTATTTAGGTTTTTTTTTTTTTTCTTTTTCATGTTATCCAAAGATTTTTAGTTTCTCAAGGGACTCACTGTAGCAGGAATTCCCAAGTGCATTTCAAATATAATTTAATTAGCATGCATCTTTCCAGGAACATGTCTACTCTGGAAAGAGAGCTCTGCTTTATGTGATTCAGGTATGCATTATGCCTGACATCTTTTCACAGGTTTAACAGGCACACCCTACATGTGTTTTTTGAAACCAAAGATGTAATTCTAAATGGAAATGTGCTACGGAAATTAGCTCACTTCAGGCTCTTTTGATGCATATCTAAAGTTTAAAAGGCACTGCAGGAGAGCCAATAAATAATTTATTTTTCTCTTCAACTCTTTATGTGATTTTTTCCCCTTTAGCTAATGCTCCTGAAAAAGCATTAGAACTTGAAAGAATTCTCTTTCTTTTACTCAGTCTCATTAATATTTCTTTTTCTATTATCACTGATAGTTGGACCATGCTTAAATAAAAGTTTTTCACGAAGGTATGCCATTTTATCTTTGTTTGCAGAATGAAATAAGATTAAAATCTGCTGTGCTTTGAAATTCATGATTTAGGTCCACTTATTAATGCTGCACTAGATTTCAGCGAGATCCCTTAATATTTTCAAAAGTGTATATTCAAATCTCAGAATGTAAGCAGAATCTCAGAATTTAAATCTT
The DNA here is from genome assembly GCA_019455555.1 of Galemys pyrenaicus. Taxonomy (NCBI): domain Eukaryota; kingdom Metazoa; phylum Chordata; class Mammalia; order Eulipotyphla; family Talpidae; genus Galemys; species Galemys pyrenaicus. Next base: position 4,943,068 of record JAGFMF010011658.1, on the reverse strand, counting down.
TACTTTAAAATAGTTATTTTGCACTTAAATATTTTAGAAGTTTTTTCATTAAAGTAGGGCATATTTATTAAAGAAAATTTGGGAAATACAGAAATATGAAAAAACCTGCATGTCCCAATAGTCAAAAATAAACACCGGGGATATTTTTGTGTATTTCTTTTTTCCCCTATGGTTGTCAAAATATTTAATTAGATTTCTGAGTCTGATGGCAGGCCTGCCTGAGGGGAGTCTTTTCTAATATCTCATGTTGGATGTTGAGGCTTTTCTCATAAAAATATAAGAATTTTTTTCACCCAGATATCATTATGAGGGAACATACTAACTTTCCACATTCCAGTCCCCCTCCCCCTCATTCATTAATGCGGCCAGAGCATCAAGTGTGAGTTCTTAGGGGAGAAGTCTGTTGGCTGGGACTTCTCCACTGGGCCTGGTCATTTATACCCTGACTGGAATCGTTATTCTTGACTATTTTAATTAGGAATTAGGATTCAATTCTTCTTTGTCGGGAGTACAACTTCAAGTGCTAGCGGGCAGAATAGGGGGATCCCAGGATCCCCAACCTTGCCTGTTCTAAGTGGGTCCTGCCATCTGCCATGTAACGTACACTTACTGCGTAAGACCTTCAATAGAAAAGAACTTTAATACAGTTAGTGTGCAATAGAGGGAAGAGACAGAATATAGGTACAATAATTTCTCCATGAAACATGCAACATTCCCCATCCTCTTGTGGGTAAATACCCAGTCAAGCAGGGTTGGCTCGATGCGCGGCTAATGAGGCCCAAAAGTCTGCTCCAAGTCTAGACACCTTCTGATGGGAACCTCGAGGAAAGGAGCAGAGGGGCCAGGCAAGTCTGTAAAATCAAAATCCAAGTCAGGATAAAGGATGCCATTGTCAGCCACCCCCCTCTCTGTCTCTTTTGAGTGTCTCCTTCCATGTACCCCAACTCCCTGGTCCAAGTCCAAGGCTGAGAAGAAAGTGACTTCTTCTTCACATGTCTCTCTGCTCCATGTGTCTCCTCTAGGTTTTCTCTTCTATCTTCCTCTCTGCTTCCTTTCCTAAGCCCTTTTTAGCTTCCTTTTGCTGCTCAGCTCCCCCTTTTTGGGTGGGGCAGGGAATCTGGACCCTTCCCTTTTAATGGACATCACACTGTTACAATTCCACATTATTCTCTGAGGAATAAATATGTGGAAAGCACTATTTTTCCTTCCTTCTCCCTCTTTTCCTTTTTTGGCTCCCCTGCCTTTCCTCCCACCCTCTTCCGCTTCTCTCCTCTCCATAGAATTTATGATGATGAGAGGAAGGGGTATTACCTGCAAAGCAACGAGTAGCAACACTGGATCTTTTTTCCCTTTTTTCAATCCATATGTCTTTTTTGGCCATAGCCCAGAATTTTTGATATTCAGGTTTTATTTTCCTTGAGAATTACTATTCTATTTTAGACTATATTCTCTAATGAAGACGATATCACTTTCTGTGGTTTACAGTCATTGTATAAAATATGAAATTAGGTGATAATGTGAATACAGGTATGCCCTACTTTTTTAAAGTTTGCATTATACCACTTGGCTCTTATGAAAGACCTACATTAGTATCTGTTTTCCCAAACAGACAGAAATCCAAAGAGGTCTTTCACTCTTAACATGAAAGTTGAAAAGTGAAAATAGCGTGAACAGAAAGAACATCATCAACAAGCTCCTTTACCAGAAACCACTTTATAAAAGGCAGTGTTGAGAGCCTCCCTGGTGGCACTAGGGGTTGAGCGCTGCGCTGTGGGGCTTCTGCAGCCACTACAGCATGAATTCCATCCCTGGCCAGGGAGGAGACCCACATGGTGCAGCAGACCTCTCCTGCCTCACCCGCTGCTCCCCTCAGCAGTGTGTTTCAGTTGATCTGCCTGTTCTGCTCCCCACTCTATCCCTGGTAAATCCTTCCACCCTCCGCCTCTGGCCTGTACCCCAGCTCTTGTATGCATAAATAAATAAAACCTCTAAAAAAACATAAATAAGAGTGTTGATCATATCGTTCATGTTTTACTCTATGCATTGTTATTTTAGGTTTTATGTGTTCTTTGGTATGACTTGCTAAGTCATTTTTTGAGTCTGAGAATGCTTAAAAAATTTCTATATAAGTGAATGGTAATTACTTTATTCACTTTATGCCATTTCAACTAATGGAAGATTCTACGGGGAAGTTCTGTTTTCAGATAGTGAGGAAAGCCTGTATAGGCATTTCAAATTAGGCAAATTCTCTGGACTTAAGTATTACTTTTGGGTAGTAAATATGCAGTGAGGTTTACAACAGTGGGTGGCTGAGGCGATCTTTGAGAATGGAGGGAAGCCTCTTATACACATTGCTATTATGAAGCTTTCTAGCATCACCGAGTGACACATCAGAGAGAATGTAACCACTTCTGGGTACTCAGTGGACTCTATTAGTGCCACTAAGCACTTGTTATTAGAAGACACTGTCTTGTTATCAACGATTTATTTCTTTCTAAATGATGTGGCTTGAAACATTTCCATAAATCTTCAGTAGCGCAATAATATTCAAAACTTCCACTTTGGAGTCAGATATACCTGGATTCCAGTTCTGGCGCTACCTTCTGTGTGGCCTTCCAAATTATTTCCCCTCTCTGAGCATCTGTTTCCTCACTGGTAAAATGAAGATGATGACAACATCATGGGCATGTTGTCGGGGAAATCATTTAGCACAACACCAGCAGGGTGACTGGCATGTAGTAAACCCTCAATAAATACCAGCTACCCCTTCCTAGTATGGAGGATTGTTTCCTCTCTACCCCTAATAAAGGCCACCTGGCTTCGAGTGGTTTCCAGAACCATCCCTCTTCACTGAGGCAGCAAATCTAACAGCCTACTTATGAACCTGGCCCACACCTTGTTGGGGAGCATTTTTTAATCATTGATTTAAGAAGCGCTTCTGTGAATGTCAGCTCCTATGCATTGTTCTAAAGGGAAAGATGGAAGCGCGGTGGGAACACATCAGTTAATACTTCACCACTGGACACATCAAAAGTTTGCTGCACCCACAATTTCCCCACTCCCCAGTATTGTCATGTAGAGTTCTTAACATGCAGGGCATTCTAGGATATTTTCTTTTGCCAAAGATCCTACTGAATAGCTTGTTTTATATTTTTCACCTCACACAAAATATTGTGAGGTGATTGTATAAGGCTTGGAGAAATCAGGCTCTCGGCTGCCTCTAGAGACAGCTCTGAAATTAAATGGTATTAGTATTGACATTAACTTTGCTTCAGCGATCAAAATTTGTGAACTCCAGGAAGAGAAGCCTTGCTTCTTGCAAATGTCTTTCTTAAAGTTACCTTGCTCAGGCTGGAATTGGAAGGCAGCTGTAGAGGTGAGACTGAGCATTTTCTACATGACTTAGGATTCTGCCAGAAGGTGAAGGAGAGGTGCCCTAGTCCGTAGTGAGCTGCAGAGAATTATCTCCCCCAGGGTTTCTCAACCTCAGCACTAGTGGTCTCTTGGACCAGATAGTTCTTTGTCGTAGGGAGTTTAGTAGCATCCCTGGCCTTTGCTTTTTAGATGCCACTAGCAACCCCGAGTTGTGATGACCAACAATATCTCCAGTCATTGTCCAATGTCTCCCAGCGCCAAGTCATCCCTTGGACAGTAGAAAACTGCTGACCCATGCATGTCTTCTGCTAAGTCTATGATGAACGCTTGGTCCTTCTCCTTGGAGGTGTTGATAATGTTGGTAATAGGTCCTGTGTGTGTATTATGCAGTCAAATGCTCTACCACTGAGCTATACCCCCTGTGTGTGTATTACGAACTAGCTCACTACCTTCTCCTAGGAGTTAAGAAACATTTCAACAAATAAGTTAGAAGGCAAAAGGAAAATACTGGATGGTTTCCCCTCCTAGGAGGAATATAAGGGAACCAAATAAGGATCAAGGAAAATAATAAGAACAACAATAATAATAATAATAACACAACAAAAACAAAAGACAAGGACAAATTGGGGATACTTGGTGGGGAGGGGGGAGGAAGAGGGTTGAGGGCAGATAAGAGCACAAGGGACCGAGGGGACGGTGCACTGGTGAAATGGTGATGGGGAATCCATGGGGATTACAATTGATGTCAAATATATAAATAAAGAAAGAAAAATAAAAAACAAGAAACATTTCAACAGATGACATTTGAATCAGTTTGATGATAACTTTGAACCCTAATATAGTGATATGTTATCCTGAAAAAAAATTCCATCTTCTCATTTGTAGATCTATTACATAAAATTATACTCTATTATTATTTTTATATATGGTGATATCATATTTTAAATTTTATCCAAAATCTTGTGGAAGTTTGTGTTCTCGCTTGTTATGGAATTATTATATAATATCTTTGATTTTTCGGGGCCCTCGATACTGTGTGTTTACTATGGAGCTTTTGTAGAACAATCTGCTGACTGCATGCTTTTTTTATAGAGCCTCAAACTTGTAGCAAGCATCAGAATGACTTCAGGCCTTACCAAACACAAGTGGCTGTGCTCTACATGACCTTCGATTCCCAGCAGCACCAGGGTGAGTCTGCAGCCCCCAGATCATGCTTGGGGGTGAGTGCATTAAACTGATGCTGCTAAGAATGATCGAGCTTGGGGATTTGTTTCTGGGTGGTGTGATTCTCCTGCTCACATTTGGCTTAGAAGCTTCTTTTGCAAAATGAAGGACTACTTGAAAAGACTGCTTCATTTTACAAAGATATTTAATGAAGTGGGTGCAAGGAGGAAAATTTAATTGAAGATGCCATGTGTGTTCCCTGTGCCAGGTGCCAGGGGAGGGAAAAACCAAAGACAAAGGGAAATGGACCTACCCTGTGAAAAGTCTCTAGTATTCTGAGCTGGAGAGGAAGGAGGGAGGGGAAGCCTATTGTAAATCCTTGATTCAAAACATGTTGCAGAATGGCAAACCCTACACAAGAGACATGATCAGAGAGAGAGAAAGCAGGGAGGAGGGCAAGGGCTGTAGCTCAGGCCTAGATAGCGTAGGATCTCTGCTGGAGTGAGCCCAAGACTCACTCATCTGAAGATGACTTCCATCATAATTTCTGATGATAAGTGACAGCCACCAACCTGTGCAGCTTAGGCAAAAGGAGAAATTGCTGGAAGAACACCAAATTGTTTTAGTTCAAGTGTGAGCACACTTTTTACATAGTTCAGAAAATGACTCTTCAGTCTGTGGGCCATACAGTTTCTGATGAGACGACTCAAACTTCTTGTTGTAGCATAAAGTGCCCACAGGCATTTCTAAACATGGAAATGCATTGGCTGTGTTCCAATAAAACTTTATTTATAAAAATAGGCTCCAGCCAGATTTGGTCCATGGAAACTTTGTCTGCAACTGCCATTTGGATAACTCAAAGATATTTGAATACCAGGTTTAAAAAGGGGATAAAAATTAGGTTAGGTTTAGGATATGTTAGAACTTAAACACCAGGCAGAACTGTCCCTCTTTCTTTCCTTTTGTTTGTTGTCAGTCTTAAGTTTCATCCATTTTCATTGCACAGTAATTTTCTTTCACAGGAGGCTCTCTGTTTCCCCCTCTCCTCTAACTCTTATCCTTATCGTACAACTTCTGGAAAGAGTGAGAGTGAGAATATTAAAGAAGAAAGTTCAGGAAAGGACTTTGGTCACTTAAGACTCAGTTACTAGGCTTCCATAAGAATATAATAGGGGATTCTATCACACCCCTGCAGGGAGGAAGAGACAGTTCCAGTGACAGTGCTGGACAAAGCATTAAGTCCCATGGCACCTAGTAGATACCAAAAGCCATATATCTGAGGAAATAGCAACTTAGCGGACCGGAGATCCTGGACTACAAAATATGCCAAAGAGTATAATGAGGTGCACATATGAAAAGGAGTATAAGAGAGAAAGAATGGAGGAGGGTGGGAAGGTGGCGGCACACACACCGGCAGCCTAAGACAAACAGACATCTGAGTAGCAAGAATTGTCATCAGCAAGTGCTCTGAAAGTCCTCCAAGATTGCATGAAAGAAAAACTGAAAAATTTGAGACAAAAGTATATATTAAAGACAGCAGATCAAAATAGCAGCTTGAAGGCTTAGCCAAACTGGCAATAGAGATGGCTAGAGATAGAGAGCTTTTGCTTTTGAGGAAGGGCTGGAGATAAAGTCATTACATTGTACAGTGGTGAGCCTCCCAGCGTGCTCTACGTCTTGTCAACAGGTATTATGCAGAGTGGGAGTGTTGGGAAAGTGAGCAAAATGCAGATTCTTTAGGACTTCCCAGGGCCTCCAGTAGACTAATACACACGTTAATGTGCAAGACAGTATGGACCATTTCTGAATTTATTTGACAGTAAGTCAGGCATGACATTTAACAAGAGGTTCAGATGTAGGTGGGCTTGAGTTCCCCTTGCTCTGAGGTTCACATGATTTTGACTCTTCTTTGGCTCTTTGCACCAGCTGGCTCCCCCCATCTGTGGGCAGGGGCTGGATCTCAGCTTCCTCTGTCATAGGCCATCTGTGGAAGAAAACTTATTTCCCACAAACCCTACTCTACTGTCCCCTTGGGCTCCTCTGCCCAGAGAGGCTTGGGATCCAGTGTCTTCCTGGGCCATGGGGATGGGCTCCCCATGACTCTTCCCTACCAGGGGTGTTAGAAAGTCAGCCATGTTACTTCATGTTTTCAGAAGAAATCCATTGTTCAGCTGGAAACCTTTGAAAGGATGCCTTTAAGATTTAAATATTTGTGGCTTATATGACATGAAAGACATGTTATAGATATTTAGTATTGGCAAACGTCTTTGCAAAATGTGCATGCCAATAATGCTAAAACAAGTGCCAGTCTATGCATTTCAATAACACGCCTTGTAATTCTGGAGTGATTGCCATACCTTCTGTGTCTTTTCTCCTTTTTGCTCCTCCTCCTCTTCCTCTACTTCTTCCCCCCACTCTCTCTCTGATTTGACAATCTTGACTACCATTTTAAAAGCCATAAATGCTTTTTTTATGTTTGTTTTTTTATTTCAGAAGGCTATTTTGTATAGGTTTTCTTTCAGGTCTGAGAGAAACAATGGGGCTGTCTCTTTTTTCCATGAACATCCCATGTCACAGCTGTAAAGTTACAGACTCAAGACCCCTCAGTCTGGTTCTAAAGCCCAGGTTCTAAAGGTCCATCAACTGTGCCACTAACCATCCTTGGTTCATCAGCTATTCAGTGGGGACCCTCTAAAGAGGGGGATCACTTCAGATCATCACAGACAGTTCAAGGAAGAGGATGTTTTCCTCCAGGAGTCTTGGATTTCTGGTCCCCCCCTTTTTAAAAGATTTATTTATGCAACATATAAGAACTGGGGTGTAGGCCAGAGGTGTGGGGGTGTTTGAGGATTCATCAGAGACAGTGGGGAGCAGAACAGGCAGATTTACTGAAACACACTGCTGAGGGGAGCAATAGGCAAGACAGGAGAGGTCCGCTGCGCCATGTGGGTCCGCTCCCTGGCCGGGGAGCTGCAGATGGCTTGATCATGCTGAGATTTAATTCCTTGCACCATCTGGTCCTTCTTTGTTTTATGCTGTTGTGAAATTGAATGGGCTGCTTTTCTGCTTACATATCAGAGAGATTAATGACTGTCCCATTTTTTAAAGAGAAACAGCAGTGGCCACCATCAGGCCTTCCTGACTGTTTTCTCCTTGTCTTGAATAACTTTCTCTGGCACAGCCGCTTTCTTTAAATTGAGCCCACCCCTACCTTGTACTGGGAACTGGGGTCTTTGCTCTTTCCCCAACACTGTGCCCCCATTGCTCCTGTCCTTGGATAATAGCCCTTCATTTACTGGAAGTTTTTTTCAGTCGGGCTCACAGGTAGCTATGTACTTCTCATCTCCTCCCATCGGTATCAGAGAGAAAAGAGCCCAGCGGAAGAGACGGCCTCTTTATGTGTCATTGTAATCAAGGCAGTTGCTGTGTTGCCCAATCAAAGCATCTTTACAATCCCTGAAGAATTTTTCCAAAAAGAAGCCTCTACTTTTTGTAGAATGGGGGATGGAGAATCTGTACCTTGGTGAAACATATGTTTACATATGAAAGGGTTTTTAAAAAAAGATTTATTTATTTATGCATACAAGAACTGGGGTCCAGGCCAGAGGTGGGGGATGAGAGGATTCACCAGAGACAGAGTGGGAAACAGAACAGGGAGGTGAACTGAAACACACTGCTGAGAGGAGCAGCGGGCGAGGCAGGAGAGGTCTGCTGTGCCATGTGGGTCACCTACCCACTGTTGACAGGGATTCGAACTCTTGCTGCAGTGGCTGCGGTTTGCTTCATAGTGTGTTGCTTAACCCATTGCGCCACCAGGGAGGCCCACGTATGAAAGTTTATGTAACTTTCATGTTTTGAAACAAGTCTATTGCACTTAGGGATTGAACTGCGACCCCATTTATAAACATCCTCAAGGGGGAAAAAATGAACAATTTGATGTTAGTGGAAAATTAAGGAGGAGTTAGGAAATGGAGAAAGAAAAATTAGATATGAATCCCTTACTACTAGATATAGTTTATCCAATCGTAAATGAGGCTCAGTATGAGTTTATATCTGTTTTCATCTATTTTAGAGGGCAACATCCTACTCGCTGTACAGTCTACCTAGGTAGAAAGCTCTACTCTCTCAGCCTCTGACGTGGAACAGAATTGGGTATTTATTCATTTCTCTTGGAAGGACACAATGTTCGGTGGGAAACAATCTCAGTGTATATGTGATGTCAAACTCTTTGCTGAACTTCTCCAAGCCTCAACGTCCCACTTGCAAAGTGAGCTTAATGCCTTAAGGTCTGAGGTCAAAAATCAGGGCCTCAGAGAAGCTCCCTGAGCATGAGTCTTAAATGATGCTCCCTTCTTTGCCTGTGACGTCATCTAATGCAAGTAATTATTTCCTTGCACAATGATTTCCTTATGCGTCTATTGCCTGTTTGTCTAGACAAGAATGTATACTCTGCAGGGAAAAATATTTCACCTATCTTTCCCAGATAATCTCTGTATGTGTAAATCTATAAATTTTAAATAAACAATGTCCTTCTTCATAGAGTGACTAGGATAGTTAATTCTAATTACAAAGCATCTGTAAACCCAATGGGGAGTAAGGTCTTGAAATATATCCATCCTAGGGGTTTCGCCTCTAGGCGATCTCCTGTGGGAAAGAGAGGGCTACAGCTCCCAAGAGAGCTACAAGATAGCCTCCACCAGGAACAGTTTTGTGAGGGGTCTCTGAGGAGTGCCTCAAACTCAGGTTTCTGAAGTCATTCTCAATATTTCTGAAGATGAATGGGAATTCTACGTTTAACCCATGAAGCAGAATCTGCTTGGAACCTCAGAACTGTTTTGGGCTGTAGCTAAATCAGGACAGTATGGCGATGTGGCAACCCTAGTTAGCTCCTGTTGTTCAAACATGCTGCTTGGTGGTTCTCGGTCTCTGCTTAACTATAAGTGGAAAGTCAATTAATTGGACGCAATTGGTGCAGATTTTTAAAATGAACAAAACTTCTAATCTCGGGGGTGCAAAGTGAAAATGAATGAACAGAGAATGGTGAAGGGACCAGGGGCCAGGGAGAGTGGGGGTCCCAGTTCCCAAGGATCACCTGGCTGGATTATCTCTGAATTCATTAGAAACTGATAAACAGAGGTTATTCTTAGAGGAGTGAGTTCAGGAGGAATAATTTAGCTAAGAGAATAAACCTCCCTTTTGTCAGATTTCAAAGACTCAAATGACCCAGTTAATAGTACCTCAAATCTCTACCTCTTGTGAAAATTACCAGTCTGGTTGGGGGTGTGTTGTTGAGTGGGGGCTGGACGCTGGGGTGGGGGCGGGGTGGGGCTGCACTTGGATGCTGAGGAAAGCTGGGCCCTTTCCTGTTCTCTACCAGAAGCCTGAGACTATTGCTGGCTCCTTTCAGAGCAAACAAATAGCAGAAAGAAAAGAAATGTTGTTACCATTACAAGCTTGGTTGGAGCCTGGTGACTTGGGTTTGTGGGCACCGGTTCTTCCCGCTAGGAATTCAGGTAAATTCCTCTTTGGGAACAAAAGCTTAGAAAATCATAGCTGGAATCATTGCCTTGCCACTGGCAGAGGTGGGGGCGTATGTAAGCCATTGCAAATTGCTTTTTTGGTGCTGGATTTTCCCTTCATTATGAAAGCACAGTTATAATGCTACAGTTATGAAATTCATTGAGTAAGGTTAATCCTTAGGTGGGAATCCACATAAGTAATAATAATTCTTGGTTTTGCCATCAAAAACAAATGACACATCAGCAGTTTTAAATACAACCTCATGTGAGGCATATGTTCGTGTGTGTGTGTGTGTGTGTGTAACACAGTTGACACTGTTTGATGAGGACTCAGATATTCTGTAATAATCAAAGACACTTAGGCAGGTTTTTCTTCTTGTAAGTAATTTTGGCTAAGAAAGCAACCAGAGTTAACTACTGCATTTGGGCAGGGAAATAAGGTACTTTAGGATTCATTTGTTATAGGCTAACATCCCAGGGAGAACCATATTTTTAGGCAAGGAACAAAAAAACAATACATGTTTGAGAAAGTGTAATCTCACAGCAGCTTGCGATTCAAAGTTTCATCTGCTTTTCAATGCTTTTTAAGGAACAAACTTGACTCTTTTAAATATTTTTGTATGTGTTCTAAAGTGCTTCTTTTAATTTTCAGTTTTAAAAGTAAGTATCAAGTGCTTCCTATCTGTCCCAAGATGAGAAAAGGGAGACAGAGGTTAGGAGTCCTGTCTTCAGGGATGTCGTTGTACTTGGCTGGTAGAACAGAAATGAGGGAAGAAATTTAAGCAGCATAAACCATTACCCACATGCATCTGACAGTGTAGATGGTTCCTGCTCAGAGGTGTAAGAGTGAAGTATTTGGCTAAGTATTTTTTTGATATGAGTAATGGGGTTTTTCTCCACCATTTCCTGGAATCCTCCTTTATTTTCCCCACAAAATTTTCAGTTAAAAGCCTTTGATCTGCTAGAAGCAATTTTAAGCCTTTCACAAAACTCAGGTTTTGTGAAAACTTCCCTTGTAGCTATTCTTACATTTGATATAGACTTATTAAAAGGCATCAAATTGTTACCAGGCCGCAGCTGGCAGGAGGAGTGGTCTCTTGCTCCCCTGCAAATTAGTCGAGGCAGCACTCCTCAGACACCTTTTATGTAGCTGTGTGCTGCCTGAATCGTGGAATGGACCAATTGGGTGTGAACTATGGGCTGATTGGTGCTTTGTTGCCAGGACTCTACCTCTCACCACAAGTTAGTGGTGGCAGAGCACTTTTGTGTAAATTGCACTTCCTGAATTATGGAACAGACCATGAGGTGCCAGATTGAAAAATGAATCAATCAGACTGTGGTGGGGGGGCACCTTGAAAGTGAATATAAGCCAGGGTCAGAGGGAGCCTGGAGCATGTATTCAGATTCATTCATTCAGCGGGATCATCGGACATTGGAGGAGCAGACAGAGAAGAGCATGGAGAAACAGCAGCCCCGAGGAAGAGGCCTGAAGAGAAGAGGGTTCCAGCCTCTAAAGAAAAGAGGGAAGCCTCCAGTAGCTGCCCTCTGAGGAGGGGAGAGAGGCTGAAGGACTCTGTAGAAACTGGGCCTCAGTCCTATCTCTAACACTGACTGGAAGGTGCACCAAAGGTCCTGGGCCTGGTGTCTCAAAGAGCTGATCGTTGTTGGTATAAACCAACAACTCATAAGAGCTGTTAACACTGGGTGTCCCTGGACACTGCCTCTGTAGGCCACGTAGTGGTCATCGCTACTGGCCAGTGCTGCCCAGCACTCCTGGTAACCGGTGACTACCAACACTGATGCTGTCTGGATGAAGCAGCCAACCTCTTGTGGATACGTAAGCATTTTTTCCCCCCTGTTTGTAAATAAACCCCCTGGTTGCTGTACCTGTAGCCTGAGGTTTCTTGCAATTTTGTGCATGGGTGAGAACCCATAGACAGTGACCTGTGTTGGGCACTGTCCTTTGTTAGGCTATAGCCCCTGTTGCTATAGTCCTTGATTCTGGTTTGGGCCTTTTAGCCTTTGGGACTTTTGGGGGGGCTCTCTGGCCTGAGACCCTCCTCCGCCCAGTTTCAATGTCTTTGGTGAAAATTTTTTAAAAGGACTTCTAAAATCATTTCTAGTTTTGAAATGATTTAGCTACTTGTAATACCACTTAATATCATTATAATATAAAAGCCATCTTTGTAAGAATTCCTGAGTATATGTATATGCGTTTGAGTTATTCATGTTGGACACCTGTGCTCAGAGAAAAATATTTTCTGCTCCTCGGGGCTCCAGCTAGAAGAAACCCAGTTCTAATTCTTACTCTGTCCTATCACTCGTTGACCTCTGTCAGTCTTTTTTGTACTAGAAAGCAGTGCACCCTAAGCAGACTATGTCTAGAAATAACAGGGTTGATGCCAGCTCTCACCTCTCTTCCCATCTGTCCTATTGGCTGACTTAGACCTCATCAAGGGTCTCTGTGTACATGACAACCACTTGTCACATGCTGAAAACAGCATACCCCTCACCCCAGCCTGGATCACACCACAGACAGGAAAACAGTGGATCATCCAGGTCTGTTTTATGTACACATGAAGGTATGCACTCAAAGTGGCTTAAGCAAAAACAGGCCGGTAGAGCTTTTAGAATAGGGACTAGATGTCTTCAGGTATGACCAGAGTCAGGTGCTCAAGGGATGATGTCAGAAGTAGACCTTTCCTCCTCTCCCCCGCCTCCTGACTCAGGCATCCATGTTGCCTGCCCTTAGACAGCTTGTCCCACGCTGGCTTTAGCTTATGTTACACCCATAGGAGAGAGAGGTGTCTTCCCCAGTGGGTCTACCCAAAGTCTTGGGGAGGCTCTTATACTCTATTTCAGTCAGGGTCCCAATGGGAAATAGTTGATTCAAATGGAATGATTTGAGGAGAGTTTAATTCAGGAACTGTGCTGAAACATGCAGGCTGTGTTTCGGGAGACCACGGGGTACTGAGACTCTGTAGAAGACACCATGCAGCCTACACAGAGTCACTTGGTCCGAGGGTGCTTATGTGAGTGGTCACGGTGGAATAACACAAGAGGAGGAGCAAAGAGGGAGGGAGAGAAGACAATGGGAGAAGCTGCTCAGTGTCATTCTAAGCCTGGCTGAGGTAGCACCTTCCAACTCTAGACCATAAAGTTCTCCTGCAGCTGACCAACTTTAATCCCAACATCCTTTCCATTCCCCCACCAAACCCACCTTGCCCCAAGAGTGGAATAAATGGGAATTGTGTCCCTCATATGACAAGGTAAGACAGAGACATCTTTTCTCGGGAAGCTACAAACCACCTATCTTCATTCACAGGAGACACTGAGGGTGTATGTTTAATGAAGTCATAAATATTCTATCTTGGGAGGGAGTGTGAGTATCTGCTGTGCTTATTGCCATGGCAGCAGGCGGTTTTAATAACTGAAAATAACAGGCCATTGGCTTGGTGGGTCTCCCTTTTTTCAGGAACAGCAGCAGTTTCTGTTATAAGGATTTTTTCTTTGCTGTATGGGCTCTGTTGGGCTGCTTCTCTCCTAATTTCCCTAAGACTGTTCTAGACTCTCTTTACTTTCATTTGATAAGCGAGCAGTTGCCACATGCTAACTAAATTCCTGAGGTTTTATGTCCTTGAGTAGGTAATATAACAGTACTTGCCTCAGTGGGCTTATTTATGCTATGGGGAAAGTAATAAAGCTCACGCCATAGAATTTGTGGTGAAGAGGATGTGAAATAATGCAAGTAAGTGAAGAGCACTGTGACTGGCTTTAGAGAGTGTTGGCTCTTTCTTTTAAAGAGGAAAATATGAGTGAATCTTATAGTAGGAGGCAGAAGTTCAGATGGGGTAAGCCAGGAAGCTATTAAAAGCTGGACCTGACAGTCCAGGTGAGCAGTTGCTCCTTCATGTCTCCCTTTTCCTGATCTTGTGTCTTGGCGAACTTACTTTATTGGAATTTCTCTGTCTTCTCTCTCCAGCAGAGTTCAGTGATAGCTTTAGATACCACGAAGACCCAGACTGAAGTTTTATTGTCTCTTAGCTCCTCCAAGGCCTCTAGGCCCCCATCGTAAGTGCTCAGGAGGCACCTGGTGGTTGATACCCAGGGGTGGAAGGAATCCTAAATAAGAGAAAAGGCCAATTAACACCTAGAGGTGGGAACTTTACATGACATTGTGGCCTCTCAGGGACCATTTTCCCCCATCTCTCAGGCTCCCACTTTCCTTTGGTCAAGACTTGGTTTGCCAGGAGCCACCTCTATCACGCTTAAGATTTTGTCAACTCATCCCCCCGGTAGTCATTCAGGGACCAGATCCTGTCCTCCAAGGTGCTGAATTTCATTTACTTCAGGCCTCAGGTAAGGCAGTGATAGGAAGGAAAAGGGCATAGAGGTGGGAACTTTGAGGACACTCAAGAAGTCCATGTTTGTGCTTTGTCTTTCATGACTTCCTCCTTTTCCTTTTATCAGTACGTATTTTTAGTTAAGTAGTATGTTCATTTATAAAGGAAAATATATCTTTGTGTCATATATGTATTTCCTACATATTTTATGTAATACATTTTCTTTCAACTTGCTTTTTCTCCTTAGCCATATCTCTTTGATTGTTTGCATGTCAACAGTCTTTTTCTTAGTATCATTGCCCCATACTTTACTTAATCATGTACTAATGGAGGTATAGGTTGTCTTTGATTTTTCTGTATTACCATGAATATTGTATACAAGTACACAGATATTTGATTTTCTCTCAGACAAATACCTTGCAGTAGAACTGCTGGCCTTTTACAAAACCTTATTTTGTACTATAAGAAAAATTTTGATTTTCTTCATGAAAGTCAGAATTTTTTTGTGACTCATTCTTACGTAGTTTCATAATTTTATTTCTAATGCGAACAGCTTCTATTACTTTATTTTATAATGAATTAGCTTTGGTGTATAGGAAAACTACTGATTTTTGAATCTAACCTTCCTTTTGACCACTTTGCTGCATCTACTTATGTGTACCCTAAAATCCTCTTATATTTTGTACTTAAATTATGTTATCTGAAAACAATTAGTTTTATCTTTTTCTTTCTCATGCATGCATTGCATTTCTTTTTCTTATTCCATTTGTAAAACAGCTACTATATTTGGATAATTCTTCATTTGACTAATTCATCTTTAACTTCAGGTGAGGTATCTTGAAAAATGGTTAGGAGGTCATAGATTTACTTCTATTTCAGGTGCTTCCCAGGTGTAGTTATTTCTTTCATGAGACATGGTTTGATGATTAAAGGAAAACACACAGGATAAAATTCAAGTGAGACCTAATGAAAAAAAAAAAGATTGGAATATCTTCACACTGAAGAACTGTTTAGAGGTAATATCCAGCAATATCCACTATCAAAAGAATGAAGCAGCCCATATAAATGTGGATATAGATTTTGTACTGTGGCAAAGGGTTGTTTAGACATGTAGGTTTCTAGACCTAATGTCAGACTCTCAATGAATTACCTCCTGATAGACCCAGGTCCATCATTCATACCTCAGAAGGTGCCAATGTCCTATTACCCTGGTCAGACGTGGTAAGACATATGTCTTTGCAATATTGAGGACTGGCTTCAGTAATCCATCTACCCTCCTCTCACCTCCATTTTAGTTAATGTCCTATATGGTGAGGTGATGCTGGGATTTGACAATCTTAATGGAACATTTTCCTCTTTAGCATAACTTTGTGAGTTATGGATTTAATCAGTTTAATTGTTGGACATAACTGTGGAAGTTGACCAACTGGAAATTGTCAGAGGAATAATATAAAAATTAATGTAACTAGGTTGGAAATTCTCAAGTATGGACAGACTACCTTTAGGGTCTTTTTTCATAAGAGCCTCGAGGGACACTGTGCACCCATCTTGCCTCCTTGTAGTGCAGTGGCCACTCACTGCTCTCTACCAAATGCTTCAAATCACAGATCCCCTTGGAAAGAGATTTTAAAGTTGTTCTGTCTCAACAGAATTTAGATTCTAATTTAATGCTTTAATTTTCATGCCTTGTTTAGAGTCTCTCCCTCCCCTCTTAAAAAAAAATATTATCTCGCATGAGAAATTTCACTCTTGGAGTTCAGTGATATAAAGCAGTTGTCAAACTTCAAGTAAAAAATCTTAGACTTTAATAAAGTGAATTTTCTCATCTTCTTCTCACCTAACTTTGTGCTCAGAGTGGAACTGAAGGGCCTTGGGTAAATATACACAAAGATGAAATGACCAGCTTGGCAGCCTGGCTCTGGAACAGACAATCCTAAAGATATTGCTTCTGTGGCTTTTCCCCTTTCTCCTTCATGTTCAGTTCGTTCTGAGTAATGTTTTGGGCCCAGTGGAGAGTGCATGATGTTTTCTAGAAGCTCAAATGAGGTTAAAGTAATGAAATTCTGCCAACTAAAATTTAAGAGAAAAATGCTTAGTAGTTGCTGGGGCATAGCCAGTTTCTGGGAAAGCAGTTGTATAACCAGAAAGTGAACTTAGTGGCTCATACAGCAGCAGGAGGTTTTGAGTATAGATTCCAGCAGTCTGGTGGACATTGGGGAGCTTCCTGTTTAAAACCTGATCAGAAATTAATTTCCACTGAACTGTAAGCTCTGTAAAGGCAGAACTGTGTCCATGTTTGGTCAGGATGCCGTTAATGCATAGGCCACAAACTTGTGCTTGTAAGAAATCGGTGTTTATGAGTCCCAAAGGGGAAACTCCGAGTGATACAACACAACCGATGCCCACGTCTTGTCCCCTCACCTACCTCTGAAGCAGCTCCAGCTGCGTGCCGGTCTGGACCCACCCAGTGCTACCCAGTGCGCGTGGCTGTGACGTGAGTCCTGCTTTCTGGCTCTCACTGGCGTCACGGGAGTCTACAGGCTCATGCAGTGCAGACTGGAAGTGGGGATGTTAACACTCCTGGGGGAGCCCGCCGCCCCTCAATGGAGCTGGTGAAAAATGTTGGTGGGTTAAGTCTGCTGATCTTAGGTGGACAGCTGTGGGCAGAGTCCTGCAGGGCTGGTAGTGATGCCCTGTTGCTCACAGCAGTGAGCTTGGTGTCACACCCGACACTGGCTTTTCCTCCTTCCCCGTCCCATTCTCTCTCCTCTCCCGTTCCTATTTTTGAGATAGCTGCCAAAGAAAACATTTGCACCTGAGTCTTTGGTTCTCACTCAGCTTTGGAGGAAACCCAGACAAAGATGTTTCCCAAGTGGATTGCCCCATAGTTTCTGGCTTATTCACAATCCACCACAAGCCACACAGTTGCTTTCCTAACCATTAGCATTTATTTTTTTTCTTTTATTAAAATATTTTAAAATTTACATATACTTGCCATTAATTGTAATCCCCATGTATTCCCCATCACCATCTCACCAGTGCAC
>JAGFMF010011658.1:4904575-4925023 GCA_019455555.1 Galemys pyrenaicus | reverse complement strand
TGACAAGAGAAGTTGAGCATTTTTTCATATGCCTGTTGGCCATTTGCATGTCCTCTTAGGAGAATTGCCTTTTTAGCTCTTTTGCCCATTTTTGGACTGGGTTGTTTTCTTTTTTTCTGTTTAGTCTGCTAACCATTAGCATTTAAAGCCATGGCTCTGGGTCTGGCTGCTGCTTCACTCTATAAGCTGGGGCCCCCTAGTCATCATCCTTAATATTTCGTTCATTTTCCTTTTCTGTAGTGTGGACATGAAGATGGCCTGTGCCTACGAGCATGATTATTGCGATTCAATCAGAGCACGTCTGTCAGGAGGCTCTGGGCACCATGCTGGCACATGCTAAGCAGACGCCATGCTAGCTGCTAGTAGGACAGTCACTTCCCATGCAACTCTAATTCAGTCTTCCAGGCACTGTGGCTGTCGGTGGATGTCTATTATTTCTCTAACTAAACTGTAAGCTGCTTAAGAAGAGCCTGTGGCTTTTTCATTTTTGTGTGTCCTGCTGTACCTAGCATTGTGGGATTTTCACAGAGCTGGCATTCAGTCGTGTTGTGTGAATGAAAGAATATCCTTTCTATTGTTGGCTGTTTTTCCATTAGTGATCTAAATTGCCATCTGCTATTCTTAGAGCACCCTGTCTGGAGTCACTGTCCTTGCAAAGCCCAGACAGGCCTCCCACAGCATGAAGCTCTGAGTATTTCCCCCAGAAATATCACCATTGTCATATTGCATTGATAATGGAGTGAGAATAGGAATTTATTATTTTTCTACTTACTCACCTTTTAGGCCCAATCCCTAAATACAGATTTTGAGGGACGGGAGGGTAGGGCTTCAACAGATAGATTTTGGGGGGACACCATCCAGCCCAAAAGAGCCCCAGAGAATACTCTGAGACAAGAATGTGGGTGCAGGTAATGTCTTTGGGAAGCACAGGTGAAGTTCTGTTTAAAGGGGCAAGTGAGACATGGAAAAGCCATCAAACAGTGTATTAGTAAGCAGGTCACAGGCCTCCATCCTTCTGGGGAACACCGGGATTGGAACCTGGAACCTGGAAACAGAACTGACCTCTCGACAAGGGGATCTTCTAAGTGCCGCTGCAGCATAGCTTGCCCAAGAGGAGCTAGTGTTACGTCCACCTATGCACAATGCAATCTGATTTTATCTTTTTCTTTCTTTATCTTAATTTTTGGCCCTTTATCTTAATTTCTTATAAAAAGTTCTAGAGCCATATATGTTTATATAAAATGCTTCCACATTTGTTTTCAACAAATGCAGCCCAAAATGTTGCCCACATCAATAGCAGCCTTGTGAGCAAGAGCGAAAACAGGAGCATCGTTTACATTTTGTCTGACTCCACAAGTATGATTTTTTCTTTCTAAGAACCTATGAGGATTGAGTTAACCGTGGGATAAATAAATAAACTGTTCACCTATTGCTGGTAGCATTTATTAATGAAGCCTTAAATGGTTCTGCAGATTGCAGCCGTGATGAAGATGTGTGCTCAGCTGTCTGCATGTGAAATGCACATCTGTCAGCCCCTCCCCCGAGTGAATAATATAAGCCAGTAAAGGGTAAGACAAGTTGGTTGAGCGCAGTGCCATGGAGCAGCAGCAGGCGCCATGGCACAGTGAGGCAGGCCGGATACAGAACCTGTATCAGCGACAGAATGAAAGCAGACAGTGCGGGTGTCACAGATACAAGCTGCAGCTGGCTCAAGCGCTGTCAGAGCTTCCTTCCCTGTGCGCATGCGTGCATAGGAACACATGCGAAATGGATTTTTCAGACTCTTTAGGAAGGGACTTTATATGGAAATAGTCAGAGGAACATGAGGTTGTTTTCTGAAGTCCAGGGTGGCATCAAAGGAAATGCTGCGATGCCAGATTGGTCCTAGCCTTGCCGTTCAGGTGCTGACATTCAGACAACGAGGCAAGCTGGAGCGCGCACACTGGAGAGGGAGTGCGCACACTGGAGAGGGAGCGCGCACACTAGAGAGGGAGCGCGCACGCCTTGCGCTCGCCATGATTGGCGCTAGGGCGTGGTTAGGGTCCGATTAGACTTGTCCTAATTCTGATTTTGCTTTACAGAATTGTTAGGAACATGAAAGTGGGATAGTAACAGGATGCCTGCAAAAGTCCTTCTCGTTAAAACACCGCCCTCAGGCACGCCAGACCTTTGAGGCCTGAACCTGCTTTCTAGTCAGGGCACAAGGTATGGAGTGGGCACTTTGTCCTGGTAACTGAAGGTGTGTTTAAGAGGCGGGCCAAGTCTGCAAACACCTTTGGTTTTAGGCGGGAGGAGCGTGCCCTCTCTGGAACTGTCAGGCAAATATTCCCGAGGGTGGCAGGACCCCAAATGGACTTGGTGGTGACCGGTATTGAGAGAGGCCTGGCCTTCCTGGAGCTGCTGCAGAGCCAGCAGGGAGAGCTGGAGGCGGTGCTGTGTGTGTGTGTGTGTGTGTGTGTGTGTCCTCCTCCCCGCCCCTCCCCCTCCACACACACACCCAGCCCAGGGGATCATGGCAACTGAACTCGAAAAAGTTCGTGAGGGCAGCTGGCTTTTTGGCAGGAGTCAGAGGCAGGCACCGCACGTCTTTGTTTGCAAGGGAGGCCGGGAAGACGCACTGGGAGCTTCCCTGAGCATTGGCAGCTGCAGCCAGAACAACCCCACCCGGAAATCACGGCCAGGCCACTGTCTCGGAGGCTTTGCCTTTGATATTATGACTCTTAGCAAGTGACAGCGACGATAAGAACACTTGGGCCACCGTATGAATTACTCAGATCAAATTAAAGCCATCCATCTCCAGGACAAGCCCAACAGAGGCAGGGCGGGCTTCTGATTCGATCAGAGGCGGGGAAGCCTGGTTAATGAAGGCTGCCTGGGTTGCAGCTGTGCTCCAGCGGCCCAGCGCTCCTGAAACTTCTGTGCTTTTGTGATCCAGAGGGAAGGGACGGCATTGGCCTGCGCTTCCTCTCACTGCTGACTGACTAGGGCTGGCAGGGGACAGGCATAAAGGAGGCATAAAAGAGATCTTTTAATCTAGAGGACCTAGTCCGGGAGGCTGCCACATGCTGGGAACAAACATGGAGAGAATGAGCTTGGGAGAGTGAGGGAGCCGTGTGGGGTGACATCAGGTGACACTGTGCTTGCCCCTCTCCTGCTTCCTTGCTTGCTATGGATGCTCCGATGCTTGTTAGCTGATTGGAAAAGCAGCCGGGGCATTAGTGCGTAGTTAGCTCTGTCAATTCCAAATACCACCAAACTTTATTCTTTTAAACAAATAGCACAGAAATGATAGAGCAAAAGTGGATTTTTAAGTAGCAACCATATATAAAGTTTTCTCTAGCAAAGAGAGGGAAGTTATCATTTATTCCTGTGACAAGGAAATTATTGGGCACCTACTGTGTGGCAGGCACTGGACTGGGTGTCAGGGATGCAGGGGAGAACCAGACATGGTCCTGTGTCTCAGCTGTGATTGTGCGGTATAAAAGGGACTTGCAGAGTACCATGGAGGAACGAAGCAGAGCGCTCAGGCTGGCTGGTGGAAGGGTGGTAGAAATGGAGGGATTTCAGGAGGGCTTCCTGGAAGAGGGGATCTGTAGGCTGAGATATGAGCAGGAGTTCAGGTTAGTCCATCAAATATAGGAGAAGAACTAAGTAGAAAGAAGTACAGGAGCAATGGCCAGAAAAAGTCTCAGTAGTAAGAAACTCAAACAAACAAACAAAAAACAGGTCCAAAGGGGGCAAAGGAAAAAGCATTACTTTGCCTCTCTCTGCTTTCTCATCTCAACCTGTATTTCTTATTTGTGCAATCTTTACTTAAATGACAAGATGGAAGAGCAAGTGGACAAAAGGATAGAGACAAGATTAGGATTATAGGCCTTTGTTCTCTTCTCTGGTCTCAGGCAACATGGATTTTGTGATTAGTGGACGGACTTGAATCCTTGTATACTCTTGAAATCTTCATTTACCAGCAGTGTGGCTTTGGGCCTGGGTCATAATGGTCTTCGTCTCAGTCTTCTGATCTGTAGAGTGGGGAACTGATGTCCTCTCAACCATATGTGACTGCTGTTTCAATGGGCTAACCTATGTCTGTAAGATGAGGGTGCCCTCCACACTGACCTAGCCCGGGGCTGCCCAGGGTACTTTGTTCTGCCCCAGAGTTCCTGTACAGAGATTTGTTCAGTTGCCTCCCTTCGAGCTGTAGCTGTGATGGGGAGGTGGGCTTGGAGCTGTGGATGGTGTGGCTTGGAGACTCATGCTGTGGAGTCTCATGTCACTCCCGGGGGAAAGGGGCTGTGGAATGCCCATGCATTGGAGGACCGGGCAGTCAGCCAAGAAAACTACCCTCCCAAAACGCTCCCAGGAACTTCCACGGTGCCTGGTGACTGCTTCCCTCTGTGCTCTCCCTGGGGCTGCTCAGGCAATCGCACTTCTCTCCAACCCACTCTCTGCTGTGTCCCTGCCTCTGAGATGCCCCCTTCACCTCTGTTCCTACACAGCTTCCAGCCCTGTCATTAAAGTACTGGCTCTCATTTACTCTCCCAGTTGGACTCAGTGGCCAATTGGGGAACACCTTATAATCAGTGAGATGAAAACCCAGAATGTGAACAACTGGAAAACGTTTGCATGTTACAGCCTGGGAAGAGTGCAATATCTACCTCTGTTCTTCCTGGAGCAGCAAAGGAAACAACAGAGTTGTTTTTTCAATAGCAGTTTGAATTCTGGTTTCTGGACTTGAAGCTCCTGTTATACTCCATTCCTACTCCATTCCTTCTGCTGCTTTTTCTTCCCTTAGTTAGTTTCTCTTTCCTTTCCAGCCTCTCCCATCATTCACCATGTTCCTGCTAAGGATTGCGCTTTGTGGAACATGGGGCTGCTTCCTCCAGTGTCTCCCAAGCAGCACCCCAAGATCCTAGTAAATGTGACCCCGCGACTCCCTCTCGTGCTTTCCAAATCTGTGAATGTCATCGCAGCTACACCTTCGAGAGCTTTCTCTGAGCAGGTAAAATTCTATTATTGTCTTTCCTAAAGTGTTAATTTCCAAGATAGCTGGAAAGAACACTGAACACAGTGCGAGCCTGTGCAATGAGCACAGTGCAGGATGTCTAAAAGTGACGGGCCCGACAGTGCAAGTGCTGCCAAGATGTACAGTCACCAGAACTGTTTTGTGTTGCCTGTGGGGGCTTAAATTGGCACTGACTTTGGGCTGAACTTTGGTGGAAATTACTTCAGTTAAATATTCATTCTTGGGACACGTCCAAGAGAAAAGAGTATGTTTGTTTGCCAAAAGATAGCTACAGGGATGTTCATAGTCATTTAACTCCCAGGAGTCCCAGTGGAAAGTAGTCTGCTGTTCTCAACAGAACACCTCAGCTCTTCATGGTGTGTCCATACAAATGTGCAGTTCATACTGCTCAGCAATGAAAGGGGAGACATATGGGAGCAAAATGATGAATGAAAGATGCAGATCAAGATAAGGGCACGTGTTCATTTAGCTAAAGTTTTATCCGGCATGCCTAGTCTACATGATGGAGATCAAAATGGTGGTTTCCTTTAGCAGAATTTACTGGGAGGGAGGATAGAAGAGTCAGCGGGGTTGCAGGAGATACTATCTACCACAATCACAGTGGCATGTAATAGGCGTCCACATTGGTGAAAATTAATTGTGTTACACATGGACGATGTGTATATTTTATTGTATCATTTGTTATGTATAAGCTTTATTTTAAGAGGAAAAAAAGACAAGTAAGAGTGAGAGACATGGATTCACCCAGCCCTGCATTAACTGTAGGATCATGGCCCAGTCACTTCCTCTAGGGACTTCAGCATCAACTCTGAATGGAGGTCAGGGCCATTACATTAGTGAACACTGGGATTCCATTGCCCCCTCTTTCCTCCAGTGTCAAATATCATTTTGTTCTGTTAGTCAGGGAAGTTGACCTCCCGGCATCTCCAAGAGCTCATCCTTGGATAGTTAACATCCGAACGCTTCTCCCTATCCATGGGTATGTGGACTGGATTCCTTTACACTGGGAGGGAGTTTTCAATAAATCCAGTTATGTGATGAAATTTCCTCATGTCTTCTCAGTTAACTTCAAAAGTCAAATTAAGTTGATAATAGCAATTAGCAACAACATTCACTATACAGAGTAGTCAGAGTAGATATGTTTTGAAATGACATCATTATTTTGTTTGTGAAATATGTGAAAATATAATATTCAGTTTTGATAGTGCTGACTTTAGTATTTATACAGCTTAATGTTATCACACATTGGCCCAACTTTTGGAAATTGGGAGCAATTTGGGAAGATTGTCAAGACCTAACCTTTAGGTCTGCAAGCCCCACTAAGAGAATCTGTCTTTAAGGAACTATTCAAAGCATGAAACGGAGATGTTCGTTCACAGGGAGCACAAAGATGGGGGGAGTGATGCAGTGATGCTTCTCTCCACATTCTGAATCCCACAGCTCTCTCCAGGCCATCCTGCCTCCTGACCGTTTAAGTGTCCTCCCTGGGCCAGGGACAACTTTTTTTTTTTATTAGTTTTATTTGACATCATTTGTAGTCCCCAGGGGACAACTTAATAGAAATACAAATTCTTGTGCTCTAGTCTAGTCCTACTAATTCAAAAACTTGAGGTAGACCCAAGAAATTTTGATTTTTAGTACATCCCGTATGGGGTTTGGCTCAATGCTGAGAACTACTGGCCTAACTCTTAGTAGAACCTCTGGAAACTAGACAAGCGCAGCTAAAGAGGGGTGTCGGGTGACTTTTTATAGGCTCTGTCTGAACTTGCACCCTCCCCAAATTGTACTGCATATAGTTCCTTAGGCACAGTTCTCCCTGATTTCTTTGGCCAGTCTTCAGAGGTCTCCAGCGACTGTGGATCTATGTAACATCCACCAACCAGGTAGGGTGGGCAAACTGGAGAGGGGAGAGGCGGGAGAAACATATTTAATGAACATGTTTCCTCTTTGTGCTGCAAACAGGGAGTGTAAGACAATAAGGACCATTCTTGTAACCCTAAAAAGTGTCCCAATAAACACGATAATGAAATGTCTAAAACGGCTTGGAAGAGCAATCTCACTTGCTCCTTGTACCACCCTGGGTGAGGGGAGAGAGAAATTTGCTTCAGGACAAGCTGCTCCCTGGGGCCTGACCCACAGGTGGCTCATGTGAGTCCAGCTCATGTGTTGTACACTCTTCGGGGTTCCCCTCCCAAGACCAGCCCGCCTGCAGATGCACAGCCTCTCCATGCAGCCGCCATACCACCATGTGCGAACTGGCAAATCCCGCAGAAATAACTGCCCGAGGCGTCTGTTCCTGAGCCCAGGTCAGAGATTCTCGCAGCAGGGTCCCTTCTCTGGAGTCAGCTGTTGCTCCCTATGCCTCTCCTTCCCTCTCTCCCATGAAAAGAGCAGTGTGTGCAGTTTGCCAGCTGTGTCTGGCTTGTCCTCAGCCTGCTTAGCAGTTGGAGCTGCTGTCGCCCATGTGTGTCTGCACAGGACCTGTGGCGGCAGGAGCCAGGGAATCCTCAGAGCAAGCTGGACTGCAGGTCCATCCCCAAATGAACCAACTCCGTGGGGGCTCTTTTAGCAAATAGAAATGTCAGCACAAACATGTGGCGCCTGGAAGTGACGGATGACTGGGTAGCGGCTTGGGTCTTCCTGCACTCATTTAAAAGGCATTAAAAATGATTTCTTTTTGTTTGCTCATGTGAACTTGGTTATTCACTGGGAACTCTTAGAGTTCAGTTCCCTGTCCAGTTCTGCAGAACTGGCCTTGGTACCCACCAGCGAATGGAGAGGTTAAAACCAATAGAGCTGGGTTTTTCAAACTGGAATGGCACGCACATCGTTGAGCTGAGCCGGGATGCAGCTCTTCATTTAGTAGTTCTGGGAAGGGGCCTAAGATTCTGCATTTCTGAGAAGGTCCCACATGATGCTAATGTGCTGGTCTTGGGGCCATTATTTAGGTAGCCAGTTGCCAAACCAGTGATTTACAGGTACCTGCAGTTTGGAACCACCTGGGAGCTTAACTAACTAGTGAGGTGTGTGTGACACCCTCTTTTTCATGACAGTTGGCCTGGGGCCTGGCCTGGATTTGGACACGGTTAAGATTCCTGATGCTTATTAGTTGTAGGCCCTTCAGATCCATGCTCTAGGGGAACTTGTAAACAGATGGGGAGGGGGAGGGAGAGGGGAGCATTCCCTGCAGGGATGGCTTGTAGAGCAGGTTCATGCTGTGTTTCAGAAGCAGGCTACCTGGGAGCTTATTAAAAGGTTGGAATTCAGAGCATCGTCCCAGATTTACTGAATTGGTATCTCTGAAATGGGGTCCTAGAAATGCATTTTTATAATAAGCAATTTGGGCTCTTGCTGATAACCTGGCTGGCACACACGTGGGCTTGTTTAAGCTGCACAGCCTTGTCATAGGGCTTGGCAGGGTCACCTCCTCCAGGATATCTGCTGTTGCACTACACTTTGTGTGTTTTTTGAAATAAAGGCTGTTATGATTCTTTGTATCATATAAAAAGTCCCAAGTGCTTCAGTTCCTCTCCTATTCGAGCTATCCACGGTTGGACGTGGTGCTTAACACTGATGTGGTTATAGAAGCCATTGCTTCTTCTGGGGACAATCAGTGTCACCTTGTCTGACTCGGCCCTTCACAGAAGCGGTCACTGCAGCCTTGGGAGTCGTAGCTGTGTTCTGAGCAGGGCTCTCGTGAGCTCGTGTGTGGGGGCAGAGTGCGCTCCCTTCCTTTGTGTTCCCTTCTTGGGCTTCGAGGTCTAAAGCCACTAATCACTTTCTGTATTTAGAAAGATATTTCCGTCTCCTTCCTGATCCGTTTCCCTTTGGTCCTTGTCAGAGGCAGTCTAATTGGTACTGAGAATGACTACCTTGGGCTGGTGAGAATCAAAGGAGTTTAGAGCTGCTAAGGCTTTGTGGTTTATCTCAGCCTTGTCCCAGGCATTCCTGCTTGTACCTTGAATCTCTCCAGTCATGCGATTTTTGCCTCTTTATTTCCTTCAAGTATAAATTCCTCCTCCTGTCTTCCTATTCAAGTGTTCTGATCCTTCAGCATTACTCCAGATTCCTTTTCCTCCCTGACACTTGTCTGAGTGAAGGATGGGTGGGGTCTGGTTTTGGACCTCTACGATGGATCACTGAATGACTAGCTAAGAGTTTTGGTTGTTTTCTGCTAACCATGGAGCAGCGATGAGTTGGGACATGATAGGATCAGAGGCATGCGTGAGGAATATTGAGAATAAAAAGCTAAGAAATGGGGAGCAGTTATTGTGGCTAATACAAAAATCCAAGTGAGAGAGAATGAAAACCTCTCTCAGGGTAATAGAAATGGATAAAAGGGGAGTGAGTCAATAAAATAATTAATACCCTGTAAATGGTAAGAAATTTTTAGATAGATTTAGGGGTTGACTTTCCCAACTTCTTAGAAAAAAATGCAATAGAAGTGCTTTCATAAACCAGAAAGTATTATGAAAAAGCAGGGGATGGCTATTATTAGGAGCTTTTTATGTTGTTCATCAGCTTATCTAAAGCTTGGAAAATTATTCGATTTAGTGATTATCAAAAAAGGTAAAAGAAATCATAAGCCAAGGTATTTACGATATGATGACATGATATTTCATAAAAAGAAAATTGTCCAAATATCATAGCTACTTTAATGGCAATCCAAATTTTAAGTCTGAAAATTCCTCTTTGAAATAGCATTAAAGTGGACATTTCTCAAGTGAGTCATTCAACAGGACAGACTGTTCCTTTTGGCTGTTCTATTCGAGTTACTCTCCAATCTCAAAAGTTTAAAAATACACGACTGTGTCCCAGTGGAGTCATCGTCTGTGGCTTGGTACACCGATTTATGGTTTAGATCCAGGAAACAACTTGACTCACCTATTTTTCCATTGGGTTTTTAATAAAACATTTCTCAACATAAACGTCTTTTAAATTGATGCCATGCGCTATTTCCAATGGAGATGAGTACAACAGGCTACCATTAAAATCTAATAGGTTTCTCTGAGAAGCTCGTATTATAAATGTTTAAAGGAGAGAATCATGTCTTAATCCTTATAGAATCCTTCAGACATCCCAGCCCAATATCTGTACTGGAATAAGTGATCAATGTGTATTTGTTAAATTTGATGCAATTGCTAGAGGCACAAAGCTTTTGCCTGTTGTCTAATAAAAGCACGGGAACATTCTGATCAACACATTCATATTTAAAATGTACATGACATGCCTTTCATGGATTGAGAATTTAGTTGTGGCATTTGATTGAAACCGACTGAAATCCAAATCAGAGTGACCCAAGCTTTTTAAAATTCTTTGCTCTTTGTAACAGGAAGGCCAGGAACATGGGGGACATGGTTTACTTTGCCTCTCAGCTCAGCTGGCTTCTGTGTTGGCTTTATTCTTATGCAGGGTGTCTCCTTCTCAGAGAAAGATGACTCCCGGCTTTCTGTGAGTGTGACCAACTTTGGAGAAAAAGGCCATTTCTTCCAAGTGTCACAGCAACAAGCTTTGATTGACTTTCTTAGGCCCTAATTACCTAGGCTTTGTTCCTGGGCCCAGCCCTGAGCTAGTCACTGTCACCAGGGCTGTAAAAGTGCCCCAGGCTCTGAGGGGTGGCACCTCAAGGCAGCACGGGGAGCCACTCACAATGGAGGAAAGAAAACTCAAGGCCAAAATGAGAGAGAGAAAGAGACCTAGGGAGCGGTGCGCGATGGGATGATGGAGAAAAGACAACTCAAGTCCAAAGAGAGAGGGAGGGAGAGACTAGAGGGCTTACACCTCAGGGAGTGTAGCCCCTTCTCCCAGGGCAGTCTCACATTTATTGGGGATCAGAATCAGGGAAGCTGGGCAAGTACTTGGAGGAAGGTGTGTGGTAGGGACATGAATTGGGGATGCTCGAATACCTGGCACAAGGGAGGAGGGAGTGAAGGGCGGGGGGAGTTGCCTGGAGGGCTCCATCATTGCTGCTGATCAAAGCATCCTATCTCTAGTCCCTGTCTACACCTCACTTCCTGTCAAGGTGCTCTGACTGTTATCCTAATCCACCATAAAGTCTGCCTACTATTTTCAGCAGGTACTGGTTTTCCAGCACGTTTCTCATACCAAGACTTTTGTCCTGGTGAGAGGCCCCTACATTTTAGGTTGACCAGCACGAATTCTGGGTGCCAAGACAATATCCCTGGAATAAGGGGGGCTGGGGAACCCAGAGAGGAGCAGGACTTGTTCCTTCAGAGCCCCTTGGGCTGAGAGTCCAGGGAGGTAGTTCACACACACAATTCAGGTACAGCTGTTGAAAAGGTTGAGTAGATTCCATACAGGTCCAAAATAATAGGTTTCTGTGTCAAGAGTGTTGACACGTTAATGCAAACTGCCTCAACCTTCAAGGAGCTTCCAGTCTGGTACTTAAATGACTTACAGATGCCACTGCAAAATGACCCCACTTTATTTCATTCATGCTCCTGAGCAGCCTTTGGACAGGGGACTCTGCATTTATAGTGTGTTCAAATGCAAAGCATTCAAGTGAAAAACTGAATGGGAACTCCTCAATAACAGTTTGATGGAGTTTAAATATAACTTCCCCAACAGTTTAGACTGTTTCTGCCCAAATCTTAATTCCATCCTAACCTCAATTAAATGATTGGATTTTAATTGGAAATTGGTGGCACCTTCCTAAACACCTTATGCGAATACATTCTTTTCTAAGGCATATTTCCATTTCTGGGTGTGTGATCCCTGCTGGTTATGTGAGTGGGATTTGGGCTATGTCCTTACCAACACAAAGAGGAAGAGGTCTTTGAAGTCTGGAAGCTCCTATTCTTTGATGCCCAACAGAACTGAGGAGTGGAAATAAGTCATATCACTTCAGAAGGGAGGGGCTGCTCATGTGAGCCCCTAGTTCTGAGTTCCTGTGCCTGGATTTGCTCCTTACTCAGTGCCTTAGATTGGGGGGGGGGGGTTTGAGCTGAGCCAGAGGCAGGATCATTATGTAAGTGATATCTTACAGTTTTAAAAAAAATATTTATTTATTTATGCATACAAGAACTGGGGTACAGGCCAGAGGTGTGGTGAGGGTAGAGGTGGGTGAGAAGATTCATCTGAGACAGAGTAGGGAACAGAAAAGGTAGATCTACTGAAATACACTGCTGAGGGGAGCAGCAGGCAAGACAGGAGAGGTCTGCTGCGCCATGTGGGTCAGCTCCCTGGCCAGGGATTGAACCAGATAGCTTCATAGTGCTGCGACTTAACCTCTTACACCAGGAGGGAGGCCCTGATATCTTATAGTCTTTAAAAGAGAAAGGGCAGTGGGAAAGAACTGATCAGAACCTGAACAGAGGTGTGGGTTGAGCTTTAGTGTGATGTTCTAGGAGCTCTGGGCCAGCACAGAATGCAGCCCAGAGTTGTTCCGTGTAGGAGTGGAGGTAAGGAGACCAGCCTCCAGCACCATATTACCCGGTCATTGACTGCAGAATTCTCTCCTTCCTTTCTGGGGGGCTGTGCCTTGAGTTACTACCAAGGCTTTTTTGGGGGAAAGTGGAGTTACTTGATGAGGCTCATTCTTAGGGGAGGGTGGCTGCTGTCCTTGGCAGTCAGCGTGCGCACCTGGACCTTGGGAAGAGGTGAGTGCACCAGCTTGGATGGGGATGGGGTGAGGCAACACACACTACCGAGGTCATGGTAATTACGATATGCCCGTGCTGAGGTCTGTGTGGTAGACTTCTCATTTGGTTATAGTCACCTTGACAGTGAACATTTTGAACACACACGTCTGTGGCTGGTGATTCCCCCTTGTGGGAGACTGTAGGGCCCCTTCTCGCTGTGGCCATGGTTGGCAGTTCCGTGATACAGAAACATTGGCGCCCTTGCCATAATGCAGTGGAAGCGCATTCTTCTTGGGAATGCTAGTAAGGCCACCCAAAGATTTCATAATGGCCTTGTCTCTCATAGGTACATTAGGTTGAAATGTATTGTCTTCTGAGCTTTGTGATGAATACAGGACTGCTGGAACATCAGCGGTTATAACCCACTCTCAGGGCTTCCTCTGTAGCTCATTGACATTTTTGGGTAGACTGCGAGGAAAAAGGAGGTTCAGAATTCTTATCTGAGACTAGCTCAGGTCTGTGGTGGTACTGAAGGGCAGCTCTGAAGGAGAGCTGATGAAATCACATTTTACTTACAGGGCAAGATTCAACCAGGCCATAGTGGGGATATAATGGGAAATAGAAACACAACTAGCTTGACAAAGAACTCTAAGCTGACCCATGTCGACTTAGGGGCTGTGGGATTTACAAGCCTTCCGGCCCTTTCTCACTGTGCCAGTGGGAACATTCAGACACTTTCCCTAGTATATTAAGCAGGTTCTAGAAACTGCTTTTAGCAGCGGCCTCCACTGCCTGTACCAGAGCCCTGTGGGCCAGAGGTTAGGCATAAGGCATAAGGCGTAAGGACCCACAAGTCAGGCTCGGGACTAAGGCAGGGGTGGGTTGCCTGCAGGATAAAGTTCCTCTGTGCAATTATAAAGTTCCTTTGTAATTACTCTGGGGGAAGGGAGGCTCTTCTGGTATAAATTAGAAAGAAGTTGGAATGATATAATAAAGCCTGTTGTTTTTCATTCACAAATTGCACATCAAAGAACGCTAGCTGGATTTTCCACCTTAAGTGGCAGGAAACTTGGTGTAGCTGGGGCATCATTATTTCCTTGTGTGCAAAGCATGAAGCTTAAGCAGATAAAATGTTTGCTTTTACAGGGATTTTGAAACTTTTGCGGGGGTGGGGGACCACCCTGTTACAAATCCACCCCAGGGAAAATGACTTACCTGTCACCTGAGCACAGCTACTTAGTCAGAGGCAGACACAGAGATCTTGACACACCTCCCACCCTCCAGGGCTTCCTACGGTATTTGGAATCAGAAGACCTGGCCTACTGCCACCACCAAATATAAGTCAGAGCCAGACAGGAACTATTGTGGGGGGCAGGTGGGGGCAGAGGGACAAGAGACTCAGGGCAGGACTGGGCTCTGTTCTGAATGGGCCCTGTGGGGATTTATGACGAGGCATGGATGGAAAATGACAAGGAGAAGATGTCAGGGTTCAGAGCGGTGTCCTGGCTAAACCACCTGGCAGGGTTCTTGCTGAAGGCAGGTCAGATGCTTAGACAGCATCTGGGGGACAGTGGGGTAGAGGGATTTGATCAGATATTGAGGACCAGGGATTCTGGCTAAACCAACTTGAGAAGATTCTTATTTAAACCAGACTCTCCAAAGGCCAAGGATGGAGAGAGAATCTCAAGTTTGGACCCAGTCAGGCAGAGGACTCTTGGAGCCGAATTAAGGGTGGTCAAGGAGAGAATTATTGTCACCATGTAACCCATCTCTGAAATGTCCCTAAATCACTTTCAGATCTTCATCCAGAGGGGAGTGCATATCCTCTCTTTCACCTGCCCGACAGGGATTTGGGGATACCTAGGACACAGGCAAATACTTTGGAAATCTTAAGTCATCATTTAAATACCAGAATACTGGTGTGTTGATTTGGGTACCCCACTGCCTCCTAGACTTCAGAAAGATGCTCCTTCCACCAGCTTCTGTCTCACTAACATCCCTGTCTGTGGCTGCTCTTTGAGGAGGAGGGAGAGCTTGTTCTTCCTGATGATTTGGACCAGAATTGTTTGAAAATCATCCTTTCCCTGCTGAGAAAAGGCATCTCTCTTCAGAAAGGCAGGTGTTTATTTAATGATGCATCAAAGACTCTTTTTGAAGCACATGAAGGTTTTGTATTATCAAGAGACGGTGAGAAACACATTTGCAGCAATTGACTTTCGATTTTACGCCACTGAGTAAGATATTACAAGAGAACCTGCAAACATTGCAATGGGCCACCATTTCTCCATCATTTCCTGCAAGCACCAGCCTTGTACAACCTGTGTCTGATAAGGAACAGGGTCAGCCTCCTGGGTTATGGTTTCTGTTTCCTTCTTGAATTGCAAGTTAACCAAAGACTAAAAAGCTCCAGCCTCAACAATCATCATCCCTTTCCAGGAATGACTGCTGTTCTTAAACACTGTGCCAGGTACAGCCTGAAGCCAGTGTGGCGCAGAAGAGAGAGCTTTACAAAGAAGGGGGAGATTGCTTCTTCACTGGCTCACTAGCTATCCCTTTTTCCTTTGGCTGCTAGAGAGCTCAGCACCAAATAGGTGGTTCTGAATTGGCACCACCCACAGAATTTTATAAGGGGACTTTTATTATTTGTTTCTTGGGTGCACTTCTGTTTCTGTCTATGTCCCTTCACTTGCATTTCTTTCTGTTTTTTCTCTCGTAACTTATCACACAATGTTTTATAATGTTTCCTGCGAAAGTGCCAGTAATCTTCTTGGGAACAAGGCAGGGTAGAGGTCACAGCAACTGTGCATCTGAACTGGCCCATGCTCCTCTGTGGGGCTGATTAGAACTTCAGTGGGATCCTTAGGGGTGGGGAGGTGCCTGCCTGTAGGGTGCAGTGAGGCCGTGGATTTATGATTGAATTAGGAAGATGATAATGACCCAGCAGTCAGCCTGAGACTATCACTTTCAAGGGCTGGAGAGTATGGAGTGTGCTGAGGGCTGAAGAGCGAGACCTGCATAGAGATAAGACTCCATGAATGTAAGTGCTGGAAGGGAATCTGACCATCTGAGGATTTTAACCATTTATTTTACAGATGAGGAAACTGAGGCCCAGAGGGAAATGTGTTGACTGAACTTATAAAATTGGTGGTGGCAGGCAGGCTTCGCCCTTTAACCCTTCCCAGCCCAGGATGGGCAGAGACCTACTTAGCCTAATGATACATCAACGTTATGCGATGAAAGGTGATCCGGATTAGCAGAAAGATTCATTTCTTCATATACACGATAGTAATGGATGGGGTCCTACTAGACCAACCTCCTTTCCAGGGCTGATTCTTGGAGAGTCAGTGAGAAAGAAAACAATTTTCTAAGAGTTAAAAAAAAAAAAAAGCTGCATGAAAGAGGCAACCCATGAGTCTTCAACAGGGAAGCAAGCTCAGTATGACCCTCCGGGGACAAGTTGGGAAGGTGGGAAGGAAGATGAAAAATAAACGGGAGAAAGGTCTTTAGGGCACTCATGTGGGCAGATCCCCCAGCCCTGACCAAAGGGTTACCCAGAAGAGAATATTTGTTCCCACCCTCTGTGCTCCAACTTTGTTCTGCATTGGTATGGCTAAGCCTGGGACTTAATGTAAGTCTTTATGTCCATTATAGGGTATAGTGGCCACACCCCCTGGCCTGTCCCGCCCTCAGACACTCTTCTGTATGTGTGCTCCTTGAGTGTACTGGATTGGCTCTCGATGGCCAAACTCTTAGGTTTATCCTCCCTGGTACAGTAAACCCCATTAGTTTGGGGCATCATCTGAAGACCTAATTAGTATACTCTCTATTACATTCCACGAAAACAAAACCCATTATCTGAGATGATTTTATGGAGAAGATACAACTTCTGGGGGCCTGAGTGGGCCTGGCATAATTGATAGAGAGGAACATTATTTCTGGCATTAACAATTACCGCCAACCACGATTCAGAAGCATCTTCCTGTAATTAATACATCTGGAGACAGATTCCTTGGTTCCAGTGACTTTTCAGTAGAAATGTCAACGTTGTCCTCTTCCTCCTGATGTAGCATCTCTAATTACTAAGTACTTTGGAACTGAAAATTACAGTTCTTCTGGAGTGCAACTTTAATTATTTTGATAAGATTCAATGTTGCTAACCTTACATGACAGGCCTCTTATTGCAGATGTTTGCTTAAGTTTCCAAGGTGCAGTGGAAACAGACCAGAGGGATGAAGCAGCTGTGCATACTCAAGGTCTTGACCAAGTCCAGAGGCAACTGATGGTGCTGGTGTTGCTGATCCAAAGAGGTGGCCCCTGGAGAATTTAAGTCATTGCTCACAATATTCTTATTTATTACATTTTTCACTCCTTAAAAACATGGGAGGGGTCTCCCTGGTGGCGTAGGGATAAAGTCTCAGTGTTGTCAAGCTAGCTCCAGCCACTATAGCATACTCGATCTCCAGCCAGGGAGGTGACCCACATGGTGCAGCAGACCTCTCCTGCCTCACCTGCTCTCCTCACCAGTGTATTTCAGTAGATCTGCCTGTTCTGCTCCCCACTCTGTCTCTGCTGAATCCTCTAACCCCTCTGGCCTACACCACAGTTCTCGTATGCATAAATGAATAAATCTTTAAAAAAAAAAAAAAAGCACGGGAGAGCTGCCTTTTGCTGTCATGGTCAAAATGTACCTGACCAGTACTGAAGCAGACAGTACTTCACTCCAAAGATGCCCGTTAACTTATTAAAGTCTACAGAGCAAATGAGCTCATGAAAACAATCGCACAGAATCTAGAATTTACCCAATCTCACATTTCTATTAGTGTGGGAGATTACATGTTTATTTCTGAGTGTGAAAACTTATCAGTGTAAATGATGTGACCTATTGTCAGGCAGTCCTGGAAATGCAGTCCCCATGGCGAGCTGCCTCCACCGGGAGGGGGCCTTCCAGCATCCTGACTGCTGCCCTTTGCAGTAAGCAGTGACTTCAGGGCCTGGCAGATTCAGAAGCCCACGGGGTTGCTGCAGGAATGTGGGGTGAATCAGGTCAGTGCCCTTGATGAGTCACATCTTCACAGGGGGACTTGCAAAGCCTTGGTGGGGGATGCCAACCCTTTAGGGCTCTCTTTTAATCCTGCCAGAAGCACAGAGAGAATTATTGCCATTGGAAATGGTAATGGTGTCATTTGATGCATTCTGAAGTTTTACCTTGTTAGCATTCTGGGTGGACCTTTTAGATAAAAAGCTCTTAGTGGGAAAACAGAAAAGCCGCTATTACGACACCTTTAAACCTTTCTTCTTTTTTCTATTTCAATTTAGAGATTTGAAAAGCCCTCTCGTTTTCACCCCTGGTTTGTTTCACTTTTATTCTTGCTAAAAGGAATGGCTGTTTAGAAGGTAAGAAATAAATCAATGGGCAATTTCTTTTCTTAAACATCTGACAGTTTCCTTACTGTAGATAAGAAGTGGGTTTAAAAAAATTGTGTGATTTGCTTCTGGGTCTATATTAAAGCTATAGGGTAGCTCTGATCTCAACAATAGAGAAGAACATTCATTTAAAGTTAGACCTGGAGAAGCTTTTTAGCAATAATTTAATCAAGCCATCACTTTTCTCAATGAGCAATGAGTATCCTTTCCAAGGTCACACAGCTAGATGGTTAGATGGTGGCGGTTCTTCCTCTGCCCACCAAGCGGACACTGGGTCACGAACATCAGTCACAGGTGTTCCTGGTGTTGGTGGTGATGTTCCACTTCCTCACCCCAAGCCGTACCCCGCCATCCGCACAACCTTCTTTCCCTATTCTGACCGTCTTACTTCTGTTCCCATCTATGTCCTGCTCTGTGCTCTCCTGGCCCTAATCCAACCTCTGGCCTCTGATATTTGGGGCATCCTCCTTGGTCTTGAAAATTTGAAACTTGCCTTGCCCTCCAATTCTTGGTACCTGTGTTGCCTTACATTGGGGTGGTCTGTTCCGGTTCCGGCCTGAGAACCTAAGCTTAATCTAGCCCATCAGCCACCGGCTGCATTACTCATCTCTAGTTCTGGGGCTCTTCATTACCCCATTTGGTTTGGTTGGGGCAAACTTAACCTTAATGGAAAAGCTAGGGCTTTTCAACCCACAGAAAACATTTCCCTTTTATGTTCTGGCACCCTCCATGACTTGTCATTTCGTTTTCAGAAATTTGATGAAAAGGGGCTATGAGCAGGGTTGTCCTAAGTGAAAAATCACATCAGGAGTTGCTAATGTGCTCATGTGTTAAAATCCTCCCTGCAAATATACACTTTTAAAGGTCTCCAGAAAGTTCCTTTATCCCAAGGAGTGATAGTGATGAAAATTTCAGGCAGAGTGGAAACTTAGTGAAGTAAATGTTTCTGTACAGTTTGAGGCATCTGCGATGGCACAAATCACAGCATTTCTTACCTTACCCTTGGGAGCATTATTTAAAGATTTTTTTTTAAAGATTAATTTATTGATGCATACAAGAACTGGGTACAGACCAGAGGTGGGGTATGAGAGGATTCACCAGAGACAGAGTGGGGAACAGAACAGGCAGATGGACTGACATTCACTGCTGAGGGGAGCAGTGGGTGAGATAGGAGAGGTCTGCTGTGCCATGTGGGTCCCCTCCCTGGCCTGGGATTGAGGTCGTGCTGTAGTGACTATGGATGCTTCATTGTGGGGTGCTTAATCCCTTGTGCCACCAGAGAAGCCCCCTTTTTAAAGATTTCATATTTATATATATATATAAATAAAAATTCTCTCTGCTCTTAAGCTTTTATCATGTCATTTTTGGACAGGGACTTTATTATGTATGGATAGTGAAAGACAGCATGTCAATTTTTTGTTTTAGATCTTTCCATTCTTTGTTACGCTGAGGAAATATCCACGTATTATAAAATATTTTTTCTGTAGTGTCTTCTAGAACTTTTATAGACCTCCTTGTATCTAGTTAGACTTTTTTAAATAAGTTTTTCATTGATATATATATAACATACACCAGGAATCATAAGGGTAAGCACTATGAGTGGTTTCTGGTTAGTTCTTTTCAGAAGCTTAAAGAAAAGCTTTTAAAAATATTTAACAAAGGTATAATACACATACCATAGAATTTACACATTAAAGCATACCATTCAATGGTTTTAATATATTTATAAGATTTACAATCATTCATCCATCACTACAATCAATTTCACATATTTTTATCGCCCCATAGAGAAACCATTAGCAGTTTTGTTACACAGCAACAGATAACTAACATCCTCTCTGAAAACTGCTTAAATAGAGATGTGAGATAAGAAATCAGAAGAATCTCATAGAACCTAATTTCAGGAAATAGTTGGAACTCCCCAGAAGTAGAAATTTATTACCCCACAAAGTCACTCTGAACTTTCTTTTTTTAATATTTTGGGGGTATGCTTTTGTTTATATTTTTTTCTTTTCTTTTTCTTTTTCTTATTTTAATATTTATTTAATTTATATATATTTGACATCAATTGTAATCCCCATGTATTCCCCATCACCATATCACCAGTGCACCATCACCTCAGTCCCCCATGCTCCCATCTGCCCTCCACCCTCCCCCTCCCCCCTCCCTACCAAGTGTCCCCAATTTATTCTTGTCTTTTCGTTTTTGGTTTTTGTGTCTTTATTGTTATTATTGTTCTTATTCCTTTCCTTGATCCTTATTTGGTTTCCTTATATTCCTCCTAGGGGGGTAACCATCTGGTATTTTTCTTTTGCCTTCTGACTTACTTCGCTGAGCATAATCCCTTCCTGTTCCATCCATGTTCCTATGAATGCATCTAGTTTTTCTTTTTTGATTGCT
>JAGFMF010011658.1:4858241-4889369 GCA_019455555.1 Galemys pyrenaicus | reverse complement strand
AAACACTGATTCAAAAGAATACCTGCACCCTTATGTTTATAGCAGCACTCTTTACAATAGGTAAGACCTGGAAACAACCTAAATGCCCAAAAACAGATGTGTGGATCAGGAAGCTGTGGTAAACATACACAATGGAATACTATTCAGCAATCAAAAAAGATAAACCAAACTCATTCATAGGAACATGGATGGTGCTTGAAGGGATTATGGTCAGCGAAAAAAGTCAGAAGGCAAAAGAAAAATACCAGATGGTTACCCCCCTAGGAGGAATATAAGGGAACCAAATAAGGATCAAGGAAAATAATAAGAACAACAATAATAATAATAATAATAAAAACACAACAAAAAGAAAAAGACAAGGACAAATTGGGGACACTTGGTGGGGAGGGGGAGGGAGAGGTTGAGGGCAGACGGGAGCACAAGGGACTGAGGTGACGGTACACTGGTGAAATGGTGATGGGGAACCCACAGGGATTACAATTGATGTCAAATATATATAAATAAAGAAAAAAAGGGGAAAAAGAGAAAAATATGTGTTATGATATTGATTTTGAAGTTACTTGTCTAAGTTCATTAAAAAAGTTATTGCTAGTATGTTCAAGAATTTGAAAGAAAGGATAGTCATACTTATTGGACAGATAGGAACTTGAATAAAAATGAAAATAAAAAAAATAGAATCAAAAGAAATTTTATAGCTGGAAATTGCAATAATCTAAATGAAACAATCATTAGATATTTGGCCTTCCCTTCTGATAGCTTCCTCACTGGGCCAAGACAAATCTGTTTGGTAAAAAAATCAATTAGGTGAGTTTTATAGAAATATAAAGGGCATAAAGTATATACATAAATATAAAGTTCTTTAACCTGTGCTTGGAACACATTTCAGTTCATATGTAGGAAAAGTTATAAATACATACAAGGGAATGACAAGCAATAAATTCAGCATGATGGTTATTCAGGAAGAAGAGAGCAACCAGGAAGGATTCATCGGGACTTTAGCTGATAATATTTTACTTTCTTAACTTACTTGATTGGATATTGGTATATAGGTCTTTATTATTCCTTGTTTTCTTTGTAGAGTTGAGTATTATATCATGTACTTAAGTAAAGACTTCTTGAAAATGCAAATGGAGCTGTCATTAATTCTCATCTTTTTAATAGTAACAATAAAAAATAGGGAATAGTTAGGAATTCTGATAGGAGTAGGAGTACAGTACTTTAATGCATAAAGCTGAAACTTAAAAAAGCTGTCTCTGATGGGAATCCTGGATATCAGATATCATGGGAGCTCTAAAGGTCTAGGATGGAGGAAGCACTATTTCCCACAAGAAAGTGAGAAATAGTTCTAGTATTGCTGATTAGTTTCAATTTTTGTTGCTTTGATCCAAGAAGCTGCTTCCAGAAACAAAGGGTCAATCTGCTATATCATGGGGGTAAGAGAACCCATATAAAAGAAATTAGAGTAGGTAGGATGAGTTGCCCCAAGTCTAGTTTGGACAGGGGGACTAAATCATGAATTGGAGAGCCCTATCCAAGCAATTGACAAAATGTGCCATGCCAAATTAGTAGACAAAAGTGTTAGATCCTGACTAGTGGTTGTCTCTTAGTCTCCTGAGGGAGGGGACTAAGAACCCTCATACATGGTTGGACTGTAACCCATCTGTGCATGCCTGAGCATAGCCTGATCCAGAACAAGTTATGCTGCTGCTGATGCTCTCTTCCTTCCTGTCTCATGAACTTAACTTTTAAATATCTCCTCCTAACTCCTTACAAGGAGGCAGGCTAAATTATCCTTTCCTGCAATTAATCCCTCATTGATGTGTTTCCAATAAAGTCCTGCCTGATTCAACTATACCTAGCACTCTCTGGTGAACTTAAAGGGCAAAAAGCCCAATCTTTTGGGATGGAGCCTATAACAGGGCCAGGAGGTAGAAGGGCAAGGAGGGGCAACAGAAAGCCAAAAAAATGGTGTGGTGTTTCTGTACCAGTGGACTGGAAAGAAACTGTCACTATCCATTCTCAGAAAGGTTCTCTTTTAAGTCCAAGTTCCAGACCCCAAGTTGTAAACTCAGAGGAAAATAACTTTGCTAACACCTTGATCTTTGGGCTTCAAACTTCTAGAATTTTGATAAAATAGAATTTTCTGTTTTGTAAGTCACCCTGTCTGTGGTACTTTGTCATGGCAATTCAATATTTCCCCACCAGATTAGTTAAGGAGGATGCAGTATCACTAGATATTCTATTAGCACCCCTGAAGGTTGTCCCCAACACTCAATGATAGTACTTGATTGTTCTCACATTTGTAGAAATCAATTGGGTGGTTCCCAAAGATGGAAATCTTATTTTCTTGCTTTTCTTTCTTGAGTTTCTGGGAGTTCCTTGCTGTCTCCCCCAAGCATGGAGCATATCAATTAGTTGTCTAATTTCAGAAAGCAACACTTTATCTATGGGTCAGGAAACAAAAAGGTAAAATTTGTTTCTGAAGCTGTCCAGTTCCTCAAGGCAAAAGAAAAACTCTTTATGGAGCTGCCTCAAATTTTACATGGAAATGGTTAAACAATAAATAATTTCCTTCACCAGATGGCAGTTTGATGCTTTAGAGGCAAACTGCTACCTTTTCATTTTCCTTTTGCCGCATCACAATTCATGTGGATCAGGACAACAGGAGCAGGAGGGAGAACATTCTGCATTTTCTCCCCATCTGTTCCTGTGAAGCCAGTGTGATAACAATATGGCATTCACTGTGGGAAGACAACACAAGGCTCTAGATTCAAACCAGAGAATTCTGTTGATTATAGGAATTTTTGCTGCTAGACCCCAGAGGAAAATGTGGTCAATTCCAGAGCCTGAAAATATGATCATTGCATCTAATTATGTAGCAAAAAGAACATTGTACTTGGCTTCCAAATACTAGAATTCACGGCCTGGCTATTGGACTTGCCATCTGTGTGACCTTGAACAAGTGGCCTCTTTCTGGACATGAGCATTTTGCCTGTCAAATGGGAGCAGTAGTTGTCTTAATCATATTTTAGGTTATTGAGGTGGTCAGATCTGGGGTGCAAGCTTTCCCTTCCTAATGGCTCTGTGCATATGGAAGTTGTGATTATTACTTTGTCATGATTCCAGGCTGTAAGAACCAATTGTGGGGCACAGAAGACTCTGTATTCTGGTCTCTTTTGCTGAATACATACAAAAGCAGCTATCACTCTTCCCAGCACCCACGTCACTGGGTAATTTATGGTTGAAAGTTTTGGTTTCATCTCATAGTGGACACACACACTGAAAGCATGAAGACAACTTAGAATCATCTCTCCCATTATAAAAATCCACATCCCAAATAATTTTGTTGAATATAAAAATCAAAATAACTGAATTAATTTGTTGAATATAGTATTGTTTGTTTAACAGTGTAGATTTTTTGGTCAGGTACATTGAGAGATGATCTATCTTAAAAGCATTGTTCGATGAGTACTCAAAGATATATATACTTGTCCAGTCTCATCAAATGTGTGTGTGTGTGTGTGTGTGTAGTGATAAAACTACCTCCATGTTGACAGGGTCATCTTTTCTCATAATGATTTACAGTTTTCTACTTCCTTTTAATGAATGGGTACAGGCCCTGGCTTCCTAACTTAAGGGAAGTTTGTGGCTGTACAAAGAGTAAAACGTGGCCTGTAAGACTCATTTCTTACTGGTTCTGGTTTTCAAAATTTTGAGCATGAGGAAGTGCCCATGCTTAGTGCCTTGTAGTGGAGGAAAGGGAGTGTGATCAGTGATCACTTCTCTGGTGATCAGAGTGAGTCTTATCTAAGGCAGCCTGGCGCATATATGGCAGAACTCAAGTTTGAACCCATTGTCTGCTCTACAGTCTAGTCCATGAAGAACAATGAAAGGACTTCCCCAAACCAGAAAGAGAATTCAGGATCTGGGGAGGGAAAGTACAGGTGTGATCTGCAACATAGCAGGACAGTGGGTCGGGGTGGGAACTGTTGTCCTGTTAAACTTCTTCAGTTTTTTCTTTTGTGCCTCAGGAAGAGGCACTCTGTCTGGCTTCTTACTCTCTGGTCCTTTGTGAACTGATACATTAAATGCAACAAAGCAGCTGCCTTAGCCACAGGCATAGGACAGCTCCTTCCTCAACAGTGTAGTTTAGAAAAGCATTCTCATTGCAGGAGGAGGCATCTGTGCTCAGGCTTCACCTGGCACGCTTCATCTCTTGACACAGGTGATAATGACTCTTTCAGTCTTGAACTATCCTCAACTATAAGATAGTCCTCAACTATAAGATAGAAATAGGGTTTTTGTAGGGAAGATTAGATGTGATGCTAGATTACCAACGCAAGTGCTTCAGGTTTATTAAGTACACAGTAACTGCTTGTTTCCTTCCTTTCCTCTTGGAGAGCTGAGATCTTTTCCTGCATTCCCACTGGAAAGAGATCATGACTGGCATGAGATACTATGTATGTTTGTTGTCTAATTATGCCAAAATTTGGTGGCTTTAAACACAATTTACTGTTCAATGGTTTCTGTGGGTCCTAAATTTGGGTATTCCAGCTTCAAAGTTTTTCACAAAATTATAACAAAATGTCATCTGGAGCTGCTATCTCATGTGAACTCTTGACTTGGGAAGAATCTGCTTCCAAATTTACTCCTGTGGTTCTGTGGTTGACTTTCTTGTGGATTGTTGGACTGAAGATCCGGGTTCTTTGCTGGTAGTTGTCCTGAAACCATCCTCAGTTCTTTGCTACATGGGTCTCTCCAAAGGGCTGTCCACAGAAGGGCAACCAGGCTGTATGAGAGGGAGCAACTGAAAGTCATTTTTTGTAACCTAACTTATAACCCAAACGCACTCCCTTTGTTGTATTTCATGCAATAGAAATGCTTCAGTAGGCCCACCCACCTTTAGGGGAAGGCCTTCTACCAGGATGTGACTATCAGGAGTTAGCGATCATTGGGGACCACGTCACAGGCTGCTTGCATAGTCTGCACTCTGGTCTCCAGCAAGCATCATGCAAATATAGTCCTCCCTCTGCCATGTCTTCAAGTATCCTATCCTATTACAACATTAACTCGACATCCTGCTCCACACTCCTGTTCAAGGAAAGGGAAATGTATGAGCCACAGAGCAGTAAGAGATCTACCTACAATGATTCTGGAATCTCTGAGACCAGTGTCTCAAATGTCTTCATAATTAAGCCTTTTGTGTCCACAATTCAAAATTCCCATTTAGAGAGCATCCTTAGCTTAGCTTAGAAAAGACAATAATGGTGTATTTGGAGTCAGAACGGCGTTTAGGCCATGGCATCACTCATCAGTCATTCAGTCCGGCTGTGTTCAGGCTTCTTATCTCTCAGAGGGACTCAGACCTTTCATGGGGTTTCTAGGTGGGGGAAAGGAAAAGAGATATTGAGTGTAGAGCTCTCGGCTGATGGCGGGACAGAGTGAGACCCAGTAAATGT
Organism: Galemys pyrenaicus; assembly: GCA_019455555.1. NCBI lineage: Eukaryota > Metazoa > Chordata > Mammalia > Eulipotyphla > Talpidae > Galemys > Galemys pyrenaicus. The sequence goes on along the minus strand of JAGFMF010011658.1, from coordinate 4,883,910 downwards.
TAGTTCCTTTCTGCCTGCAGGTCATTAGTGAGTGAGAAAACCATCTGATAAACTAATTTATAAGAAGGTCCTGGAATGTTAGCAATTGATTTTTATAGGCTTAATATAGCTCCAGTTAATGGCTTATGGATTCCTGAGCAGCCAGGCTCTACTAGAGGTGTCTATTAAAGCAGAAAAAGGCATTTGGTGCTTGGCAGCCCGAGGGCGAGAGGCTGGGCTTGAGCCAGCATCCCCGGGATGCTCTACGAGAGTTTCTATGCAGGTCTGACCTGGAAAGAGAGAGACCCCGAGCGTGGGGGGCTGTGGAGTTGGGCGGCGATGGTCTCAGAGAATGAACAAGCATCGTTTCCCCTGGTTCTGAGGCAGTGACCTTGCGAGGAGGTATAGACTCACGGAGAACGGCTGCTTGCACGGGCCTGAATCTGAGCCATCTTGCCCAAGCTTGAATCTTGGTTCTACCACCTACGAGGTCTATGACCTTGAACAAATCATTTCAGTTCTGTTTTTTTATCCTCTTTGCCTCATTATCAGTAGTAATAGTGTCTACCTCATAGGGTTGTGGTGAAGATTAAATGAGTTAATTTCAATAAAGCAATTAGGGCCATGCCTGACACAGAGGAAGCACTATATAAATGTTGACCATTATTGTTACTTTAGCTTAGTGAGCTGCTAAAACAGAGTTGCCTACAGCCATCTTAGCCCTGAGCACTCAGACTGGGGACAATGCCAGGGGACACATGGGGGCTGGTGGAGGCTTATTATCATATACTTGATTATAATAGTTCCAATTTATTGAGGATGGGTAGTACAAAACCCTGTACTTGGAAACTTGCAAGGATCTCATGGGGATGGGGGGAAGAGGGGAAGACTTAACAACTTAGAGGCCTTAAATATAAAGCAGGAATTGGTGACACAGGCCTTGTAGGGTATGAGGCAGCCAAGAGATCAGCCACAGCAGAGGGCTCCCTCCTCCCTGGACGGAGGGACAGCAGAGGATTCAGGCCACTGGGTGAAGGTTACTCAGCAAGAGCTAGAACCATGGTGGGGCTACCTGGTGGGAGCAAGGGCTATGGCAGGGAAGCCACTGAAGGAAATTGGGCCCCTTCTCCTTGTGACAACACTTTTCCAGGTGCAAGTCAGAAAGGGAGAGGTTGCCCTCCTCCCATCTCCCAGGGCTTCCCTTGGCCAACCCAGCCAGAGCCAGCTGTAGGAGGCAGTTCTCACCACACAAAGTAGACCAGTGGAAAGATGAGGCGTGGGCTGGATAACTAGGCACCAAGACCAGGCATAATATATTTTTGCCATGAGCATCCCACTGAAGCATTTGTACTGCACACTTTACAGATGTATCTATGAGGGTGGGGGTGGGGAGAGACTAAGTTAGTGGTTCAAATATCCATAGCTGGTGAAGTGGAGGCAGGACTAGAATTCAAACTGGCCTGTCTCCCATGTTCTTCTGTCTGCTGTGCAGTGGGACCTCTGACTTAATTCCTTTGACATATGCTCTTTCCCCAGCCTTACCTGGCCCCCATCTAAAATCTCCTCATTGCATTTGCTCATACTTGGGGGTGTCATGCTTGCTTGCCGTTTGGGTGAGTAGATGAGATGGCTCTTTGAAGCCCTAAGACCTAATGCTTTCTACCCACACCATGCCCTGAGGCCTCTGCCAAGTTGAGAACCAAGCCAGGCGCATCAGAATCACCTGCAGAAGACTTAAACTGACATCTTTTTATCTCTGGAGATTCTGAGAGTCTCAAAGGGGACCGGGAATTTGAGACACATGTTTTTAAACTATTTTTGATTGTCTCTAAATAGTTTTGCTTAGAGATTGTTTTAAGAGATAAATGAATTTCAGGTTGAAATTGTACTCATTTGCAAAGGTTTCAATTTTGGTTTCACTTTAGAATAAATATAGAGCTTTAAAATATTGATGCTAACAAATGTCTTACCACTGGCATTCTGATTTAATCAGTTTGTGGCATGAATTTGGGTGTATTTTTTACCTAATTTTTCTGACAAGTGTAGCTCATAAGTAGTAGCTTTGAACCCAGTTTTCTGGCTCCAAAATTCATGTTCTTAGTATCTACCATCATGATGGACATGCACGCATATTTTATTAATAATTTATTCCTTTAATTGTGGTAACATTGGGATCTCCCCATCAGGTATTGCCACAACAGGGCACCCACTACCAAACACCCATAGTCCATTGTGTTGTCTCTTTGTTCCTACTCCCTCTCTCCTGCCCCCCCTTTGGATGCTCCAGTTCTCTATTCATTTGCGTGTCACTTTACCACAGTACATGTTATCCGTAGGCCATTAGTTGGTGAGTTTATATTCTGAGCAGTCATCTCTGCAGGTCTAGAGATAGAGTCAATCTGGGTAAATGCTATAGGTGGAAAGCTCTAAGGGAGTTATATTGTTCGACTATAATTTACATAGAATTCACACAAAAGAATTAGAGTGTCCAGTTGTAACCCCCTCAGCTCTGTGGGGCAGTTTTATGGTCTCATATACTCTTGGGAGTGCCCCCTCCTACCCCCCATCTCGTTCCTGAAGCTCTTGACATCAGCTGGCACCATGGGGTGTTCTATTTGTTCTTCTTACCTGTGTCTGATCCTGTGTGGTTCAGCCCAAGTCCTCAGTGGGAGAATGCCCTCCAGCCGCTCTCCTGCTGAAATCTCTGCCTGCATGAAGCAGTGCTCTGGTGATTTTCCATCTCCACCCACACAGTCCCTCAGTCTTTGGCCATGTATCCCAGCCCCTTTGCTCATGGATCCATTTGCATACACTCATTTTGTAACTCATTATTGCAATGGCCATTACAATTACAACTGGCTTCTTAATTAATAGTTGCTCTAATCATCAAGACAATTATGGTTTATTCACAGCAGCTCTTATTGTTATCATTATTATTCATTTATTCAGCTTCATTTTTAATATAATTGTGGCTTAAGCCAGGACATCCCAGGCCTGCAAGAGGTGAGGGTACACCATACAGTGTGATCCAATGAAAACAGCACTGCCCTCCTATTGCCAAGGCAATAGTATAATAATAAAGGAAGTAAAAAAAAAAAAAAAAAAGGAAAAAACCCTAATTTCATCACTCTTGAAAAACTGTTTTAATTTTTTGCATTTCTTTTCAATTTAGTTGAATGCTTTTACTCTGGGATAATTACAGGGTGAACGTGATTTTGTATTTTGTTCTTTCAGTAACACCTTATCAAATACTGTTTTCCATATCATCCTTCTGGCCCTATACATTTGCTTGTGGATTAGAAATGGAGTCTCCAAGCCTGTTAGCATGGTCTTTCAAACCTTGCCAAAAACATAGTTTAGAGTACTCTGCCTGCTTTGAGGTTTTTGTGAAGAGTCAAGGAGAACAAGCTTATGCAGCTGATAATTAGGGGACCCCCCAAAAGGGAGTTGCGATACGTGTTAGCTCCTATTTCACCTGCCAGTCCCAAGTTTTACTTCAGTGACTTCATTTTTGATCAAATCTCATTCTTGGGGGCTGAAAAGTTTGGTAGTTGAGATTCCTTTGAAAATGCAAATATTTCTTAGAATTACTAAGCATTATAAATTAACACTGAAATTTCATGAGTCACAGTCCACTGGAAACATGGCTCTGGGAAACCAGATTTGGTTGTTTTGCTGTACCAGTCCAGGTAACTTCTGGCTTAGTTGTCTGTCTTCAACATTCTTGTCCCAGATCAAATGTCCCAATGCCTATACATTTTTAAAGCATCGGTCTTCCAATTTCACCAACTGCAAAAACAGCGTTAAGCTTTAGCATACATTTAAAAAATTTTAGCCATATTCCATAACTTTGCCACACTCAGACAAACTGCTTTATATTTAGAGTGATAATGATGACCTATATGAAATTAGGTTTTCACTTGGCTACTATGACCATGACTTCCATTTTATTTTTTTAAAGATTTATTTATTTATGCATATAAGAGCTGGGGTACAGGCCAGAAGCTGGGGGATGGGTGAGAATATTCGCCAGAGACAGAGAAGGGAGCAGAACCAGCAGATCAAAAGAAACACACTGCTGAGGGGAGCAGCGGGTGAGGCAGGGGAGGTCTGCTGCGCCATGTGGGTCCCTGGCTGGGGATCGAACTCACGCTGCAGTGGCTGCAGAATCCCCACAGTGCTACGCTCAACCCCTTTCGCCACCAGGGAGGCCCGTGATTTCCATTTTTAATACCTGTCCTACAGTTCAGCAAATTAACGGCCTCTAGTTTACCGGCATCCTCTGTAGCTGGGCTTTCAGGCCATTTTTTATATTTTACTATTACATATGATATTGCAGTGAGCCACTTCATCTAGGGATTATTTCTGTTCCTTTAAAATATTTCTGCAGGACAAATCCCTGGGAGTAGGATGATAGAGGCATCGGGAATAAGCCTCTTAATGGTGCCTGGAGTGTTACTACAGTAACGTGGCTTTCTGTAGATTTGCACCAATTTAACCCTCATGTCTAAAATATAGCAAATGCTTTCCTTATATTCAGGGTGGCCAGCAAATGCTGAAGGATAGGCCTCCCCCAGATGTCCACCTGAGCCTTTCTAGACATGTCACCTTGGTGTGTGGATTTTAGCTGAGGTCAGTCAAGGCCCTGAGGGCTTCACAAGAAACTTTTATCTTTTCGTTAACCCAGATTGAGAATTAGCTCCAGAAATAGCCTTTCTATTAGAGAAACTTACTTAGATGACAGGCAAACATCTGGTTACAGAGCATTTGGGTGTTGTCTTGTGAGTCCCCCAACAGTCCGTTCCATAACACAGGAGAAAAACACTTGGTTTGTCCTGTTGACCGTAGAATTTATGGCCATGTAGTTCCTCCATGTGAATGCAGTTCATTTTGCTCTTTTTCCCTACTACTCTGTCTGATGTTAATCTGATTGCTCAGCCAGCCCAAGAAGAATCCAGAGGGGTAGGAGGAAATTTCTTTGCTGTCCCGACAATATCAATTCTTTAAAATAATGGAAAATAGATCAAGGAGAATTTTGTACAATGAAAAAATATGTCATGTTTTTATTATATCAATAATAATTTAGTGCTCTCTCCTGCTCTTCAACCCCTCTTTCCTGTCCCTCTTTCTTCCTTCTCCCCCTCCTTTCCTCCCGCCCACCCCTCTTTTTCCCTCCCTTTGTTTCTTCCTTCCTTTCCCTCTCCCCTCCACTCTCCACCCTCTCTCCTTCTCTGCTTCTGTTATTCTCTTGAGTCTCAGCCATGCCCTCTGTTTGTGTTAGGCACCAGAAGGGAAGAGCAAAGACAGGATAAAAGAGAGAAGAGAACAGAACTAATATCGACACAATGCATTACAGTTTAAGGGCAAACCATTTTAACACAAAGCTTAATGGCAGCCCTACAAAGCATAGTCTAATAAGTAGCAGATACGATTCCCATTTTACAGATGAGAGAACCAAGAATTAAGAAGGTACAATGACTATGCTGACACCTTCCTAGCTTACATGTTCACTCCCACCTCTTGGTCTTCTCAGCCTAAACCAGCACTCTTGTGATGGCGTAATTTCTCTTACCCTAACATGGCTTACCCTTGAAGTCCAGAACAAATCAGGATGTATACAATTAAGTGCGTACTTCTGTGATAATGCTATCAAGAACAATGCTAGGCTAGTGCGTACTGAATAAACATTAATTACCTTTTTTTTGTTTGTTTGTTTTCTTTTTAAATATTATATTTGCTTTTTTTTTTCCTCATTAGATTTAATTGTATTTGACAACATTTGTAGTCCTCAGGGAGTTCCCACCACCATTTCACCCGTGCACCATCACCTCAGACCCTAGTGCTCTTTATGCCCTCCTCCCGTCTTTGCCCTCCTTCCTCTGTCCCCCCATGTTCCCTTTGGTCATCTTTAACCTTTTGATCTTGTTGAGTTTGTTTGTTTGTTTTTGGTTGTAATTTCCCATTTTCTTGAGCTTTCTCTTGTTTTTTTTTTTTTTTCTTTTTTCTTTTTTGTTGTAGTTGTTGTTCTTTCACATTCCCCTTAGAAGTAAAGCCATCTGATATATTTTTCTTGCCTTCTGACTTGTTTCACTGAGTATAATTCCTTCTAGGTCCACCCATGTTTCTATAAATGGCCCTAGTTTATCATTTTTGATTGCTGAATAGTGTTCCATTGTGTATATGTCCACATCTTCTTGATCTAGTCCTCTACTTTTGAGCATTTGGGTTGTTTCCAGGTCTTACCAATTATAAATGCAATAAACATGGGGGTACAGGTACTCTTTTGGATCAGTGTCTTTGTGCCCTTTGGGTAGATTCCTAGGAGTGGGATTGCAGGATCACATGGTAGTTCCATCCTTAATAGATGGAGGAACCTCCATATGGCCTTCTGTAGTGGTTGGATTAACTTGCATTCTCACCAGCAGTGTAGTAGAGTAACTTTTTCTCCACATCCTCACCAACATTTATTGTTGCTGGTTTTTTGATGTGTGCCATTCTTACCAATGTAAGGTGGTACCTCATTGTGGTTTTAATTTGCATTTCCCTGATTATGAGAGATGTTGAGCATTTTTTTTATGTGCCTGTTGGCCATTTGTATGTTTTGGTGAAGTGTCTTTTAAGTTCTTCTGCCTATTTTTTGACTGGGTTGTTTGCTTTGATTTTCTTGAGTCTTATGAGTTCTTTGTATATCTTTGTGATCAGTTCCTTGTCTTTTGTATGGGGTGCAAAGATTTTTTTCCCAATCTGTGGGGAGTCTTTTCATTTTGGTTAATGTTTCTTTTGCTGTACAGAAGCTTTTTAACTTGATATAGACCCATCTGTTTATCTTATCTCTCATTTTTATTGCTTTGGGGGATGCAACTTCAAAGGCATTACTGACAAGTATGTTTTGTAGCATTTTACCTATGTTTTCTTCTATAAATTTTGTGGTTTCAGGTCTTACATTCAAATCTTTTATCCATTTTGAGCTGATTTTTGTGCATGGTGTAAGGTAGTGGTCTAGTTTCATTTTCTTGCATGTGGCCGACCAGTTTTGCCAGCACCATTTATTGAATAAGCTGTCCTTGTTCCATTGCATATTCTTTCCTCCTTTGTCAACTATCAGGTGTCCGTATATGTGTGGTTTTACTTCTGGGCTTTTTATATGGTTCCATTGGTCTGTGTGTCTGTCTTTGTTCCAGTACCAAGCTGTTTTAATTACTATTGCTTTGTAGTAAAGTTTGAAGCCTGAGAGTGTGATACCTCCAATCCCCTTCTTTTTAGCCAGGAGAGTTTTGGCTAATCAAGGCTTTTTGTGTCTCCATATGAATTTCATCAATATTTGTGCAATTTCTTTGAAGAATGTCATTGAGATTTTTATTGGAATAGAATTGGATCTGTAAGTTGTTTTTGGAAGCATGGTCATTTTGATAATGTTGATTCTTCCTATGCATAAGCAAGGGATATCTTTCCATTTCTTCGTGTCTTCTTCTATTTCTTTTAATAGTGGTTTTAGAACTTTCTCTAGGTCTTTTATGCTTCTTTTGTTAGGTTTATTCCCAAGTATTTGATTTTTTTGGCCTCAATTGTAAAAGGAATATTTTTCTTGATTTCTTCGTCTTCAGATTGGTTGTTTGTATATAGGAAGGCTACTGACTTTTGTGCGTTGATCTTGTAACCTGCTACTTTGCTAAACTGGTTGATTGTTTATATTAGATTTTCTGTAGCACTTTTAGGGTTTTCCAAGTATATTATCATATCATCTGCAAATAGTGATGGCTTTACTTCTTCTTTCCCTATTTGGATGCCTTGTATGTCTTTTTCCTGTCTTATTGCTCTGGCTAGGACTTCCAGTATTATATTGAATAGTAGGGGAGAGAGTGGGCATCCTTGTCTTGTTCCTGATCTTAAAGGGAATGCTTTCAATTTTTCACCATTGAGGATAATATTGGCTGTGCGTTTGTGGTATATAGCTTTTATCATGTTGAGATATGGTCCTTCTATCCCAAAGGTTTCAAGGGTCTTCATCATGAATGGATGTTGAACTTTGTCAAATGCCTTCTCTGTATCAGTAGATATGATCATGTGGTTTTTACCCTTCCTTTTGTTGATGCATTGGATTACATTGATTGATTTTCGGATATTGAACCATCCTTGTGCCTCTGGGATAAATCCCACTTGGTCGTGATGTATTTATTATCCCTTTAATGCATTGTTGGATTCAGTTGGCTAGGATCTTATTGAGGATTTTTGCATCAGTGTTCATTAGAGAGATTGGCCTGTAGTTCTCATTCTTTTTGTTGTCTTTATTTGGTTGTGGTATTAGTGTAATGTTGACTTCATAGAATATATTTGGTAGTATTCCTTCTTCCTCAATTTTTGAAAGAGTTTGTGTAGGATAGGTACAGTTCATTTCTGAATGTTTGGTAGAATTCATTTGTAAAGCCGTCTGGTCTTGGGCTTTTGTTTTTGGGGAGTGCTTTGATTACTGCTTCAATCTCACTGCTCATAATCGGCCTGTTTAGGAGTTCTATTTCTTCTTTGTTTAGTTTTGGATGGTTATATTGTTCCAGAAACTTTCCATATCTTCTAAATTGTTGAGCTTGTTAGCATATAGCTGTTCATAATATTGCCTGATTATTCTTTTAATCTCTTCTGGGTCTGTTGTGATTTCCCCTCTTTCATTTGTGAAATTCTTTAATGTTTTCTTTCAGAGATAATAGTAATTATCTGATATATTTTGGTGCTCCTTCGTTTGGTGCATATATATTGATGACTGTTATGTCTTCTTCATTTTCTGTGCCTTTGATCATTATGTAGTGTCCTTTCTTGTCTTTTTTTACCCTTTTTAATTTGAAGTATATTTTGTCTGATATAAGTATGGTTGTGTCTGCTTTCTTTTTTGATCCATTAGCTTGTAGGATTGTTTTGCAACCTTTAACTTTCAGCCTATGTTTGTCTTTTGTGTTTAAATGTGTTTCCTGGAGATGGCAGATGGTTGGCTTGTGATTTTTAATCCAGCCTTCTACTCTGTGCCTTTTTACTTCTGAGTTTAGTCCATTTACATTTAGAGTTAAAATTAATATGCTAGCTAATGTATTTACCATTTAGTCTTTTTGTGGTTTGTTTTCCTTGCCTTATCTTGTTCCTCTTATTCATTCTTCTGTTGGTTTTGGTTTTACTACTTCTTGTAGTATTTTTTGGAGTGGGGGTTTGGTTGTGCTGAATTTCTGGAGTTTCTGTTTGTCTGGGAAAGTCCACATTTTTTCTTCATATATGAAGGAAAGTTTTGTGGGCTAGAGAATTCATGGTTGGCATTTGTTGTCTTGCAGTTTTTGACTATGTCCCTCCATTATCTTCTTGCCTGTAGTGTCTCTTCAGAGAAGTCTGATGTTACTCTGATGGGTTTTCCTTTATAAGTTAGCTGTTTCTGTTACAGGGCAACCCTAATATAAAATGGGTTCCCCACACTGGGTTTTCCACTCACGCGCTCAGAAGACTTAAAAGTCCCAACTCCAGGTACACGTGGCAAAAGTTATTAGCACGTTTTATTTTATGAAAGAAAGGGGAATAAAATAGTAATAACACCAAAGGAAAAAGAAAGGGATACAAATCCACAAATACTCTACCAGATCTAAGCAATGGCGTGTTGAGAGCTAGCTCTGAGTCGAATGAGATCGCTCCGAAGGCAGGGGTCTGGCTCCTCAGTTAGAGAGAGTGTGTCCCAGGCTCACCTCGGTTTCATAGCCAGCCTGGCTGCTTAACTCCACCCTTAGGTCCCAGTAATCCACTCTTCGATAATCATCTTATCGGATTTGTGGTTCTGGAACACTGATGGTTTGGAGTGGGGGTTGGAGTCCACACACCCATAATCTATTTAGGACCACCTTTTTCTGGAACACTGATGGTCTGGAGTGGGGGTTGGAGTCTACACACCCATAATTCATTTAGGACCACCTTTCCCCCTAGCATTTCTTCCCCCTTGACAGCTTCATTATTACCTCTTTGTCCTGGATTCTTGGGAGCTTTACTAGTATGTGTCTTGCTGTATTTCTCTTTCTATCATAGAAATTCAGGGTGTGTGTTGCTTCATGTATTTCTATTTTCATCTCCTTTTTTAAGCTTGGGAAATTCTCTTCAAGTATCTCCTTAAATAGATTTTCATTTCCTTTATTTTCCTTGCCCCCCCCTCCCCGGAATTCCAATAATTTTTATATTTCTTTTCTTAATGGTGTCTGAGAGATCTTGAAGTGTTTCTTCATTTTTTTTCCTTTGAACTTCCCTGTCCTTTTCTATTTTGGTTCTTTGTATTTCTGTGTCTTTGAGTATACTGATTCTTTCTTCCACTTGGTCCATTCTGTTTCTACTGCTTTCCTTATATTCCTGCAGTTCCTCCACTTTCTTTTTGAATGACTCATTTTCATTCTTCAGTTCATTATTATTGTTCTAATTTAATCAATTATTTTTTATTGATCTTTCTGGTTTTGCATCATGATGATTCTAAATTCTCCTTCTGATAGGCTGAACATTTCCATGTCGATGTTGTTGGATTCTTGTATTTGGTTTTCTTTTGTGGTGTGACTTTACCCTGTGGACTTATTTATATTTTTCCTTCTCCCTGTTGTCTGTTTTCTAATTTGTTGTGGCAATATTTTGCTGGTATTGGCAGGCATCTCTTCAGGGTATTCCTGGGGAGTCCCCCGTCTGTGTGTGGGTCCTGGGGTACACAGGTGTTCTGGCTTTGGAGAAGTCCCCTGCTCATCTCAGTGTGTTTGAGCTGTAGGATTCAGTCTCTCACTGAGATTGTCTGCAGCCCTGAATCCAGGGCTCCCTGTTCTGCCAAGATGGTGCCCATCCAGAGTGCTCCCAGGTTCCCTAGACCGTCAACTGGCCTTCTACCAGCACATGCAGATCCAGATGGCAAATTCTGTACTTGTGTGCACTGTACCACTCTCCCCCTGTCCGCTGGGAGTCCAGTCAGCAGCTTCTAGCCTGTGGTCATGGGGTCAGACTACACTCTCTCAGCTCTTCTGGAGTTCTGCTAAGTATGGCAGTGCTCCAGAGTAGGTGTTGTCATGATCTGTTTTAGATAAGGAAACAAGGTCACAGAGAGCTTAAATAACTCGCTCATGATCATGGAGCTAAGTGATAGAGTCCGGATTTGAACCAGGATACCTGATGGAGCTTCTGCTCTGGGACCTGAATGTATTTCTTCACTTTGTTGAGACAAGGTCCTTAGTGGCCCTAGGAGGGGCCCCACCCAACTGATCCAGGCTGTAGAAACAGCCTCAGGACTGGCCGCAAGGTCAAGAGCAGTACTGAGGGTGCAGAGGAGGGGCTGCTCTTCTCTGGCACTTCTGAACTTGGATAGTCTACTGAATGGCCTGCAGCAAGAAAAGAGGTTCCGAATTCCCTTTGTTATCCCTTTTCATGTTGCCCAAAGGAAAACCAAAGCCAAAAATGCCCTTTGAAGCTGTCTTCCATATGAAAAAATAAACAGACCCCTTTGTGTGAGAAACTGCAGTCTCCTATCTGGAATTCAGTAAGCCCCGTGGCCCATGCCCTGAGGAGGTGGCTGGGCCCAGAGGGCACACACTAGTCTGAAGCTGAAGTCATGCCTGTGCCTTCCACTTTTTTATGCCATCACCAAAGTCTACTCCTGACAATTTCTTCTCTTACATTATACAAATGAGATGCTTTGAGCATCCTTTAAATAATTAAAAATCAGTTACTATGATAGCTATTCAAAAATTTCATTCTTTATATTCAGACTGGCAGTTGTTATGCTTTGAATTGATGGAGAGGGTAGAAAGGGTTGGAAAGGAACTAATCTGAGAATGCGATCTTGACAGCATTCCCTGGAGTCCAGGTAAATATCTTCGTAAGCACTGTTTCCTATAGCAGCCACTTTGATTCATTGAGAAGTTAACTCCAAAGACTTTGCTGCAATCCTGTTAGACCAATGACTCTGAGGCTGGTTGAATGAAAACCAGGAACTTGCTCTTGTGCTACCTTCTTGTCTCTAATTACCATTCAACTATTTCATACTAGAATGATTTCCCTGGTTGGCTAATATGCTTTTTGATGATACTCACTACTCAGCATGCAAACTGAGAAGCCCATTGCCAGAACAGGCTTCAATTTTTTACTAACTTACTCTGTAAGTTCAACAGGAGAGAAACTCTGGAACCAGATGTGTATCTCCCAGACCCCCAAGGATGCACCTATTGAAATTGAGGCTGTATTTGTTGTCCCATTACTTTAAATTGAATAATAATAACAACTATAGCTGAGTAAACCCTTCAGCCTCCTTAAGCTATAAATAGAGAGAAGACAGGATGAAGAATGCCAAGTTTTATTTTTAGAGTAGTTTGAAGAGACAAGTGGAGTTGATTGTGTGGAGAGATTGAGAAGCAGCATATTATCAGGGCCAATACCTTCTTTTCAATTCACTACTACTGATAAAAACTTGACAGAGGCATTCTTTGTTAATTTGGATGACACTCACATCACACACTGTCAGATAACTGGCTGTGTCTTCCAATTCTTATGCTTTATAACCAGTGGATGTCAGACAACATGATGGATTTGTTCTAAATTGGCTTAATTTCCAACTGAAGCTAGCTGAGATCTAAAAAATTGGTTGGGAATAGAGCTTAGAAAATAATAACCCAAAATGAATTTATAAAATGTAAAATGTTCTCCAGCATAGCTTGATTTTGAGTCACAGTGCTAATCTGGGTTGTGTATACAAACTGGATTAAAACAGTTCTTCCCTTCATTATCTTCCCCTGCCCCTGGTTGGTAGACATCTATGTAATTCGTGGTGTCTGATGTGAATAGTGGAGATTATTAAACCACATATGGATTGCTGCATGCATTCTGCTCTTATAGGTAAAGGAACGATATGGTGTTACTTAACTCTGTGTGAATTTCACAAAGACTTCATATGCATTATCTGTTTAAAATAAAACTTACTTTTCTCCTGCAAACTACTCCCTCCTCTGTAATATCTACCTTGCATGGCACCAGGCCTTACCCATATTCAGTCTGGAAGTCTGATTCCTCTTTACTACCCAGCCCTGTACCTTCTACACTGGCATCAGATCTGCCACATGTCCTAAATGTTCTTCCAGAAATGTCTCTGTAAGTTGAACTCCTTTGTGGGACCCTTGGTTTTGATTCTCATCACCAGGAATAATGGATTCATAACTGATAAGCCTCCATCTTCCTTTTCAGTTCTGCCATCTCCACCCTAATCTTGCGACCAGACTGATGTTCTGAAACACAGGCCTTCTCACATCACCATCTGTCATCTCTGGAATAAAAGCCCCTGGGCATAAGAAAGATTCTGTCTTTTGTGATCTTTCCCAGTCTATTCTTGGTTCTATGCTTCCTCAATTTAATCAGTGTTGAAATAGGGCAAACTGCATTCTTTTTCAAGTGTCTGGGCTTTTGTAATGCTCTCTGCTGGAGTAGCTTAAGAAGGAGGCCCCTCACCTGAGAATGTGGACAGGTATTTACAGCTGGTTGCCTGGTTAACTTCTCCTCTGCCTTGTTTGTTACCATTCCCCAGCCTTCTAGCACCATCTTTCTCAGTCCATATAGATGTCTATGTTCCCTTTTGTTATTGTAGTAATAGTAGGTCCAGAATTCTTTTCTTTCTTCTCATTTTTAATGGAGGAGATCCTTTAGAAGACTAAGCAATGTTTGCTGGAATCAAGAACTGTTGGCCTGGTGAACAGTTCTTGACGTTCAGTGTGCACTGGAATCCCCGGAGAGTTTGCTAAAACACAGGTTGCTGTCTCTGACTCAGGAGGTCTGGCGTGTGGCCTGAGCATTTGCGTTGTTAACAAGTTCCTTGCGGTAACGATGCTGCTCATCTTAGGACAGTGCAGTGAAAAGCACCACTTCAGCACGTCCAGAACAGAGTTGACTCTGAGAAGAGAAATACCCCTTGGGGACAAGAAGGGTTACACTGGCATTCGCAGGCTGTCCACTCTGTGCTTGTGGTGGGATATGGGGGGTTCCAGAGCTAGAGGGAATCTGGTGCTGACATAGCTGTGGAGGACTTGCCACTGAAAACAAGGAAGTGACCAGATCACATTTACCCACGTGAGCTGCTGAGAGCCTGACTTCCCTGTTCCTGTGTCATGGAAAACATAAGACTGGGATATGTGCCCAAGGGCTGGTGGTCTCCCAGCTCTCAGTCCTTTTTGCCATGGTCTGGGCCACCAGGAAGTCTGTGGAGATTGAGGGCAAGGAGGGAGCAGGCTGACAATAGTGCCAACTGCCCCTCTATCTGGACTCTGCTCTCCCTAGCAATTACCCAGTCACCTAACAGCCCTAACAGCAAATCCTTCCCAGTCTTTCTGGGATAGCTACTCCTGTGTGTTCAAAAAGTCTGTCCTTTTTTATATGCTAATCAAATGATGTAATAATTTATCATTTCCTTACTAGATTATTATTTCCTGTGAGGACAGAGTGTGTGTGTGTGGGGGGGGGGGATATATATATATACTTTTATATATACTTCTGCTTATATGTCTACATCTATAGATGCATCTTTCTACTTCAAAACTGTGGAATATTTGCCAAATGAATGAATGAACCCTACTTTCACACACTTTGCACTCCCTTCTTTTTCAAGTCTGTAAATCCTGGTCTTGCTAGGCTGATCTCAGGCTCTCCGAGGTGTGCACCATCAGCACACCTTCTGAGTCCTTCCTTTTTCTTTGCACAGCCCCAAATTGGATAGACAGTCAGAATTTTAAAAAATAAACAAATGATGATAATTTGATTTTCATCTGCTTCTGGGAAGTGGGAGACCATTAGTGGGGGGGCTGACACTTTCTATCCAGCCCTTGAAGAGGCCAAGGAGATTAAATGCTGCCAGAGGCTTCAAAGAAGAGCTATGTATTTAGGAAATGAATAAAGTGCTTGTGCTTGGCTGTAAAAGTCAGCTCTGGTTGAGATGACTATGGCCTTTGAAAGATTAAAAAGTCATTCTTTTTCCTATTTCCTGGAATCACTTCTGCCGTTAATAACCCTGATGACTTTGCTGGAGTAAAATGGAGGGCTCTTTACCTTCCTCCTTGTCCTGACTGTGTAGCTCTCCACTTCTCTCAGGGACTCATTTGGGTTTAACTGTCTTTTGTGAGGACCAGAGCAGATGGAAATGGATTAGGTTAGATGTAAACACACTCGTGAAGGTAGCCATGGGAATTTATGACCCTCTACATCAGAGGATGGTACAATTTTTCTGACAAAAAGCTGGATGGTAAATATCTTGGACTTTCTGGCTCATAGGGCTCTGTTGCAACTATTCAACTCTGCTGCCACCTGGGAACACAGCCAAGGCATTATAGGAACTAATGAGCAGGACTGTGTTCCAATAAAACTTTATTTACAAAATCAGCTGGCAGGCAGAATTTGACTGGCTGTTGGATTTGACCAGATGTAGTTTGCCAACCCTGCCCTAGATCCCAAAAAGCTCTGGCTCTAGACCAGCTGGGCTCCCCAAACTGGTGCTTTCTGCAATAACCAGAAAGCTTAGGATGACTGGAAATTAAAATTAAAAGCTTCACCTTCCAATTATCCAAGCTACATGGCTTCCTGTTAAATGGGCGGGCACAAATAGCAGACCAACAAGAAGAGGAAGTTTCTCCTTTCTTCCTAATTTCTAGTGCCTCTTTAGGGCCCCATGTTGGTGAAAGCGAACCAGAAGCCAGAAAGCAAGAGAAAGATGTTTGCTAGAGTCCTGGCCCTGGAGCCACAGAGCAGAGCAGTAGAACATAGGATGGTGGACTTGACACTAAGGGACACCAGCTAGACACCTGGCCAAGGCTGCACCAAGGGTGTCAACACTACTGACGAGACGTGAGCTTAGCAATGAGACACAGAGCACTGTCAGCGAAACAAGGTTGCTCTCTGAGGGTGAAATAGGTAAAACTCTAAACCTTCTCACTTTGGTTAGTTACTGCTAAGATCACACGGAGCTTCCACCCCTGACTGTAACTGCAGACCCTGGGGATGCACAAAATTTTAATAAGGTGATCTGAGCTTATTCTCAGAGAGACAAGACCAGCATGTGGTTGTAAGTCATTAAGTAGAAACCTAAGTATTGAATTGTACCAGCTTCAGAAGGAGACTGTGTGAGCAGAGGGAGCAGATTAGCCTAGAAAAGACACAAAAGTGTATGTGATGCGCTCAGTACTGATTGAAGGCCTGTTGTGCACAAACAGATATTCCCAAGTGATTTATTTAAACTGACTTGGCAGAAATTGAATATTCAAAGTAATGAGTCTAATTGATTACAAAAGAGTGTTCCTTTTGATAAAATGTAATAACTTTTAAAGGCAGGTTGACTGCTTGAAATGCACTAGCAAGAAGGATTTAAAATTTGAGGTCATGGGCCTCCCTGGTGGCACAGCTGGTTGAACGCCACACTATGAAGCATCCGCGACACAGCAGTGCAAGTTCGATCCCCAGCCAGGGAGAGGACCCACATGGTGCAGCAGACCTCTCCTGCCTCACCTGCTACTCCCTTCAGCAGTGTATTTAGGTTGATCCCCCTGTTCCACTCCCCACTCTGTCTCTGGTGAATCCTCTCACCTCCCATGACTCTGGCCTGTACCCCAGCTCCTTTATGCATAAATAAATAAATCTTTTAAAAAATAAATAAAATTTGAGGTCATAAGAATAAGTAGAGTATTTAAAATATGTAAATAAACTGGCATCTCCCACAGCCCCACATGCATCCTCCATCCCCAATCAGAAGGGATAAATTGGGTTAATGTCCCCCAAACTTCCCCCTCCCTCAAGTAATTGGTTTCTTCCTGGTTGTGATGGGCCAGTCACTTCTAGAGACTTAATCCAGTCATAGCCCTATCCGAACAACTTGGCCCAGGGAGTCAAAGATGGTCAGAATCTACTATTCCCACTTCTTCCATCTGCTGTACCAACATCAGGGACGTGGCACTGGGCAGATGAAAGTATCTTGCATTGCTGTTGTGTGAAAATCTTTCTCACTGGGTAGACAGGCTTCAGGGAGTGTGACAATGATGGCAAAAAGTGAACATGCTTGTATTGTCCTGCACCACTTTAGGGCAAAGAATTGTTCCCCAGTCTTTCCTCTTTGGAGTGTCATTTGGCATTCATGTGGCTGTATCTACAAACAGAGGATGCTTTAGTCATATTTGTTTGAGTGCTCTGGTTCATGTGACATTTCTGTTTTGTATCACATTAGTAAATTGCTTGATCACTTGACTTTTATAACAGCATCTCTTAGCATGGCTTAACGCGAGGCGATCCCAGATCACTGGGTCCACTCTGTAGACATGCTGACAAAATCAGATTCTGAAACTTCAAAGGCAGCTGCCGAGTGAGCCAGGGGAATCCATCAAGGCAGATGACTTCTTTGGAGTCCTCTGAGCAGCTGGCCAGTGGCAACTCCCTGACCTTGCTGGGAAATGATCTGCTCAAGCTGTAACTGTGAAGTTCATGCTAAAACAATGGCCCTTTCTGGAAGTTTCATTCCAGGCAATAAAGCTCAAGCCTTTATGGTCTTACAGCTACTTTCATGCATATGAATAAGTAGTTTTCTATTCAGCAAAAATGATAAAACAGTGGGTTTCTTTAAAGAATGAATTTATCAACAGTCATCTGTAGATGACACAGAAAAGAGAAGCTATTCTTCTGAAGCAAGACGAAGCCTGAGACCTGGTCACCAAGACTCAGTGGACTTCTGATCTGTTGAAAAGTTTGGGGGGAGGAAAGGTTTTTATTCAAAGCTTGTATCTTTCTCAGCCTTTAAATGCCTGCAGAGAGGGAGCTCTTTGCTTGATGTCAGAATGAATACTGAAACACTAAAAATTTTACTGAATGTTCTATAGCTGACGTTTTAAACAAAAGTGATATTTAATTAATGCTGTGGCCTCAAGAATAAAGATAATTCTGCTTTCCTGGGTTTTCCTACACCTCACTGACCCTCCATCTTATAAGATCTGATCTTACAGCTCATCTTTGTCTTCCCTTCCATGGCTTTTAATTTCTCTTTCTCTCTGTTAATGGCTGAATGCTGTAACTTTTCTCTTTGTAGCAAATGCTATTTCTGCACTGTTTTCTATAAGAGATGCCATCTACTATTTTTTGTGCTAATTTTTTATACTATTAGGAGTAGACGATGACACATATTACCTAATAAGGTCATGTAAAACTGTTTTTCTACATGTAAAAACTACAGTTTATTTAATTTTGCCACACTTTAGACAAAGACTTTTATGCTCCAGAACTGTGAGATAATAAACTTCTCTTGTTCTAATTCACCCAATTTGTATTTGGAGTGCTGCCAGCTTAATCCTGTCTTTAAGTATGCCTCCTAGTCTCAGGAAAATAGGATGATACTACAACCACTTGGGTGGTTTGAATTTTTTTTAATTAGCTTTGGGAAAGAAATAGAGCAAGATTCGCCTTTATGACAAAGTATTCTTAATATAAAAATAGGGTCTAGTTCCAAAAATTTTCTTGTAGGGCTATTGGTAAAATGTCTGTCTCTTGAAATCTGTGTCTACTTACTTTTAATAACCCAGAAAAAGCATGCCTCACTTTTGCTTTGCCTGCTAGGGAGCTCAGCATGAATATTAGGATTATGCTCATCTCAATTTATGTATCACTTCTTGAGAAAGGTGCCTTATCCTTCTGGTCTAAACATTCTCCAGTTTCTCTTTGGTTAGTTGAAAGTTTCTCTTCTTATTGTCTACATGTCCTGAGCTGCTGTGACAAAGAACACAAATCAGGTGACTTAGAATAAGAGTTTATTATCTCATGCTTCTGGAGGATAGAAGTCTTACATCAAAATGTCAGCAGGGCCTGTTTCCTCCGAAGGAGCTGGGAAAGAACTCTTCTGTCTCTTTCTAACGTCTAGTGGTCGTCAGCAACTCATGACCTGACTTGGCCTATACCTGCACCTCTCTTCTGTCTCCATTCTCACCTGGACATCCGTATGAATCTCCTCTGTGAGTCTGATGTCCACATGACTTTCTCATCAGTATACCGATCTTTGGATTTAGGGCCTATCCTGATCCAGGTGAGCTAAGCTTTATTTAGCTAATTCTATCTGCAAAGTCCCTGGTTGCAAATCAGGTCACATTCTGAAGTCCGGAGTGGACATGCATTTATTTTGGGGGGATGGTAGTCAATCCACATGCTCATTTAGTTTATATTGCCTTCATAGCACCCATCACCGTCTGGAATTATTTTGGCATTACATGTATTCCTTAATTACTGTTTGAATTCTTCTACCACCTGCCCCACTATGACATATTAGTTTATGAGTTTCATGAAAACAAGAATTTTTCTTTCTGTTACTGCAAGCCTGGCATTCAGAAGGAACTTACTTATAAATACTTTTTGTTCACTTAGTTATTTAACAGATTTGGAGCTCATTTCCAATAGCCTATCTCTGCTACAGTATGCTCCTCCCTGTTTAAAAATTATTTTCAAATTCTTCTATTTAACTCCAACTAGCCACCTAGAACCCTTTGGAGCAGCAGTAGGAATGGAGAAGAAATTATGAATAAAAGATATTTGTTTGGAACTCAGTGCAGTTTCCCTGAGAAATAACGTTGTGTATAGTGAATGATAATAATGATCCCAAGCCTTCTTTTAAAGTTTAAACCCTTTTAACTTTAATGGTCTAGAGATATTACATGCTGGCAATGAAAAAAAGACCAAAAAGTAGTGTTTTTAGTGTAGTTTCCTTTGGTAGGTCAAGGAGGAGGACTGTTCAGGTACCTGGTGAACGGAAGTGCTGAAAAAGGTCTTTTGAATTAATTGATAGAAGCAGAAGACGTCATCAAGTTTCCTGACCCACTACAGAACCTCTTTTCTTGCTAGATATATTCTGATGAGGAATTAAGATGGCATGGCATGGAGGTTGGGTCTAAATCTTGACATTTTACTCCTTTTGATCATCTGCTACTTTTGACTCTGGAGAACACAAAGCTTGTCTCCAGAGAGAAATTTAAGCTTGAGCATATCAAGAACCAGAACCCCATTTTGATCTAAAAGTTTTCTGAATTATACCTTTCTCTGAGCCCCTGGGTATTTTGCTGAGTGCATCACATAGCTAAGAACATGGCAGCAATCCTTAATGAAGATGGGTCCTAGAGTGATACAAAATGTAGCTGATGTCACAATCTGTGTACTTCTTTACAAATAAGTGAAAACAAAAACGAACAAAAAAGCCAATAAAGTGGATGGAAGTGGGTGAAATGAGGCAAAAGGCAGAGGACATTATATTTTCTGTCTTGTTTAAAGAAATCACTAAAGAGAACATTCTAGAATGATTTAACTACAGTGATAGCTTCTTTGGTTCATACCACTTCACTTGTATCCTTGTATTTTCTTCCATTCCTTCCCTCCCCTTTGAATAGATTTTAAACATTTTTCTGGGGAATAGGCAGGTGAACCGCCAAAGTGAAATAACAAACCAATTTACCTTGCAGGAAGGCATGGGATTGATTGAATGACAATGACCATTGAGTTCATGTTAGGCATTCATATTTTAAGAGTTCCTGAAAGTCATTCTGGAAGATGACATCACCACTGCAAGGAACAATGATGTTGGAAATAGAAAGCAACCTTTCTCTCTCTGACTACTGTCTGAACGCACTGACGTGCTCAGGAAGATTTCCTCTTCAAAGCAAAAAGGAGTCTGTCCCGCTGACCTCCTCAACAGTCAATTTAAAGCTGGAGTGACCATGATGCTGTGATTTGGCCTCATCAGAGGGACAAGCTACACTTCACCTATGTTCTTATGGGTCATGTGAAAGCAATCAAGCAAATCCAGCAATTCACCTGATTACCTAGAGTCCTTGCTCAACGCAGAACAACATTACATCTCTTTCTGATTTTAATGGTGTTGTGTTAAAGGGCATCCCTTTCCTTTTTTGTTCAGTTTATTAATTAAGGGAATGTGAGTCTTTTTACTGGAGAAACTCTAAATTAACAGGGAGTTACCACCATATAAGTTCATTTCTGGATGACATCACTGTTCAGTACAGTGGTTTCTGGACAGTTAGCCTTTTCAGATAACCTCCCTAAATGAACTTCCCTTTTCTTCCTCTAAATTCCCTTGTCATAGCTAAGCCATTGAAGATAGAAGCAGGACAAAGTTATCAAACTGCTTGGTCCCTCCCACGTGTACAAGTTATTGTTAAAACCCTTATTGACTTTTATCAATCTAGTGCTTGTCTGATTACTTGCCAGCCTAGATGAACACAGAGGGGGTATGGGAAGATTTCCTTTGCACCCCAACAATGTATACATATGTGTACATCTATAGATGCTAAATAAATTGAGGATGTTAATATTTTAAAAGATTGTTTCTACTTTTTGACACTTTATTTTTTGACATTGTAATCCAGAATATTCAGCTCAGTGGTCTAAGAAAAACACTCTTATTTATTTTTGCACTTAGTACCAAATAGCAAAACCTGATGTGGACTGTTTACATACATATACACATATATATTCTTCAAAAGTATTTATTACCAAACACTTCTTTGGTGTCTATAATATGCCAGATACCAAGAGTCCTAAAATTACTAATCCTTATAACTGTATGGGGGAAATGCTATCATTACCTCCATATTTTGGGAGAAGAAATTGAGGTCCAGAGGAGTTAAGTAACTTGCCGCCGTCACATAAAGTATTCACTGTTTGAGTCAGGATTTGAACTGAGAAAGCAGATCCTCAGCCAGTTCTCCTCACCACTTTGGTATGGAGCCCATATCAGGTCATAGAAAGGCATAGTCAATCTCAGAATTGGTTGACTTAGTGGCATCCAGATGCACAGGTTCCTTCCAAGTTCCAGATATCCAGGTTCCTTATGTATTTTTTTCTGTTTCTGCTTCCCCCGAAGGCTTGAAACAAGGTGGCTGGCAGCAGTCAGTGTCAGAGGTACTTCTTGATGTTTGTCTAACGAGGGGGAGAAACTAAGTTTTTCCCTATTCCTGAGTCTCCTTCTCTCTGTTTGGCTCCAGATTCTCCCATCTGTTTCCCATCCCAGAACCGGTCATTGGCAGGAGCTTGGGTTGGCATGGCTGGCTTAGCTGCAGGTCATTGGTTCAGGAGGAAGTGAATGCTGAGGATGCACAAGGCCAGCATCTCTGGCGTAGTTCTGGCCCTGACAACCTGCCTGAATGACTTATGCAAAGGCTGCCTGGCAGTTTGTGTGCTTTCCTTTCAATAAAACACTGTGTTAAAATGCTTGAACACCTTGATATATGCTGTCTCTTTTTCCAGTTAGCAGACAAGACACGTCTTATGACTTTACTTCTTAAAGAATCAGAGCTTTTGTGGTTTTCAAAGTCACCACTTTGAAACAAAGTTTTGAACCCATGTCTCTTAACTTACAGTGCAGCCAACCACCAGTCAAACACTCTGCTATTGTTAGATATAAAGTTCCACGCTAATGAACAATCACTGGGCAGAATAGGTATTTGTACCTTAATTGGGTCATTTTAGAATGATTTTATTTAAAAATTTCTGTAGCAGGACTTGAGTATTTTTATTTGTCTTGATTCTCCTGGGCAATTTGACACTAGATTTTTGCCTCTTTGGACTCAGGCTGAATGTTCTACTTTTTTTCTGTCCCTAAGGACTTGTGCTGTTAAAATTCTTAATGCTGGGAGCTTTTTATGCATGAAGAAAATGTTCAGGATGAGCATTATAGCAGCCAGATCTCTAGGACATGATACACATCCTCTGCAAGGAATTAAAACTTTCAGAACTTCTTTGTTTCATTAAAAGTATAAAAACAAGCATTAATTAACTAGAAAACTTTTTTTTTTAATGCATAAAACATGTCCTGTTGGTCTTTGGAATCTGACAGTCTTGATTTTCTTTTCTTTTGCACCATATATTCCATAAAGAGTACCTAAAGCTTAACCATCATGTCACAAATTAATTCATTGGGGGGAGCTAACTATTATAACTGTAGTGGTTATAAAATCATTATGTTGAGCGGTATTAGCGTTTATGTATGATGGAGCATAATTATTGACCCAACATGGCCCTGAGGGGTAAGCTTATTATTGTCTTTGATGTGACCTGGTTAAGATCCAGATTTAATAGAAATGATATAACTTGAGCTGTAAATATCTTATAATGTACATAAGCCCAGCACATAAAATACACCTAATACATATGGCATAAATGTTAAATAAATGAGCTCCTGTGTCTTTTATTCTTCAAACATAAAACCATTTATTTGAAGTCCTACCAGTCAAGCTTTCTTTTATCTTGATCATCTTTTTATTGTATTCCATCTTCTGTTATACTGATTCTGCTATAAATAATAATATGTAAATGGAAACTTTCTTTCTCTGATGCCCAAGTGCACTTAGGAACCTCCACCTGGAAGCATTGTACTTATCCAAAAGAAGTTGGAAATCACTAAATGTTTTTCTGCCCCCTCCATCATGATTTTCTGCCCTCAGACATGCCTTTGGAGGTCATGAAGTTGAGTCAACTGCAAGTCAATTTGCAGTAAGGAATTAGTCTGTGAAATAAGCCAGAAGATCCAAAGCTGAAATCTCCTGGCACAAGAGCCAAATATGAGTGTCAAAATGTTGAAGAAGGAAATGCCCCTTCTACCCTTGCTCTGGAACCCCAGTAGTCTGTTTCAGTGTCCTCTTAGCTCAAATAAAGAAATAGAGAAAGGAAAGCTGATTTATTCAAGAAAAACTCTTGGCCTAACATTAAAAATTAGCATTGACAAAACAATTGATTTATGATTTTTTGCTACCCTCTTTGTTTTCTTGTTAGTGCCTGCAGTTATAGTTGTGATTACTCAGCATATTAAGGAAAACAGCTTAATTACAGATTTTGTCTTTTCCTTGGAAAATATCAAACCACTTTCGAGTCTTTTATCTTAACTGGCAGAATCTGGTACATATCATGTTCATCCTAGAAGATCTAAAGGCTTATTAATAAAATATTAATGCATTTTATGTATTTATTCATATCTCATTGTAAACATACTTACCAATTTTGTTCTTCTCAGATCTAGCACTGAGTTCAAAGAAGAGAAATCTGAGAGAGCAATGTTAGTTACCAAGGACTGACATAAGGAATAGAAGGCAAAGCTGATTCAACATTTGATTGTTAACCCCCAAGGCTTTTATGCAAACACTGAAAACTCCAGAATTCACTGACTGGAGTATTAATCTGAAACCATCACGGGTGAACCCTAAGCATATTACCTGTATAGAAATTCCCTTACTAGTTTATTTTTCAAAAGTAGATGGACACAGCTCTGACAGGTTCTGCAGGCTATTTTGCTTTTAACATTTGCCCCTTTTTCTCTAGAGTTCCTCTTTTTTGCTTTCTTCCCTCCCCCAGAACCTTAATTAATTGAAAAACTGCAAGACTTGCTAAAACAGTTCTTTATCCGAAAAGCTTTGCACCAACAACCCCAGGCAAGTGGCCTGAAAACTAGAATCGTCTTCCGCAGTTGTGACTGCATGTTTTGCAGAGGTCAAAGACAAGCAGGGCCACCTGAGCCCATGCATGCACAGGCAGCCCTCTCTCCTACTGTGCCCTACTGGACTCAGTTGGCAGGTCTCTGGCTCTCTGTGAGGTATAGCAGCTGAATTTGTCTGCCTTTGAGCCACTTTGACTATTTTTTTTTGACACTTTGGAACAGAGACAGGCCAGATCCTTCTCACTCTGAAGAAACCTTTAGGAAAGCTTCCTCACCCCTCTAGACTGAGGGGATGCCTCCCCCTTTGTCCCTCCTATCTGATCCAGAAATGCCTTTATCATTGCACTGAGTATTCTGAATGACGTTTGCCTCTTTGTTGTTTTTCTCTCTTTTTTTTTCTTTTTGTTTAATTGCATTTGACATCGTTTGTTTTCCCCAGTGGGTTCCCACCACCATTTCACCCGTGCACCGTCACCTCAGTCCCTTGTGCTCTTTACATTTCATCACCGTCTTTGCCCTCCCCTCCCTCCATCCCCGCCCATGGTCCCTTGGGTTTATCTTTAATCTTTTGATCTTGTTGAGTTGTTATTTGATTGTTCGGTTGTTTTTGGTTATGACTGCCCATTTCCTTTAGTTTTCTCTGTGTGTTGTTGTTTTTTTGTTGTTGTTGTTTCGTTTTCTCCCTTTTTATTTTTTGTTTTGATTGTAGTTTGTTTGTTTTTTCACATTCCTCCTAAAAGTGAGGTCATCCGATATTTTTCTTTTGCCTTCTRACTTGTTTCRCTGAGTATRATTCCTTCTAGTTCCATCCATGTTTCTTCAAATGTCCCTAGTTTCTTATTCTTGATTGCTGAGTAGTATTCCATTGTGTATATGTACCACATCTTCTTGGTCCAGTCCTCTACTTTTGGGCATTTGGGCTGTTTCCAGGTCTTACCAATTACAAATAGTGCTGCAATAAATATGGGGGTACATGTACTCTTTGGGATCAGTGTTTTTGTGTCCTTTGGGTAGATTCCTAGGAGTGGCATTGCCGGATCATATGGTAGTTCCAACTCTAGTAGGCCGAGGAACCTCCATACAGTCTTCCAAAGTGGTTGGACTAACTTGCATTCCCACCAACAGGAAAAGAAGACAAGAAACCTCCCTGTGTCTTGGAGTTTGAAACCTTTACTACTGGAAGACCAATGGATTGTGGAGGAGATCGCAGCGGAAATTAAA
>JAGFMF010011658.1:4831999-4857774 GCA_019455555.1 Galemys pyrenaicus | reverse complement strand
CTAGCCAACAGAATCCAACAATGCATCAAAGGGATAGTACACCATGACCAAGTGGGATTCATCCCAGAGGCACAAGGATGGTTCAATGTCTGAAAATCAATCAATGTAATCCAACACATCAACAAAAGGAAGGACAAAAACCACATGATTATATCTATTGATGCAGAGAAGGCATTTGACAAAGTGCCTCTTTGTTGTTTTTCAAAAGAACATAAGCTCCTGGAAGTCCTGGGCTTTGTCTCAGGTTGAAACAAAAGGACTTTCCTATGTGTCTTGAGTGAAGGACTGAACAAACTGAGCTGGACAGGTAGAAAGAGTGGTGATGCCTTCGGATACAGCATGCCTGGTTAGACTTAGCTGACCACACCCAAGCTTTTAACGAGACCCAGAGAGTGCAAATATGGAGGAATAGGGTAACCGAAGAGCTGCTGTTTATCAGCAATTTCCAAGGAATGTCCTCCAGGTGCTGTTTCCATCAGTCAGTTGTCACTGTGGTTCAGATGAGGTTAAAGAGGTGAGAGGCTGTTAGTTTGTTCTGGGTGTTTGCTGCTGGACCCAAGACCTGGCTGCTGTGTCCTCATGTTCGGTCACCCCTGCCTCCACCTCCTGCATCTTCTTCTCTCCAGGTAGCTTTGACAGGCTTAAATATCACGGGTATTTTTAAGTTTCTGCACAAAGCCTGCAGTGTTGACTTGCTGAGTGGTTCCTTCACATGGATGGATGGATGCTGTCATTTTTCTAGATTGACTGTTTCTTTGAAGACCCAAATCTCTGAAATGTGACTCATTATCCTTGGGAATAAAGTCTTGATGGATTCAGTTTCTTAGTCTCGGCTTCCTTTAGACTCTTAGTCTCTTTTGCTTGCTTTCTTATAGAACGTGGGATATAGAATATGTCTTGTTGAACTCAAGGGGCAAGCTCAGAACAAGGCATCTGAAGATGTTTATCATGATTACTGAGTGAGAGGAAAAGACACGACCAAAGGTCACAGTCACTGAGATAAGTTGTGATCGAAAGGAGACCAGGGGCCGCTGAAGGCCGGAGGAGGAGCGGGATTAGTACAGTCACGTATGCTGCTTTCTGTTTCTTCTTTCCATCTCTTTCCTTCTCCTTAGCTTTCAATTTAACAGGCGAAAAAACCCTGAGATTGGTGTCATCAGAACTCAGCATTCTCCAAATCTGTTGTCCAAGGTGTGGACCATGGGATTTTAGCTTCACAAGGGGCAGGTGTCTTTTCACACCCTGCACAGGATGCTGACAGGAGCTGCCCTGGCTCTCAGCACACACCAGTCTTGGGAGTCTGGCTGCACGTCCAGGAGCTGAGTGAGGACTTTCTCTAAGGTGTGAGGAATTTGTAGCCCTGGGGTTAGCCTTTGACCGAAGAGGGGAGGGAGTCAGCAGGTGAAAAATGCAGCTTCTTCTCCTCTTTAGTGGGGCAGCTCTGAGGTATGTCCCACACAATCACCTAGAAGTCCCCACAGGATCTCCTGGCACTAACCTTTCACTGACGTACCCTATATTGGTTTTCTTCCCTCTCTCCCGTTTCGCTGCTCCACTTCCTTAACCAGCTACTCCCATCTAGAGCCTTATCTCAGTTCCCTTTCTGCAGGACCATGCTAAGACATGCATCAGATGACTTCTGCTATCAAAGAAATTTGGAAAGTATTGGGTTGACACACATAGGTCTCTGCTTCTGGCTTTCCTTAATATGTCTGTTTTTATTGTGATTCTCAAGAGGGGATTAGTATAGATTATTCCCAAATTTAATTAAGAGTTATCTACCCACTCTGCCCCTAGCCCAGCATTTTTTGAGATTAGTTTGTGAAACAAACTTGGAAATTTTGCTTTTGAGATATTCCAATACCAACAAAACCTCCTGATAAGAAAAGTTTTTCATCAGGAGACTTAGCTTTAAAGGATTAAGAGTTTTTGCATTGGAATTATTAGTTATGAGAAGTTTGAATAACCCATCACAGTTTTCAAAGGATCGTAAACTCTGAATCCTTGTGAGGTCGTATCTTCAGCTCTGCCTTGGATGACCAGCCTTGGTGAGGAGACAGTTAACTCAAACAAGGGGGTAAATCTGTCCCTAAGTTCCTGGCGAGGAAGTGATAGCAAAGTTAAGGGCACTAACATTTTAACTTTGACATAATTGTTTACAACACCTTGAGCTGTGGAAAAACAAATATGACTCCCATTTTATAAAGGAGGAGACTGGAGCTCACAGAAAGGTCAAGTGAAATATCCAAAGTCAAACTGCTGGAGAGTGTCAAGTCCAGGACCAGTGGCCATGTTGCCACACCTGTCCAGACCTGTTTTCTCTGCCCCACATCGTCTCTGTGATGCAGAAGTAAGAGGATTGGAGCAGAAGACAAGCCAGGGATAATGACGGTGAGATTTTGGCAGAACAGAGCTGGTGGTTGTATTGTAGACTTACTTTGGTCTATCTGTATCACCCTTCTTTCCATTATGTTCTTTCTCTTCATCCTTAAAGACATCACGGTCACCAAGGCGATGGCCAGGATTCCAGCCCAGTTGTGTCTTGGATTTCTCTCTCCTCATTTATATTTTCCTGAAAAGTCCGAATTGTAGATCATATGTTTGATTTCAGGAGAGAGTTCTGAAACTGGTTTCTTGTTCTGGAATTATAGGAGCGGGATGATTAGGAGTTTGTAATGAATCCTCAAGTATTTCAAATAGAGAGAGCTTTGTGATCTAAACTGGAAAGCTAGGAGCAAGACCTACAGCTCCACATCTGGAGGAAAATTCATGGGGAAGTTTTATGTGATGTATTTATTTTTCTTAGGTTGAAATTTAATTCCCAGTAACATTTACATAATTACTTGCTTTATCCTACTATATTTATGTATATATGAATATGCCCATACATATATAATATATGCAGAATAACATATTATTACTTCCAAGATGATAACTGCAAAATTTATTTTTTCCAACCCCCATCCCTTATGCTCTTTTAACTCTTTCTTCTTCCCCAACACTTGACCTTGGAAGCCTTACTTCATTTTTAGCATCTGCTAATTTAAGTAGTTTGCACTGTTGAGTCATCTGCTATGCAAATGTTTACTATTTGTCTTTGTCATTCTAACTTGCTTTACCAAATATAATTCTCTTGAACACCTTCCATTTTGCTGTAAGTGGCAATTGATCTTTTCTTATGGCTGAATAATATTCCATTGTGTGGCTAAACCACATTTTTAAAATCTAATCCTCTCTCAGTGGGCACTGGAAAACTTTTAAAGAAAATTAAATGGATGATAATAAGCAGGACTTTTCCATTTGCCTCAGGGAATAATTTTTTTTTATGTCACTGCCATGATTCAACTTTATGTCTCTTAGTCTTTTGTTTTTCATAAATTTCAGTAGGTCCAATACTCTGAAGAAGAGTCTTAGCATTTGGGACAATCCCAAATGACTTTATGAATCCTTTAAGGTAAAATGAAAAGAAAATAAAGATTTGGTCAGTGTCCCCAAAGGGCTGGAGCAACATACAGAGGCATCAATGGTCAGAGGTGACCCCTGTCACCCCTCCTTTGCTGATATGAATATTATCACTATTTTTCTAAGATGATGGAAAGGGGCCTTCCTGGTGGCACAAGGGGTTGAGCGCTGCACTGTGGGACTTTTGCAGCCACTGTGGGGGTGAGTTTGATCCCTGGCCAGGGAAAGGACCCACATGGTGCAGCAGACCTCTCCTGCCTCACCCACTGCTCCCCTCAGCAGTGTATTTCAGCAGATCTGCCTGTCCTGCTCCCCACTCTGTCTCTGATGAATCCTCCCACCAGAGGATTCTCACCGTCACCTTGGCCTGTACCCCAGCTCTTGTATGCATCAATAAATACAATCTTAAAAAAAATAAGTTGATGGGGAAAAAATGACATTGCTGTTTCTATTTGCATTCCTTGGCACTAGTGAGAGAAAAAAAAAAAAAAACAAACACCTGTTTCATAATCTTTTAGGCTACATGACTTTTCCCAGGGAATTATCCACTCATAACTCTGCTGAGTATTTACCTGCTGTGTCCCAAAGACAAATCCATCCTTTGACATTCTGCTCTGTTTTGCCAGAACTGGAACTCTGAACACCGGATTTCTCTGTCATCCTTCTATCTTGGCTCTGTCAATTGGAGAGTCTGTTAGAGGAGGTTGGAAGGTGGGAGAAATGGAGACAGCACCGACTTCTGGTTCTTTCCTGTTGCTGCCAGCATTGCTCCTGGGGTAGCAGTTGGCTCAAGCTGCTGGCTTTTTTCAGCTTCTGTTCCCAGAGTAGTCCCATGTCTCCCCCGAAGCTGTACACCAGCCCTAGAAATGACAACTGCTCCTGATATGTAGGTTACCACATAGTTCTTTCTGTCCCCCACAGACAGACTTCATGAAGTCCCCTGATGAACATAGCTAGAGTGCTTCTGGTTCCCTGACCTGACCCTGACTATCGACTGAGTTATCAGTGAGGATATTTCTGTTATCAGTTTGCAAAAGCGCTTTCCAAATTCATACATTTTAAAAATATTATAAATATACCAGTCATTCTCTTGGCTTTTAACTCTCTCTGTATTGTCTTTCTTTCCTCTAGAAGTTTTATTTTTCAGTAGATAGGGGTTATATTCTTTATGATGCCTGGATTTTGTATTCTATTGAAAAATAGCCCCCCATGAATAAGAAATGCTTGCTATTTCTTCTTATGTCCCATAGTATTGGGATATCAGCTCTTTAATTCCTCTGGAATTTATTTTTCAGTAATGCTGAAAGCTAGTAGCTTTCTTTTCTTCCCAAATTGGTAGGCAATTGTTACATCTCAATTACTGGATAGTCAATATTATCCCAATTTTGAAAAATGCTACAATTATATACAAAATTTCCATATTCTTGTGTCTTAGCTTGGCTTCCCTTAAAAACACAGTTTGAGATAAAGATTACATGCAAATGATTTCAGAAGGGATGCCAGTCATGACACTCCGAATATGGGAAAGTAAAAGAGTGTGAGAGAGGGAACAATGGGGGGTCCCCACCCACTGTTCTGAATACAGAACAGTGAATTACTTAGCTGACCACAGGTTTAAGAGGGGAAAAAATGCAAATTACCAGCTTTTGGGAAATCGTGATTCAAAAATAGCTAAACCAAGTTGAGACAGTCATACCCTATTGACAGCATATCTAGATATGAGGAGTATGTCTGAATTGATTGGCATAGCTGGGATCATAGTCAAAGGAGCAAGAATTCCAAATGATTCACTCTCTGGGCAAAATCACTCTTCCTGTAGAGGACCCAACAAAGACAGTTGTTGCCACGGGAAGATATTGGGCACCTTTGGTGTGCAGACACTTCACATATTTGTTTCCATCTTTTCAATAAGACAGCAGCTACGCCTAAGAGTGGATGGGATGAGGGAGTCATGGGGGTAGAAATGGTTAGAGGGAATTACTAAAATAAAGACCAAAGGAGGCGAGAAGGGCAGATGATGCAGAATAGATTAAGCATCTGACTTTTCTTTTTCTACTAAGCTGTAAATTTTCTGAGGGCAGGATTGTACTTGAATAATCCACAGGGTGCTCACAGCAATGCCTGATACCAGGCAGGTAGTCAGGAAGTAATTTTAGTTAAAGGAGGCCAGCAAAACAAATTTTATGTTGACTAATGGTCCAACTTATTCAATTTCTTAGCACCTAGGCAATCTTTAAACATTCACAAAAATCCTTAATAATAACTTCCAAAATAATTTTATATAAGGTAGCAGTTCTTAACTTTGGTTGCACAATAGAACTACTAGGTGTGATGAGTACTTTATGTGTCAGCGTAACTAGGCTGTGGAACCCAGTTGTTTGCCAAAACCTGTCTAGATATTTCTTTTAGGCTATTTTGTAGCTGTTTAGTATTTATAATCAGTTGACTTTAAATAAAGCAGATTATGTTCTAAAATATAGGTGGGCCTTATCTAATCAGTTGAAAGGGTTAAAAACAAAAATGAAATTTACCAAAGAAGAAGGAATTCTGTCTCAAGACTGTAAAGACTATCACTGGAAGTTCTGCTTGAGTTTCCAACCTACTCCTTTTTCCAACAAATTTTGGTTTCAAAACTAACATCAAGTTACCTGCATTTCTAGCATATCTTACAGTTTTAGACTTGTCAGCTCCAATAAAATGTCATGACCCAATTCCCTGAAAATACATTGATTTCTCTCTCTTCTTCTTTATCTCCTCCTATTTTTTCTTCTCTTCCTCCTTCTTCTATTTCAATAGATGGCAGACAGCCAGGTAGATAAGTAGGGAGAGAGTGAGGGTGGGGGTAGGGGGAGAGAGAAAAAGAATGCTTATTCCTATTCCTATTTGT
The DNA here is from genome assembly GCA_019455555.1 of Galemys pyrenaicus. Classification (NCBI taxonomy): domain Eukaryota; kingdom Metazoa; phylum Chordata; class Mammalia; order Eulipotyphla; family Talpidae; genus Galemys; species Galemys pyrenaicus. Next base: position 4,851,425 of record JAGFMF010011658.1, on the reverse strand, counting down.
TTTGATTCTCTGGAGACCCTTGACTGATACATTTGGTGGACTTAACAATGCAAGATGTCTGACTTCCACCCTCAGCAATCCTGTTTCTTGTTTGTTTGTGGGATAGCTCCTGCTCACTTTTAAACTGTTTGTCTTCCATGCTGTCTTACACTATGTCCTATCCATGAGAAGAAAAAAAAAAATCTCCCTCAAAAAATGTTTGCTGAATGAAAAGAAAACTTTCATTGAAAGGTTAGACTAGGGCATTGAAAACCACATTCAGTTTCCTAAGTGAATTTCTCCTAGATGTTTTTCACTAAAAAATAGAGCCTCAAACTCCAGGCATGGCTAGGGTCACAATAGCAGAGTTCAGCCCATTTGCAGGAGACATGGCTTATGGTGGGTCCCAGGCTGAACTTAGCCTTCAACTTTCTTCTCTGCTTCTCTATGATGCAGCCACCTGGGCCGCATACACCTTGAGCTGTGACTGGTTGTCTCCTGGCAGGTAATGAGATTCTGGAACTACTGAGCAAATGTTGAACTTAACAGTAAGCGGGAAAAAAAGCAAGTGACCCTTGAACAGAGGAACAGGAAGGGACAAGATGCCTTCTTACCTGAAGATGGGACAGACAAGAGGCAGATTTTTCTCGTTGGCTTTAACTTTTGTTTTTTAATCAAAAGAAGAAACAAAAACGGTGATTCGGTTATTATTATTTGCTCTGGTGGGATTAAGAGTGTGTTAGCAGAATTTCTTGAATTCTACTCTCTGTGATGGTCTAAGAAAGAAGTCCAGGGTAGGGAGCTCCCAGGGAGCACCAGACAGCCCGCAGCATGAAGGGTGATTTAAAGGTAAGAGAAAGGAAAGTCCTTTTTCAATAGGGTGAGCCACCCTTGGGAGCAGGAAACTGAGCCCAAAGGAGTGGAGACAGGAGCCCATCTCTTCATTGTCCTGCTTCTAATCACAGAATAAAACAGCGCTGTGCAGTATCAACACTGAAACAACCAGCCCTTGTTTACATGAGGGAGGTGTGCTCTTTTTAGTCCCCAGGCCAGGAGAGCCTGACGCTTGGTGCCGATTCCTGTGTGTCTTTGCTGCTTGACATTTTCTGGGACTCGCTTTATGCAGTCCTTGAGCTGGGGTGGAGAGGAGCACGCTGCTGACACTTTTATGTTCTGAAGCTGATGTTCACTCTCACTGTGGGATTTAAAGAGGCAAGATGGAACCTCAGAACACTGGAGCTTTGCTTGGGTTTTGGGAATGATGCACACCGATCATCAAGTGAAGAAGGAAAAGGAACAGAGCCGCTTTTGAAATTAAGACAATTTCTGATCAAAACAGCTTTAGTTTTCCTTCCAGAAATAGTTAGTGGTTTAGTTCCTTGTGACTTCCCTATGCTGGGCAAGAGACATACCTCCACTAAGACACACACACACACACACACACACACACAGTTTGTCTCTCCTAGAGCTCAAGAATGGGTGGGGGCAGCTGTGGTGTGCTGGTGAGGTGTCTTTCCTGAGGGGAAGGGGAAGCCCTGTCCTGTAGACTTCGCTGACTTCTGTGCTGTAAATACTCCCCTGGCTGGTTTGACGCTCTTAGAGTGAAGTCACTGAAAGCAGAGTTAGGAAGAGGTGTGCACAGGTGAGCACGGGAAGCAGCGGCCGGCTGCTCTTCCAGGGAGGCAGCGCAACCAGGTTCCCTCAACCTTTGCAGGATTTATCATGGGGTGGGAAGGCCTCAGGAACAGACAATAGGTTAGTGTTTATCTGGGTCACTTGACTTCTCTGAATGCAACTGAAAGACTAGAATATTTAAATCACTCTTAAACAGTGCTTTAAAGGAAGAAATTAAATATTCATATTTATTTGAAGCCCTGTAACTGATTCCCATACAGTAAATTCTCAGCCATGTTATTTCTGTCCATTTTCTTAATAATTATTATTACCTCTGGGTGCGAGAGTCTTTCCCCACCTCCCTTGTAACCCATGTAATAAATCCATGAACCGGTGAGAGCAGGGGTGGTGAGTAAGGGTCCATCTTATTCTCTTTTCTGATGTTCCTTTTCATTTTATGCCTTAGTCCCACAAACAATCTGAACTGCCGAGGCTTTTATAAGGCTATGAAGAGGTACTAAATGGTTTTGTAATGGACATAAAGCTAATAAGTAGCAAAAACCAGAAATCACACCCAGTATCTTATTTCCCATCCAGTTATCCAGAGACCACAGCGCTGGAGCTAGACCTCTGGGTGGCTGTCACCTCGTGGGCACAGGGGTCAGCAGTGACCACCTGCATGGATGACCAGCTGCCCGCTTCTCCCGTGGAGGGAGATCCCTAATAAGTGAGGCAGCAGGGTGGTCTGTGTGTGGAGGGCGCCAAGCGTCAGAACGGCAGCTCTGAGTCCCAGGCACGCCGGCTGTCGTGAGTGTGTAAGATGAAGTCACGCTTGCCTTGCTTATCTCCGAGGGCCACGGTGATAATGGACAGGTGATAATGCAGAGGAAAGCACCGAGCAGATCCAGGTATCAGCGCTTCCCAGGGAAGCCCACGGTGCAGGCGTGGCCGGCGCTGGGGGCTTCTGGGAGAGACCAGCCCCAGTTCCATCCAGCTTCTGGCTCCTGCTGGTGGGCTGACCCCAGTGAGTTCCTGAGCCTCTTTTTTTTTTTTGCATTTTTTTATTAACATTTTTTTATTTATATATTTGACATCAGTTGTAATCCCCATGTATTCCCCATCACCATCTCACCAGTGCACCATCACCTCAGTCCCCCGTGCTCCTGTCTGCCCTCCACCCTAACCCATCTTTCCTCCCCACCTAGTGTCCCCAGTTTGTCCTTGTCTTTTCATTTTTGGTTTTTGTGTCTATTGTTATTATTGTTGTTCTTATTCCTTTCCTTGATCCTTATTTGGTTCCCGTATATTCCTCCTAGGGAAGGACCCATCTGGTATTTTGCTGAGCCTCTTTGACAGTAGGTCCCCCCTCAGTTCTCCTGGAGGAATGGTGGTGCTCCCGCCTGGTGCAGCTGGCATGAGGCTAAGTGTGAGCAGGGAGGTCTCTGGGCACGGCGCCGGCATCCTCATCAGTCGCTGTCGTAGTTATTCTGTTGTGGATTTGTTCTGCACGTGGTGCTGCTCTTTACTGACGAACAGGGCTTTTATGAAAAAGTGACCCCAAAGGGGCACAGAGAAGACATGCCAGGCTGACCTCGTGTCCCCGCGCTCCTGTACGCGTCAGGAAGATGTGCCTTCGCTGCTGCTGCTTCGCTGCCAGGCCCCGCCTGGGCAGAGCCTGCTGAAGGCCACACGTTGGGCAAACTCTGCCCTTGTCACAGCAGTGCTGGGCGGTGGCTGTCGGCCAGCCATGGGTGAACGGTGTGCTTCCGAGTGGCTCGCACTTCACAGGGCGATCTGTTAGCTGAGCCGTGAGCCTCACCCAGGTCGGGCCGGTTCAGAGCTCGCTCTGCCCATCCCCTGGGCCGCTGCATCCAGGACCCCGGTGAGGGCAGCACCAGGAGCAGCGGTGCCAGCGAGACCTTCTCGGAGAGGAGCCCACCCAGCTCCACGTGGGGTCCAGCAAGCTGTCCTGCTGTTCTGAGGCTTCCTGGGAGCCCCTGGGGTGGTACATTCTCTAGGAGGGTTCTCTTGGCCTCTTCTCCTGTCAGAGATTCCGCCATGTGGGTGTAGCTCCTCCGCAGTGAGTGATGAAGCAGCTTTCGAGCTGCTTACACTGCTCCGTTTCTCTCTTTAGGGAAATTCCCTGCAGGTCAGGGCATTACTGTAATGAATTAACTTGAGTAAATTAATGACACTAGTTACATTCTTAGCATGCACTTGGTGTCAATAGTATTTTTAATTCTGCAGTGGTATCTCCCTGCGATGTGCAGAGTAAACAGTTTCAACACTTATTTTTGACTTAACTCCTATACTTTGCTGGCAGAGGAGACCAGTTTACTGCCCAAATACCATGTGAAAAGCTACTCTTCCTAAAATCACTATCTGTTCTCTCTTCTCATCTGAGTGTAATAACATAGATAGAAACTACTGTCTGGTGTTAGGTATATAATTTTCTTCTATAAAACAATTTTTTTTGACTTGCCTATCTGTCAATTAATGTAGCTTGAAAGTTAGAAAGAGATGAAATAAGATATCCTGGAGAAGATTGGATTTTGTTTTCTGTCATGAGAAAGGGTGGAGGATAGACAAATTTGCCAACAAAATTCTGCACAATGTATATAGCATTATCCTTGAAGAGAGCTGGGGCTAGGTTCCTAGCATTTCTTCCAAATTTTGTGCCTCTCGAAGATCATGGGGTTGGGAGGAAGCTATCTTTCAAGCAGCTGTTAAAAAAAGGGTGATATTTCCACCAAAATTGTAGGCATGAAAAATTCAAGCATAAAAGAAATGATATGTTGTTTGGGGCTGCTGGCTGGGTCCAGAGGAGGCACCTGGACTACAGCTGTATAAAAAATGGAGTTCATTTCTCTCCAGCCTCACCTTCTGTGGATTAAAGTTCACTTCATGCATGGCAGAAAGCAGCAGAATATGCCACCCCAGATATGTGGGACTTTGACATAGTATTTTCAACCACGGGCACTGGAAATGCAGGAAGTGCAAAGAGAGGCTTTCTCTAAACTCTGCTTATTTTGCCTAAAAGCAAATCCTCCAAAAGAAACTCCACTGTCATCAACCCCTGTCCTTTTGTATTTTTATCAAACAGGGATGATTAACCCATCACAGGAGAGGATACTTCAGGTCAAAGTTTGTGACCCAAACAAACTTTGTCACAAACTGTCATGTCTCCATCTGTTCTTCTGAGGGCCTCTCAATCATTTATAAAAGTCATTTTCTTTCCCCTAAGAGGTCTACATACCCCCTACCCATTGCTTAATGGATGGCATTTAAGCCTGGACTCTAAACCACATCTTTGAGTTACTCATTTTTTTCCCTGGCTCTCTCCTGAATACATGAGACATACATGTAATAAACTTCTACTTGTTTTTTCTCTTGATAACATTTTATTACAGGGATTGCAGCTAAGTACTCAGAGGGCAAAGGGAAATTTTTATTTCCTCCCCTGCAACACAGTGTACTTAAGATGATAGATCTCAGAGCTGATCCACCCCCGGAATCATTCTCCTCGGCCGGGCCAGGCAGGGCTGTCTCTTGAGGCTAAGCCCTGTGATGCTTGGAGAGGAGTAGGGGGAACTCTGGGGGACACTTCTGTGCAGGTGTTGGGAGTCCTTGCTGAAGGGCCAAGCTAGCTCTGGTGTGACTGAGAAGATGTGGTAACTCCGTGTCTGTTTCCAGAACTATGGAAATCAGTTCCACCAATCTCACAGAATCATGTGAGGGCTTAAACATGATTGTGTTTGAGAAGATTTTAAGTGCTAAATGCAATTGACAACATTAATTATTTATTATTTGCCAAATTTCTTGCTGCAGACTTTGAAGGGAACCTAGCCTTTTACTTATTTTGCCCCTTTCTCTCCATCTTTTTATGTTGTGAGTTCTGCTTTGGCAACTAAATCCCAAGCTAAAGGGCCAGGAGAAAATTAACACAGATTCTGGGGCTTTGGAAGTCTTGGAGGTGTAAGAGGAAATTGTGGGTGTAATGGTGTGGGCTCTGAAGCAGCTGCCAAGGTGTAAGAAAGGAAGAGGACTGAAAAAAAAAACATTAAAGAAGTTGGGGATATAGTATCAACACCCTGATATGTTCTTTCGGTAAAAATTATAGTCACTTTTAATGTATTTGTGGTTGTTAAGCTGGGTTTCTTTGAATGCAACACCATCTTCAAATAACCACATGGGGCTTCTTCTGATATTGGGGTACTACTTTCTTTAAATGACAGTTCTAACTGAACATCTAAGAAAGAAGAGTTCATAGGAAAGAGTTAATATGAAAGCATTTGAAACTCTGAGACAAAAGGACAAGAGACAACCTACCCTCCAGGGAATGTCAGTACCTTCGTGTATCCACCTTCATTGGAGCCCGCAGAAGACAGCCCCCCACATCACAATGCCAGGCTGGGCCCAGGAGCTGCCACCCCACCTGGCTGTGTGGACACTTGCTGTGCTGGGAGGTGGGGGGGTGCTGGGCAAATCACCCTCCCCACCTTCCAACCCCAGACATACACAGGCAGGTGTGAATAGATGTTTTACACATAAACAATTGAAGGTTTTTGCCTCTGAAAAGGAAATATTCTGCTTCCTATTCTTTCCTTTCACATTTAACTGAAACCAGTTGCAGAGAAGCTTGTTAAAGGTTAACAGCAACTGTCTGGTGCTCAATGAAATGACTACCTTTTAACTCACTCTCACCTTTCCTCCTTCCTGATCTCTCTCTGATCTTGTTTTCTAGGACCTCTGCCTGACCTGCTGTTGTATATCCCGGAGTTTCATCTGTTCACTCCATCACCATCCCCACCGCTACCCCCGACGGGTAGTGTCATATTTGCCTTTGACCTCTGTGTACTGTGGATTCTCCAATCCTCAACTCCATTCCTGATCTCCCTCTGCAAGACAGACCTGCTTATCCATAGGTCTTCTGACATTTTCCATCTGCTGAGTCACAAACTTGACATGTTTAAAAGTCTACTCTTCATCTTTCTCTGTAGGCTGCCCTCCTCTAAGAATGCATGATTCTTTCCATCACCAAAATGATGGATACCTCTTAATTCAGTCTCCTAAATATCTCTCAACTCAGTCCTTGTCTTTCCTTCTCCCCGTGTGGATACTTTAGTTTTACATCCTTTGAAAACAAAAACTGTGAGTGGTTTTAATAACTTATTCCCTTATTTAGAGGCAACACCTCTGTTCTTATCCAGTCAAATCTGCCTACTGCCAACAGGGGGACTTCTAGAAAATGCAAGTTAAATAATTTCAAATTTCTTCAGTGGTTGGAATTTCTTCATTGGTTACCCAGGCCTTCAGAAAAATATTCAAATCCTTTATCACGGTATTTAAATCCTTCAGGATATAGTCTCTACCTATATTTCTAGCTTCACTCCAACCATACCAATAAGGCATAATTCCCCAAATGTACATACCTTTTTGTACATACTTTCATCTGGCGTGACTTTCTTCTCTGTCTTCCCCTTTATCCTTCCTTTAAGTTTCCATAGGAATTGCCATCCTTCTCTCAGAGCAAGGATTTCAAAAATGCCCTTGTCTTGGGAATGTACAAGACATCTGTCTGTTGTAGTTCATTTACCTGCCTTATTATGCTTTGCATTGGTCATGCTAAATTCGATGTGGGTGCTCTAGACTAGAAGACAAGCAGCACAGGAAGACCTTGAGTGGTGGAGGTGAAGGGAGGGTAGCCTCAGCAGGAAAAGCAAAAATAATATAAGAAGAAAAGGGGGGGTTAATTGTAAAACAGTTTGAAACTTGTTGATTTCAACACCTGACAATTACCTTGTCAGATTGCTGGGGTTCCAGGAAAGGACTTGACAGTTTAATGACATCTGGCAAATTCAGCATTCAGCCTTGCAGGGAACACCCAGTTGTTGCTTGGCAATTGGTACTCTAAGCAGGAAGGAACCCTATTGGTATCTCTGTTCCTTTGGGAAAGTTTATAATGAATAAGGAGTCTTCTGAGTGCTCAGCTGGCAGTGACGTTTTATAGCCAAATTGAAAATCTCTGACAAGTGGTTCTGGACAAAAAAATCTGGTGTTAGGGCACCATCATGGAGAGTCTGGGTTCAGAATCAGACATAAGTGGGAATTTTACTTTTGTCATTTTTGCTGTTGTTATGTGATCTTGTATGAGTTACTTCACTTTGTTCCTTAGATTTTCCATACATTAAATGGAGGATTTATTTAATTGTTGTGAGAATGAAATGAGAATCAGTACAGTTAGTCGCCAGGCCATTTTAAGGGCTCACTGGGTGTGCTCAGAATCAAATTAACTGGAGGGAAATGCACTGATGATTGATTATCTATGGTGAGGGGGCTAGGGCTAAGAAGTGGGAAGCATAAGGTTCTTTAATTATTCAAGGTTCTCATATTTCTCATTTTAATAGTCATGGAGTGAAAACAGACAAAACCATTTGGTCACACTTGCTGTCCTCTGTCCTGGTTTGTCAGAGATCTGGAATGTATTGGAAAACACATACATTTGATCCAGACCTTAAGTGAACCCTCAAGAAGACCACCATGTTGTTCTTAAGTAAGGTAAAGACCATAATGCCTACTTGGTGTACTTGAGAGAGTGAAATGAGAAAATGAATAATAATATTTCTAGCATGGCCTCTGGCTCCTTTAGTTTTGGGTTTACTTCATTTCTTTGGTATAGTTCCCCATGATACAGAGCACAGACCTTCCCATAAGCCCGGTGTTTGGCCCAGTGTCCATGGTCATGCAGCAGAGCTAATTTTGGTCAGATCACTTATTAAGAGACATGATACCGACATCTTGTAGCCTCTTGTAGTTCCCAAATAGCTTTGACAATATGAAGACCTTATTTAGTAACCGGTTCTCTTTGACTTGATTACACAGTCCTGGAAGACTGCGCAGAATATTCCCCTACACAGAAAAAGAGTCACGATTTGCTGCTGTGCTGACCATGTCTCCCTTTTTGTGTAAGATAGCAGCAAGAGGCCTGGTTCTTTGTTCATCACCCTGTGGAGCTTGTCTTCAATCTAAGGTTGAGATCCTAAAATTCATTTATTGTAATTCCACAAACACCACAGATCAAGAGAATTGACTTCTCGATAGAGTCTAAAATTTTTATTTCACTGTAGCTTATCTGGTCATCCTAATATCTACTAACTTAGGACTCTCTACCCACCCCCCCCACTCCCCCAACTCCAAAAAACACACATATTGAAGATTGAATCAAAGATATGGCAACAGAAGCCAGGAACTTATTTCCTGACTCCAAAATCTGTCACACCAGTGCCCCTTCTCTCTCCCCTCAAGGCCATATCGCCACTCCATGGCTTGGTCTCCTGATGTTCCCTACTCCTGTATTCCCACCAAATGGAAGGAAATCTCTCTTCTCTGTGCTATCACCAAGCTCTTCCCACAGCAACCAAGTTCTTTATCCTCTCTGGAATCCCTCCATGAGAGGGATTTGCATTTGAGTTTGGCCAAAAACACTGCTTTCTTCTTTGGCAAAGCTAGAGTGAAACACTTCCTATTAATTCTCTAAGCAGTGAACCCAGTGAGGTGTTTAATAGTTATTACAAAGGATCTGTGAATCTATGTGTGAACCAAGATTGCCAACTGAGTAAGTAGGATGTCAGGCACATAGTTGAAAGCCTAGATTTCAAATATTTGTGGATATCTTTGTTATTTTTTGTTTTTTTTTTAAAGATTTATTTATTTATGTATAAGAGCTGGGGTACAGGCCAGAGTCACAGGAGGTGAGAGGATTCACCAGAGTGGGGAGTAGAGCAGGCAGATCGGTCGAAATGCACTGCTGAGGGGAGTAGCGGGGGAAGCAGGAGAGGTCTGCGGTACCATGTGGGTCCCTTCCCTGGCCGGGGATCGAACTCACGCTGCTGTGCCATGGATGCTTCACAGTGCGGCGCTCAACCCACTGCACCACCAGGGAGGCCCTGTTTGTGGATATCTTTGTGATGAATAATTGTTTTAAAGGTGTTGCTGAATTCCTGGTAGTTCTTGGCATTGCAGATTTTCTCTGCTGACAACGTGTACTCACACACCATTTCGGGTAACCTGATATGAGTCTTCGGACTCAAAACAAAGTCATTTCCTGGTTCCATTTAATAAAGATTCCTTTGAACCAAGTGGGTCACATGTCAGTGTAGCACAGTGCAAGAGATCTGTGTTCCAATTACACGATGTGTGATTTTGGATAAGTCATAGCCCTTCTTGGTACCTGCAGTAAACATCTGTTGATCTTGCCTCATATTGAATCATCTGTCCTCTAGGGTGAGGGTAGCCTTATTTCCTATGGTGCTTATACCTGCCTTCTGGTGTGGGGTGGGCATGGCCACCAGCACACTCCATCCACTTCATGGCTCAGATTGGCAAATGAGATCTAGAGCTTTGGCTGGAATATTCTTCCAGTTGGCATCTGGTCCTTCTGGATGTAAACTGTAGGCCATGCCATCTATCTTTGTTTCTTCAGAGAGAAGCCTGTCTAACACTCAGGCAGTACAGAGACAAGTGGAATGAAGGACTGAGCCAGGTATGTTAGATGCTGCTGCTGAAGCACTCTGATTTACCGTGTCAGAAGCTCACACTAACTTCTGGGGTTTTCAGTCACTTGAATATAACTTTCCACTTTACTTTAAGTTCATTTGACCTGGCACTTATGTCCTGACCAATAAGAATATGGTTCCTCATCTGTAAAACGAGGGGATTGGATAGATGAATTTTAAAGACACTACCAACTTGAGGGTTCCTGGTATTCTAACCCTGTCTTTCAAAGCTATGCAGGATGCTTTGATGGGAACATCTTTGAAGAGCTGATTCATTTTACCTTGCGATTTAATTTGAAATATGGGTGGGGTGAGAATCATCTCATTGTTTCTATCCCTTCTCCCCCAGTCTTTTCACTAGCTCATCTGCATCATCATTCAGAAAAGCAAGATGGGCCTCTCTGGCGGGTTAAGTCTCAGTACTAACACTGGTATGGCTTGAGATTGATCCCTGACCAGGGAGCTAACCCACATGGCACAGCAGTCTTCCCCTGTCTCACTCACTACTCTTCTTAGTGGTATATTTAAGTAAATCTGTCTGTTCTGCTATCCACTTTGTCTCTGGTGAAGACTCTTAGCCCTAACACCAAAACAAAACAAAACAAAACAAAAAAGCAGGACACATACATAAACTACAAAACCCTCATCTGTGGTTGTCATGCCATGCATTGCTGCCATAGTCTGCAGGGTGTGTGTGTGTGTGTGTGTGTGTGTTAGTACGTATGCTGGAAGGAGTTGTCTAAACTCTAAACTTTGTTTTTGAAGATTGCTCTTTTTGTTATACTTACCTCTCAGCCTATCTGATTTAAAAATAATAATGAAAAAAAAATTGTACACCATCATTTCAAATCAACTATGCATTTTTCTCCCCTGTGGCAAAACAGATTCCAGGTGGCATAATGGAAATTTCCAAACTGCACTCTAGATAGAGTGCTGAGAAATAATGTAGAGTGCACACTTTTGGAAAGAATGCTCTGCTCCCTTGCTCATGCCTGAACCCTTCAACCACAGATCTTATTTACACAATCCTCATGTGAGCAGACCTAAAGTAAAGTAACTATGCAAACACAGAGGAAAACCTCCTTTTCAGTTTGCACTTGGAAGCCTCAATTATCTGCCTGAGAACAAATCTTTCATGGAGAGATTCTTGGCTGTGCTGATTTTCCAGAAGAAATAGCATCTCTAGGACTCTTAATGTCCCTGAAGGGACGTGACCAACCAAGACTCTGAGTCCGGCATATGCTGTCTGTCTGTGATGATCATGGCAAAAATATAGTTACAATTATTGATCACCTTTTACAATTATGAGCTGTGGCTGTCCACACATGCCTCGTCTAAGTAAATTCTTTATTTTATTTTTTTAAGATTTACTTATATATGCATATAAGAGCTAGGGTACAGACCAGAGGTGCGGGGGGTGTGGGGGTGGTGGTGGTGAGAGGATTCACCAGAAACACAGTGGGGAGCAGACCGACTGAAATACACTGCTGAAGGGAGCAGCGGGGAGACAGGAGAGGTCTGCTGTGCCATGTAGCTCCCTGGGTGGCTGGATGCTTCATAGTGGGGTGCTTAATCCCTTGGGCCACCAGGGAGGCCCTCATCTAAGTGAATTCTCATGTTAATCTTGAGAGCTGTTTAATACAACCCAGAAGCCAAAGAGGGAGGCAGCCTCAGATGTGAGGTCAACTGGTTCCAAAGTCTGTCTTGGCCACTCCGTGTCCCATCACATAGACCCCTTTAAGCCAGCAGAGAGAGCCTTTCCACTTTCCTAACTTCTGATTTCTCTTTAGGGAGCTGGTCATTCATTTTGCTTGACCTCGCTTGCATAAAAGTCATTAAGGTTAAATGGTCCCACTGAGTGTTTACAATTACATTTAGGATGTATCATTTAAGTGATTATCTGAGGGAAGCCAATAGCCTCATAAAAGTTCTTTATGTGGTGCTGGGAGACTCACAGAGCTGCTGTTTTTAAAGCATGTTATTAGTAGAAGTATCTACAGTGGTTTTACAATATGGACATGAACTCCATTAATTCATGACCTTCTGGATGGATGAAAATAAGTTTAAATTTTAAGACTTAGTCTTTCAAATGAGAGTTCTTTTCTTAGATTTTTGTATAGAGGATGATAAAATCTACCAAATAAATGATAATCAAATGTCATGATTGCCTCAGTGGATACTGAATAAAAATAGGATATGTTTCTGTTATTATGTGACAGAGGGTGCCCAGGAACTCCCAAACTTCCATGCTCTAAAGAGGTCCAGCTATTTATGCACACAAAGATAAAGGAGACTCTTAGTCTGAAAGAACTTGAAGAGACTAGAAGGAAAGATAATTATTTACCAATAGAACACTCAAAATTACACAACCCTTCATGGGCAAATGCCCAGCCAAACAGGGGGTTGGCCCAAAGCAGGGCCAGTGAGGCCCAAAAACTTGCCACAAATCTAAGGCACCTTCTGGCAAGGGGCCATAGAAAACGATTATGAAGCAGGTCCCAGAAAACCAGGACAAAAGGAGCAAAATTATAGTAGAATCAAGATAACAGATGCTATTGTCAGCCTCCCCACATGCCTCTCACCCATATATCTTTTCCAAGTGTCTCCAAGTGTCTTCCACGTTTTCTCCAAGTCCTCCAAGTGTGTCCTTCACATGTCTCGCCTTGAGCCCACCTACCTTCCATGTTATATATCTTCACATCGTCACTCAGCTCTGCCCATCGTTAAGTATAGGGAGAAGAAATGGTACCTCTCTCTTTTAAGGTGATGCCTCAGTAAAATTTCCAGGATGCACTAAGATAAGTAGTATCAAGGAGCAAAGGAAGTCATCTGCACCCCTCTGGGTTTTCCTGGGTGGGCAAGTAATCCAGCAAGCACTGGACTGATTGATAAGAGAAAAACATATATACCTTCTGTATGCATGGGGAAACCCAGCACAACTGACTCACCCAGGTCAGATGTCATTTAAAGTGGCTAAACTAAGGCAGATGGACCAGAAGGCTTTACCTTTGCAGATTTAGTTTTGCATCTCCATTGAAAAGAGATAAGGAGATTATGTGTTCTTGCTACTGCTCTTACAGAAGTTTGCATCTAAATAACTTCATCAAAGACAACATCCTCCCAGTCTTCATCCTTCTTGAAATCAACATTTTGCCAAAGACATATGTTGGGGTGGCAGGTTTTTGTTGTCCTATAGCAACAAAGTAGCCTTTTCTGAAGAGCTACTGAGTGTCAGAATCTGCATCAGAGATTCAACATTTTGTCTTGCCTAATGTTCACAGTAGTCTCACTCTGACTATTCTATTGACCTGGAAGCCCTCTGATTCTTTCTGATTTAGGGTGGATTCTATTCAAGGATATCTTCTGACCCCCATGCAATTGTATTCATGCTGGTGACATACCAGGACTCTTCCCACTAACCAGTTTGCTACATTTAGTTGCTGTCTGTCATGGGTACAATTCAGGTGATTGCCTATGTGAAGAGATGAAGTGGAGCTGCTACACTGTAACTGGAAGTTATTGCAGTCAGGATAGCCTTCCCTAGACATGTTGCTGTTTCCCACCTCCCTTGACCTGCTTCACTTTTGCTTGTCCTTTAATACCCAGCTCTAATGTCTACCCTTCCCACTTCAAATTTTCTCTGATGCCATCTTAGGCTTTCTTTGTCTTGCACTTCTTTAAAAGTCCCTAAAATGTGTTTCTATATCTTATTCTGAGTGGCGCCCAGTGCTGTCCTACCCTATATTGTCAGTTAGTAGCCAGATTCCAAACATTCCAAGTTCTTCCTTCTGTATTCCCCACCATGCCTACCCCACTGAGGAATGTCTTAAATATTTAATAAATGTACATGTTCAAAAGTACAGGGGAGGGGGAAAGTACAGAAATGTTGAATCACATTCAAAATTTGCTCTAAGTGAGTTTTCATTCTCTGAGTGTTGCTTTTGTGAGAGGGTCACCAGCAATCTGACTGCCTGGGAGGTTGTTTATTCCCTTTCTGTCTGAGTGATTAGCCCTTGGCAGTAGCTCTGTGAGAGTAGGGCAGCTGAACACTGTGATTTTCCTCTGTTCAAAATTGCTGCAGCTTGAGGATCCTGTGATTTTTAGTTGTCTCCACAGCATCTCTTTTCCACTGAGGCAGAGGTCTTTGGCTGGACCCAGAGAGGGAACCCTGACTCTTATTTTAAGGCAGGATATAAATCAGAACAGGTTAGGAAAGAGACAGGAAGAACTCCAAGCCAGATTGCCCTTTTTGCTGAGCCCTTCAGAGCATCTCGTCCCTTGTCATGCTACTTACAGGAACAATTGTAAAAGACTTTGAAATGGACAAAAGATTACTTGGTAGCTTTTTGAAGAAACTGGATCTTGAGGATCCTTTCAGAGTTATTTGATTATATTAGGGGCCTGTACTTTTCACTGCATATTTTGCAATTCTGTAGAGTTGGATATTAACCTGTGAGACCTGAAGGTGATGCAAATGATTCCTGATCATAGAAATGCAAATGGATTCTGTCCAATGAAGATGCATTTGATTTCCTTCCTGTGGAAAGGTCACTGTTGCATCTATTAGAACATTTACTTCAACACTCGCCTGTGTATATGTCCTTTGGTTCCTTCTTTGAACCAGTTATAACAACATCTTATTTGTTCATGATTAACTGGACTAGAAATCTTTGACATATGTTCTTTTTATATTTGTACATGAATCACGATCTTTTTTAAGATAGCCACCCTTTAGCATTTTAACCTAGAGATTATCAATTGGTGTATCAAAAAAGCACTAAATTCAGAGTCTCAATTGCCAAGTTTAAAATCCCTGCTCTGCCATTTGCTTGTTCAGTTTCTTAATTTTTAAAATTACTACTTTTAATGCTGTGATTGAGAATTAGTAGGACTCATGAAAATTTGGGGGTTAGAATAAAACAGTCTGATACAATTGCCATTATATTCCCATAGCAATTGTAGGTTCCTTTTAGGGTTCTGGGTAATCTAGAAGGGAAAGGACAAACATGGTTGTTAAGACTGACAAAGATTCTCTCTATGGTTAATCTCCATATAGACGCCTCCAAGCAATTTTGCAACAAGGCCCAGTCTTTGGACATGTCTTCAATAATCTAATTTTAGCAAGAATCTTGCTAAGTCAGTTTCACCAGAATCCCCCACCCTCAAAAACTTTATCTCCCTTGGTATTTGACCCAGTTTCTGATCCCCTACCATATTCCAGGTCAGCATCCTACCTGCTTTTAGTAAGAATTTTATTAGGCCAATTTACCCAAAATACCCTTTTACCTCTGAGGTTTCCTTTCAGTAATTTTTTGGACCTGCCATCTGCCCCCCTTCCTGCCCCCACCTGCTCCTTTGTTATAAATTTATAATTTCCTTATTATTGGAATTAAGTTCAATCTCTTTCCCCTGCAAAACTCCATTGCAGTAATCCCTATAGCTATTGTGACGGTCTTAAATAATGTCTGTTTATTGTAACAAGTGTCATGAATAACTCTTTAACAGTAATTTGAGACATTTCATTATGTATGCTAGTCCCATAATAGCCCAAGACTCTTTGGAAAAGAGCAAATAATTTCCAGTTCATATTGAAAGAGGATATTTTGAACAAGTGATTTGAATAAACTTTTTCTGCATGTAGAGTCAGAGTAGAGTTTGATGTTTGGTTTCTTGAATGTTATATGTTCTTTATAAATTCTGTAGCAAATAGCAACTCTGAAGATTTTCTGACAAGTCCAAACTTTCTTTACAGTGAAACTCAGCAATGAAAACTTGGCAATCCCATATGTGCATCTCTCCCATTTTGTCTTTGACTGATACTAAGTAGGAAATAAGTATATAATAGAATACAAAGCAGATGAACTGTGTTCCTTATGTGTATTGAATGTGAAGGGAAATCTATGACTTTATTAAGGGCTTAAAAGGTAAACCCAAGCAGGGAGACCTTAGGAAAGTAGCAAGAAGCCTCTAAATATTAATTCTATTGGTCAAGGAAACAAGTTTATACATAGATTTCTAGGTTAATAGGATTAATCAGTAATATGGAGTTCTGAGTTCTGTATTTCCTTGGATGTTTCCTCTTGTCTGTTTATATATTTAGCATTTATACTTTTCATATTCATCCTAAATTTATTCACACTGAGGTTTGCTCATTTAGTCAACAATTAGATACTAAGAACCTTTTAGCACACCGAGCTTTCTGGTAGGTACTGGAGATAGAGTGGTGATTCATAGGCGCTTGCCCTACACTAGTTCAGTCTAATAAAGCTTACTTGCTTTACTTCCAAAGAGAAGTCTTTTCATGCAACTCCCCAAAGGATGAATTAATGATTCTGGAGTTTTAGGCATCAGTTACAGTTCAGGGGTATCTCTAACTAGCACATGTGATGGTGGGCAATGTTCTTCCCAGAGTCCCTGAATTCCCTATAGTGAGTAGACGCTGTTGTTCCTCCTCAGCAGACCAGCCCTGCCATAGGGGACTGGGGAGCAGGTAGTGTGGCAAAAAGATAAGGGCTTTGGAGGGTCCTAGCCCAAGTTATGTAATGTATGGTGAGGCTTTTGGTAAATTAACTTTCTCTTAACTTCAGCAGTTTTATTTGTGAAAGGAAAGCATAAATGTCTACTTCACAATAACACTGTAAGAATTAAACATGACACTCTGTCTATGCTCTTCTCATCATTGCTCTCTGTCCTTACAACAGACGAACTCCAGCCCCCAGGTGTGGTTTTGTAGTGCGCTGATTGATTCAGTATGTTCATCTATGTTCTCTTGTCCGAGATGGTCTTAAAAGGGAATGAAAATCACCAATATGTTGTCTCCAATTGGTGTCTGACCCCTTTAGAAGGTCACCAGTCATGCTGTGCTCATTTTAAGTTGGGTTAAAATGTCCTCATGGTAGACTGTTGGTACCTGGTGGGTATACTCCTTCAGTCTAATGGAATGTCAATAAAAAACCTATGGTCTCCCAGTCTGAAGGGCTTCTCTGGGTGCAAGTTGGGTGCCACAGTGAGGTCATGTTGCAGGAGAGACTGTCAGCCAGTGAGGAAGAGATGGAAATTTGTAGTTCTCCAGCTTCTTCACTTATTCGTGGAGTGACTCTTCTTGCCTTCATACCATGTCCTGGGCAAGGCCTACTGGGACTGTACAAGTTGTCTGCGATAGTAACTTATTCATCTCTACACCCTTTCTCTTTGGATTTCCTCCATTTTCTCATGGTGTTTATAGAAAAGTACCTTGTACCTTGTCTGAGAGTATGATTTACAGGAATCCAAACTGTTGCTAAGGTAGACCAAATTGTACAATTCTGACCCATTGCCTTTGAGGAGAGGGCTCTCCTTCTGTCTAGTGCACTCTCATCTGAAGGATGAGATTGAGGCTGGCAACAGGAACTATGGGTAAGAATCAGAATTCAGACAGAAATGAGATTGGATCTGGTACAGGCTGGGGGTGGTTGTGCAACTTGTCTTTCTTGTCTACCTGGTTTATGGATGCATCAAGCAGATTTGAGAAGTCAACCAGTGGGACTAACAGTAAGACTTTGAACATTGCAGCTGGATGATGTGACTTCTTACTTGGCAACCTCCTTCCAAAAGGAAGAACTGTCCATTTGGTCCCAGCTAGTCAGAACAGTTGATTTCTGGTGATGGCTATTAAAACTGCAGAGTCTTTAATATTTCATCGGCAGGTCCCATCCTGAAATGATAAACCCCCTCTGTGAATGAGATTCAGTGCAGAAGCTGCTGGCTTATGGGTGCTTGGGGACTGCAGCGGATATTGGGATCTGTGCAGATAAATTTTTTAACCTTGATAGAGTTAGTAGGAGTTTAATGCGTAACAGAGATTATACCAAAGGAGATAAATAGGTAGGCAACCAGGAAATATAATTATAACATTTCTTTACTTCACTAGACTTGGGAAACTGGATGAATTCAAGAGTGAAACATTCTAATTCAAGGAAATACATGGATGGAAATGTGATGGCTTCCCCTCCTCTTCCACCTCTCCTTCATCAAGAAAATAAAAATGAGCATTTTGTGCCATGATGCAGGAGGAATTTAATTGGGTGCTGATGATTCAATTTAGCTTGTAAATGAGCTGCCAGAGGACTACAAATGCCAAAGGAACGAGTCTTACTGTCTTTTTGTGAACTTGTTTGACGTAAATTGGATATCAATTTATGGGGCCAACGATGACAGACGTCACAGAACTATGTGGCACGTATCCTGGAGTATGAATGACCAAATTCAGACCTAAAACATTGGTCAGTTGGTCTGGATAAAGCTAGTTCCTTCAGGTTATTCTTCATTCCAGTCTTAAAGAACTTAAGTGGAGAGTAGAACTCTAATCTTTGTTACCCTTTTGTAGAGCCAATAGAAAAAGAAAAAGTATTCTGAGCTTCTCAGACTGAGTTTTAGCCTTGACCGTCCAGCTCAGGTGGCTTAGCCTTGAGATGTGGTCCACATGTGCGGGAAGTAGTCAATAATAAGTAACCTTGATGTGTGGTTTGCATGTGCAAAGCACACTTCCGTAAGCTAGGGCTAAATTTGGCCCTGTGTTGACTTTATCTATAAAGCATATAAAAGTTAATAGGGTACCTCTGATGGAGAAGGGGGATGCCATTCACTGGCACACGTGGGGCACAGGGCAACAGCAGTACCCAGAGCCCGGGGGCTGCCACTGTTGGATACTGACTGCCACTGTTGCTACCTGTGTATCTCCTGCTGTTGTTCCTGCTCATTGTAAAGTTTTGTTTCTGCTCCCCACATATGGGCTTCATGGTCTGTTTTCTTGTCTACTGCCATTGAGAACCAGGCAAGCTTGTAGATGAGACCTAACACATGGGATGAGGATGGAATGGCACACAGATGAGTAGGACACCTGTTAAGTGGTAACTCAGCTTTAGAAAAGGTATCCTTTATTTACCTCTTCAGAAACACAGACTTTGCAATTTAGGTGTGTCCCAGCAGGTGGTGACCACATTTGGCTCATGCATCTGAGCTAAGTAAGAGATTGGAAGGGCTCAACTATGCAGGTCACTATAATCACCTCAACTCACCTGCCAACAATCACTTTGTCATATTGTTACTCTTCAAAATGTAATAGACTAAGAAAATTAACTAACTTGTGCAAGCACATAAAACCAGCAACAGGAAGAGCAGGAATTAAAATCCTTGAAGTTCTCAACACCCCACTTTCAACAATGGACAGATCTTCAAGACAAAAAATAAACAAAGAGACCAGAGCCCTCAATAAAGATTTAGAAACCATGAATCTAGTG
>JAGFMF010011658.1:4758306-4828880 GCA_019455555.1 Galemys pyrenaicus | reverse complement strand
TGCACAAGGGACTGAGGTGATGGTGCACGGGTGAAATGGTGGTGGGTACCCCCTGGGGACTACAAATGATGTCAAATATAACTAATAAAAAAAAAAATCCTTGAAGTCCAACTAGATTCAGGTCAATCGACTCCTGCTGAGTGTCCTTGCACACTGTCTACATGCTGGCCTTCTGATTCCATTTGGCCTGGATACACCACAGATGTCATTGTTAACAACTAGACAACTCTCCCAGGCTGTTTTTCTGTGCTGTCATTTTCCAAGCGTCCTTTAGAAATGAGAGCTAATGTGATTATTTGATCCATCTATAGTTCTGAGACAGGCATCATCAACTGAGCAAGCACTTTTCTTCTGGAAGCTGAAGCTCTTTCCTCTTAAGCCTGGAGCTTTCAGATTTGCTGGGATTCTGATCAGGAGGACAATGCTAGCATCCTTTGGTTAGGGAAGCTGCTAGAATTCACCTTGAGGAAAGGTGAGGAAGGTGCAACCACTGGTCACTGTCACACTAGCCTCTGAGCTTGCAATGTTCAAGACATGACTCACTGCCCAACTTGCCTCTTCATTTGTGGAATAGTATGTACACACAGATCCACTCAGTCTTTCATATCTGTGCTCTGCAGAGACATGACCTCTAGAGTTGCTGACATCCTTGTCCTTCCCTACTTGTACTACCTCCTAGCTAGCCAAATTTGGAAAAGAATCATTTCAGTTGCCAATGAAATTAATTGCCAGTGCTAATAATCCCAGTGAGTCTGACCTTCCATTTATTAACCTGACAACAGAAATCACCAGAGAAAAACCTGCCCTACTAGTGACTCCGCTGATGTTATTCATCATTGCTTTATTGTTTTGGACACATTCTCTACGATGACCAAGGAATCCAAAGAACTCAAACCCATTTTCTGAGGGCTTAGGGTTTGTTATTTATCACTGTGCCCAATATTTTAAATCTGCTTCTTTGTTGGTGTGCCTATTTAGCATTCCTACTCTCAGGAAGGAAGATTTTATAGAGTCTAACTGAAGATTCAATTAATCTTATCAGACCTTAGGGTATGTATTTCCCCTATGCCTTTTCCCTGAGACAGTGAACCCCAAGTCTGTTTGATTGTCTGGATTGACTGAGAGAAATATTTATGTTTCACACCTTAGAAATAAAAAATTAACAAAAGGGGCAGCTAGAACCACAAACTTAATACGGTCCATATAGTTTTTCAATAATAAAGCCAGAATTGAATCATCCAGGATCCTTGTGCTGTGTGACACATCTGCCATTTCCAGAGGGAGCTAATTCCTCATAAGAGCACAGGAGGATGTGTTAGCTTTAACTCAGATGATTCACTTATTGGTTCATTCATTCAGTTAAATATTTGGTAATAGATATTTGGTATATTTAATATCAAACTTGATAGCAAAATTTTGATGATTATCAATGTGGAGTTATCAATATGGGGGATTCAAACACAGGTAATATATCTCTATCTTCTCACAGCACAAAGTCCTTGAGAATTGGTAGCATAGAATACATGCAGTGTTTAGTCTACTTTTCCAGATAGAGGTGTATGATTAATTCAGAACTAGTTTGATGTTTGCCTTTATATAAGGATTGAAAGTGAATCAATCATTATGTTTGATAGGATGACCAGAATCTATTTCTGACCACACTGAAATGTTCTCTAAGTCTAGGCATGGAACCAACCACATATATCTAGTCTCTTGCCATATATACTTTTTCTTTTAGTTCTTTTTTTTAGATGTATTTAATTGTATTTGATATCATTTGTAGTCCCCAGGGAGTTCCCACCACCATTTTACCCTTGCACCACCACCTCAGTCCCTTGTGCTCTTTCTCCCATCATCCATTTCTGCCCTCTTCTTATTAAACAAATGGTATATTCTGCTTATTAAACAAATGGTATATTCTGCTTATTAAACAAATGGCATATTCTGAGTTCATTTGGCATGAATGGAAAATTCCAAAGACTCCCTAAGACTGCCAGGAGCACAGCATTCTTAAGCAGTGCCTGATACTTTAAAAAGTTGGACAGGTTTGCATATTCCTTCCCAAGCCCATTCAACATTCAGTCAGTATATTCAAAAATCAGGCCTGTGTTTCTCAGGTGAGCACACGTGGGTTTAGATGTCTGGCATTCACCATCATTCTAGTTTATTCGTGGCACTGTGTTAAATGCAGCTCTCTCTCTCATTCTATTTCTCTGTGATTAGGTATCATTGGCTCCATTTTACAGATGAGGCTGTTTAGGTTTAGAGATGTCAGTTGGTAAATGGAGAGACAGATTAGGATTAGCAACGTAGATCTGTTTGACTCCAAAGCCTGTGAACAGGTCCATGGCAGCGTAACTTTAACTTCACAGTATACATAGGCACAGTGTTTCAACTGAAGATACATTCAGAAGAATGTTTATAAAAATGGAAAGCTAATGTAAATTTAGGGCCAGAATGTAATATCAGAAGTAAAGTATTTCTTCTTAAATAAATCTTTAATTTATTAGAGTGCTACCTTTCAGTTAGAGATAATGTACTTGAAAAATTTCAAAGATGAGCAAATTGTAGTCTCAAGTTTCTGAGGCCCTGCCTTACCTAGTATTTTCACAGAATACTAATTTTCCAAATGGCACTGTTATTTAAACTGACAGTTTACTTCCCTCTGCAATAGAATTATGATAGGCTTTACATTTTATCTAATGGAGAATTCAATACAAGCTATATCCTGTTTACAGACCACAGTCTAAATGAAAATTTTAATTTATGTGCACATACCCTAAACAAACTCCATAGTTTAGCCTGTGTGGACCTCTCTCACCCAGTAGTGTTTCTTCCACTTGAAAATTCAGCTTTCTTTCTCTACTCCTTCAAGGTTGACTCATCTTTCTGAACTGTCAACTCAAATCTTGATGTTCTATGACACTTTCTGAGGCAGTTACACCCACAGTCATCATCCCCATCCCAGGCCTCTAGCACCATATGATAGCTTTGTAACACAAGCTGCAGATGTGAGTCACGTATATAATTTTTAAAATTTTTTAAAAAAGATTTATTTATGCATACAAGAGCTGGGGTTTAGGCCACAGGTAAGGGGGGTGAGAGGATTCATCAGATAAAGAGTGGGGAGCAGAACAGGTGGATCTACTGAAACACACTGCTGATGGGCGCAGCGAGTGAGGCAGCAGAGATCTGCTGCGCCATGTGGTTCAACTCCCTGACCAGGGGTCAAACTCATGCCACAGTGGCTGGGAACAGCTTCATTGTGCTGTGACTCAACCCCTTGGACCACCAGGGAGGCCCCCCCCCCATATAAAATTTTAAATTTTCTATTATCTACATTTAAAAAGTGAAAATAAATAGGTGATGTTAATTTTAATAACCCAATCTATCTAAAATATTGCAATATGTAAAATACAAAAATCATGATGCTTTACATTCTTTTGTTTATATGAGGTCTTTGAAATGTGGACTACATTTTACATTTACAGCATATGTCTCAGTTTGGATGAACCACAAAGTGCTGGGAAGTTATGTGTGCATAATGGCTACCTCACTGGAGAACATAGTTTGAGCCTTGCTGTCTGTGACCTTCCCATGGCATTTATTTTGTATTCTACAATGCAGACTGTTCTCAATGTGGCATAGTGCTGAAAAGAATGGAACTGACTTTTAACCTTTACCAGGAATGATAATGTCTTCTTGATATGCTTTTTTAGTCTTATATTTTATGCTCAGATTCTATCTCTCCATGAAGCATTTTCAATGTTTTCTAGGTTGAGAAGCTTTATTTTAGCAAGTATTAAACTACATTATATTATCATAGGCAGTTTGAGATTTTTGTCGTTAACACATGAATGTGGTCTTTTATCACTCATTTTAATTTATGAACTTCTGAGAGCATAGATTTTTTTCTCTCTCAAAAAACCTAAAGCAATTTCTACTAAGGAATACAATGTCAATAAATACTTATTGAACAAGTGAATAAAGGCTGTATTTTACTGGTGTTAACTTTTCATAGGTGAATATCTGGTCTCTACAATAGTAAATGGATAAATTTTGGAGTTGTCCAAATGGATGAATCAAAAAATTAAACAAATATATATTAATGATTAGGTATGGAAGTATGAAGTGTCAAGGGTAGTTTCTGATTTTTGTGATTACTGGAGGCCTCTTTCATTGAGACATAAGTTGTAGGAGAGAGAATACTTTGGGGAAAATGTTGGCTAGGTTTTAAACATGTTGGATACAGGTTTCAATAGGAAATGAAAGTATCTGAATGATAGTTGGATATTCGGGTCTGGAACTCAGTCAAGACCATGGAGCAGAGTGGCCTTGAGAGTAATCATTTGGATACTGTCCTTGAGATTATGGGTGAGAACAAATTTCTGAGTTTCTGCCTTCAGTCATTGTCACATTTTCTGTAAGAACAGTCTATGAGGTTGACCAAAAGAACATGACATGGAAATTGAAAAGGAGATGCCAGCTCTTCAGAAGAAGTGACTAGTGTTAGAGTAGCTAAGGAGTGAAGTTTTTTAGAAGTCTTAAAGCCTAGGTTGGTCCATGAGTTGAACCATTAGTAAATGGTTCAAATTTTGATTTTTAAATTTTGATTTATTAGCCTTATTTTCTTATTCTTATATGGATTCTTAATCTCTCACTGTTCTTTGGTTTCTGATGTTAATTCTCCTTGGTATAAGATATTGGTAGTCCCTTTGTTTGATGAAGAGTCTGGAAAATTTACAAGGATCCTAAGAAGTAGAATGGTCTAGGTGACCACAAATAGCTGTTCCTTGTCATAGCTGAAATGGATTTGAATTTATGATAATAAATCATTTCATCTCCTGTTTGAAAAACAAGAAATGATAACAAACATTTATTTGGCACCTAAGGTATTCAAATCACTATTAGGATTCTTACGTACATTCTTCTATTTTATTATTAATTAGCCTGTGAAAGAGCTCTTACCCTCATTTTAAAGTGAGGAAGTTATATTTTAGAGAAATGAAATAACTTACCTAATCAATAAAAAGTAGAGAATGAACTTAAACTTGGATGTCTTTGACTTAGAGGCTCAGGTTTTGTCTAAGACCCTAACTAATCCAATGATTTGATGGTATCATTTTCACTTTACAAAGTTTCCTATAGAAAAATAAAATTTTAAAAATGATGCTTTCTTTTTTGTAGAATATTAAGCCTCTATATAAATGCAAATCTGACTCCTCAATTGGGATTTGCATGAGCTCTAAATTAACATGAGACCCAAGTGACTATATCCTGTTCATTAGAAGGTATGATGCATTGTTCTTCCCCGAAAGGCATAATTTTCTCAGGAGTGCTTCAGGTCTGAGTTTATTTCCTTCAAGCTTTTCCTTCTCAACAGGCTGCAATTTCAACTGTTCCCTGGGAATGATGATTCAGATTTCTGAGGTTACAGCTAAGTAAGTGTCAACCTCACATACTTCAGTGTCTGTACTGAATTTTACCAGTTTAGAGGAGACAACAGGGAGCGAAGACATGCAGCAGAAAGTTTACATTATTGTCTTAGCATGCCATGGTCAGGTTAGGGATTGGCTGAGTGCTGAGGTGCTGGTGGATCGTCCAGTGGAACAATTTTGCCATTAGCCTTACGCTTCTCTTGTTTCTAGAGCGGAAGATGAGCTGGGTAGAATCAGAAGCCAGGTTTGAGTTGGATCTTCCTCCAATGTTCCTTCAGCTTTGCCACACTGCCTGCAAATTTTCTTCTATGTAACTGTTGGTTAACTCCTTTGGGAATATTAAAGGGCCTTCCAGGGTGGAAGTGCCAGGCTCACTTCATATCATGAGCCTTTCCGTCTGGGTCTAGCTTGCAAAGGCAGAATGGTTCAGTGTCATTGGAGGCATTCTTTCTGAGGACTTAAACAGAGCAAATATTTTATGCTAAGTTCACATTTGAGAAACCTAACTAGATATTTATAGGCCCAAACTGCGTGAGTCTCATTCTCATTCATCTTCACTCAGGTGCTCCCTCAGCTAGCTCCAATATGTCCTAAAATTCACAAAATAACACTGCTTCCCACTAGGAATTGTCTCTCCCTGCTCTAGGGGTTGGACTGGAAGTGAGGTGTCTGAAAAACATACCCAGATGTATGAATTTTCTAGTGGACAGAGTTGTCCAGCAGTTTTTCAAATGCTACAACTAGAAAGAGAAATAGTTTAAAGCCATGATTAATGCTCGCATCCCTGGATGTTTTACTTCCTCAGCTCATCACTGTAAGTAATTACCTGCCTGAGCCTGGACAAGTCCTGTTTGGCTCAAATCAGCTATTGATCATTTATTTAAGAATTGCATACTCCGGGGACGGTGGAAAAAACTTCTCTAGATTAATTTTTGAGCCCACTGTGGTCATGAATACATATGCTTCATTTCAGACAATTTACATCAGCAACTGCTTAGCGGTGGGAATTTGTTTACCACTTTGGAGCTACTTCTCTGAAAATTGGTTTTCTAACTGCTTTGTGAGTGGCAGCTTTAAATTGACACATTACATTTTCAAAATTGTATTTGACTTATTGTCTCCAGCTTGTGATGTAGTTCCGTGCTTTGGCGAAGCATGCTGGGCCTCTGGCTCAAAAGCTAGAAAACAACCAGCCCTTGGGTGTATGGCTGTCTCACTGGTGGGGTCGCTGAGTAAGTTTTCTTAACAGGAGGGTGCAAGTATGTGTGATTTTTGGAGCAATCATAGTTTGAAAAATAAGCAAAGAAAAAAAATATCCCCCAAGCAGATCATTTTAGTGCCAATTTTGTGTATGTTTACTGGAGTTCCTTCAATGTGAATCTTTATGAGCACTGAGTATAGCTGAAAACTGTTTCTAATAATTAAAAAGAAAGTCTAAATATGCAGCCTGAGTTAGAAAGATTGCCTTGAAAGTCCTCCTTTCCAGTGTATGAATCCTGGGGAGTGTGTCTGTGTGCGTCTGTGTGCGTGTATACATGAGTGCCTCTTTCTGCTTTGTAAGTGTCAGATAATCTTTGTGTTAGCATATTTCTGTTAATCCGTAAACATTTTCTTATTATTAATTACTCAGTGCAAACAACTCCCTGCGGTTTTAAAAACAATCTTT
Organism: Galemys pyrenaicus; assembly: GCA_019455555.1. Taxonomy (NCBI): domain Eukaryota; kingdom Metazoa; phylum Chordata; class Mammalia; order Eulipotyphla; family Talpidae; genus Galemys; species Galemys pyrenaicus. The sequence goes on along the minus strand of JAGFMF010011658.1, from coordinate 4,821,776 downwards.
TGTTGACAAGGATTTGCTGCCACTTAGGAACTTAATTCTGCACCACCACCGAACATGAAGCCCAGAGGTTCCCTGTGTGAGCACTCCACTCATCAGCCCAAGCAGGCAGGGTCACTGAAGCTGAACACATCATGTAGATGGGAGGGAAGTCACGTCTCAGGCTTAGGAGTTAAGATCAACACACGACACCGTGTTTCTGAAGTTATGCTTTGGAAAAGCCCCAGCTTACCCTACACTTGTGCAACCCGGTGGTTACTCAAGCTTGGTTATGAGTAATTGAGTTGGATCTCAATACCTGAGAAGACAGTTTTCTCTATTTTCTTTTTTCTTAACCATTGTTTTCTTCCATATTATAGGTAGAATTTTATTAAGACCATCATCTATAAAAGATTGAAAAATCCAATTATAAAGTTTCTAAGAGCACAGTGATGAGGAAGGACTTGGTATGGGGGGGGGGAGTCTGGGTTAGGGTACAGGCGTGATTGAAGAGTAGCAGGCTGGCTATGCTTGGCTCTTGATGGCTTCTCTCTTACTATAATGAACTGAGATTTATCTACCTTCAAATCTCATGGATATGGTCAAGATCCAGGTCCCATGTGAGCTGGGAAAAGTGCTTTCTGAGCAAGGTGGGAATGATTGGAGCAGAATTATCTTAAAAGGGATTTACAGAAGACACATGATGAGCATTACTGTCTGAAGTTCATATAATCTTCCATAGTAGAGACTAAGGAAAATTTTCCCATTTAAAGTGGATTTTTTCTCCAAGAGAATGCTGAACTAGCTTTGTGTTTGGGGTGTGGCTGACTGAAAATGCCATGTTTCTGGTCAAGCAGAGCACTTACAGGGCCAGGGAATTAAGTAAATTTCCATTTGCTGACATGGAGCCCTTGGCAGAAGTGACTCCATCGTGAGCCTAGGTATTATTTCAACAGAAGGTAAAATTCTAACCTCAAGTAAAAGACAATTTCAGATATTGTTGTGGAATACATTAGCTTGACTGTGCAGCTGACAATACGGTATTGGACTCAAATTTCACATACATTTTCAGGTGACTTTGGGAGATTGGTGTTGTTATTTATATGTTGTGAGTGAGTAGATTGGGGCTTCGGGAGTGGGATGACTGCTGTGAGTTCAAACAGCCACAAAAGAAAGTAACTCAAAGTTAAGTCTAGTTCTCTCTGACTCCCAAATTCATTTTTCATTTAATCTTTCAGGTACAAAGCAGTGAATCAGAACATGAGTGATTGAAGTGTGATGGGGGGACCGGGACAGATGCCATCATAGTGGGACAGCAAGGTTGCTGTATGCCTAACATGGAGTGTTGGGTGTTGAGATGGGCTGGAAGGGAAGGAAGCAGATGTCTTATAAAGACACACTGATGCTACCTGGGCACGGACTGGCAAAGAAGAAAGAGGAGAAGGGGGTGGCAATAATGCTAAGATATTGCAACCCAGTTCCCTACAATTTGTATTTTTTATTGGGAACTCCAGAGAGGTGATAGATCCTTTTAGGCAACAAATAGTTCAAAAGTTGATTGGTTCCAAAGCCAACCAGTACCAAGGCATTTCTAAGGGAGAGGTAGTACAAAATAGTTTAGACACGCTAATGTCTTTGTTTGACCAGTGTTTAAGCACATGTTTTCCTCATTCCCCTCTCTACTGCTTACCTGAATTTTAAAATACAGATGGATAGAAGGGAAAGGAGGAGCTTTCACTGTCAGTTTTCAGGAAGCTTCTCTTAAAGTTTCTATGCTCCTGGAGGACTGACTATAAAAGATCTACTTTCCTTTTTCAGTTCAACAGGACAAGTTTAATTCAGCTTTTCTAAATCTTCCCAAATAAGCCAAAGAAAGAAGACAGAAATTTTATTTCAAAATGTACCTCAGTATCAAATATAATTCATTTATCCCTTCTCATTTCAGCTGGAGAGATTAATATTTAAGTTGGTACTGTGTAAAGGATTAAGCTTACTGTGTATTCTCTAGCCATTTATGCTAATGATGCATTTGTATTGAAAGATTCATCAAGAGACACTGTATATTGGAGTTAAAAACTGTTGGTCTGGGTGCTTCCAGATTCCTGCTTAGAAAAGAATAATTATTAAAATGTATTATTAAACACAAACATCTGTATCTATCTCCCAAAGTTGAGAATATAAAAAAGTCCTACCAGTTAGAACAGGTCCTTCAAATCTGACAGTGTGACATACAGTAATTTATGTGAGGTTGGGTGAGGGGACAGGAGTAGGCAAAGACAGATGATGGAGTTCAGGGTCATGCTACCCATACAAGATGGCCCCTTGGCTTAGTGAATATTTTTAACTGATGGAGTTAAGGAAGCTGAGGAAGCAGGACGGTCACTCACCTCCTTCTCTGCCCTCTGCTCTTCTTCACTGAAATAGATCATAAAGCCCTCAAGCGAGAGCAGCCTCCCTGAACCCAGAGACAAGGAAGAAAAAGGGAAATCGAGAAGAATCCTAACAGGCCTTCTATGCTTCCCCTTTATACTCCTTCACTTCTTACCATACTAATTTACAACCGTCTAGTATTCATCAAATTAGCTTAAAAATACACAGGTATGCTTTTTTTTGGGGGGGTGGGGAGCTCTTTATTCATTCATGAAGTCTCCCTTGCCATATAAAGCTTATATTAAACAAAATTGCATTCTTTTCTCCTATTACTCTTTCTTTGTTAGTTGTATTATATGACTCAGCTAGGGATCCCAAGAATCTAAGAAAATTCTTTCCTTCTCTACACTAAGAAGAACAGTAGAAACATTCTGTGTTGTTCTGTTCCCACTCCCTAGTGGGTGAAAACACTTGTGGTCAGGCCAGAAGCCCTGTGGACTTCTAATTCTTTCCTTATCTTGTCTATGAACTTTCAGAGGTGGCCACTCTTACTTCAAGAAGAAAATCACTTGCCAATGGAGAGAGTCAGAAAGAAAGACCAAAAATTCTCAATTGAGAACAGATTTTCTAGCCTTCAAGTTTCCATTTTCCAAGAAATATGAGTCAATAAAGTCCATCTTCCATTTACCAGCACTGTCTGTGGCTTAGGGAGCTACCACACTGCCTGTTAATCATGCTGTTGGATTGGTCTTGAACTCACCTGTGCTCCCTGGTTTACTGCAAACTTGTTGAGTTCAGGAATTCTGTAAGTCCAGGGTCACCGGGTACACAGTCTTGGCCTCTGGTCCTGAGTATATGAGATGTGAGTGGTTGCTGTTTTCTGCTTCCTGACTTGATGAAAGTTTTGTACAACACATGTTACCTAAGAATGGAAAATAGCTAGGAGGAAGGAAAAATAGATTGAATTATTTTCAAAACCTCTAACAAGAAGGTTTGTTTGCTATCTAAATAAAGCAACTTACTCTGACGCACCTAGAAATTGGCATTTAAGATATATAATACAGAAGCCAACAGCTTCTACAATGTGTGAGGCACATTGTAGACCCTCAGTAAATACTGAATGGGATCTGGATCTGATCATTGCCACTGGAGGAGAGTCCCAGTACTGGCTGTTGCCTCCACATTTAGCAGGCAGGTCTGCAAAGTCTTTACTTGAGAACCTTTGAGATCAGTGTGGTCGTTGTTCATTCTCAAACAGCATCTCCCTGGGCAGTTTTATCTTTTGGTTTGATTAGATTTGGTTTATTACATAGGTGCTGAACTCTCTTAGGTTGCCCAGGTATAGTTCCAGCCACTGGAACCAAAGACACATATGATAATAAAAGATGATGATATAGCCCAGTGTCTGTCTTTGAGGTTTTCTGAGTCTGTGACTCAAATATATTAAGTAATTGGGAAGATAATTTTCCTTCACTCCTTCTAGGTTATTGTCTGAGACAAGAAAGATTATAATAAAAGACGGATTAACAGGAGAAAAATTAATGTTGCATGTTTGAGGGCCACAAGGGTATAAGACTCCATAGACAGTCGGCTGATTGAGGTTTCTATGCCATCCTGTGTTAAGGAGAGGGCATGGTGTCTGGGACCTCAAAGGAGAGGGAGAGGAAAAGTTTAGTAAACAAACGCCATTCAGCTAAGGCTTTCCCATGTGACACTCCCTTATCTCATCTGATTTGCTGATGAGACAACTGAAGCACAGATTAGCTCTTTCTATTACAGGCTCCCTATCTAAATACTTTTAGGCATTTAAGAAAGAGGTAAAGAAAAACTTGATTGAGAACTGAGTCCTAATTGCCTTCAGTTCAAAACAGTCCACACTCCAAAGTGGTATATTTTGGGGTTATAAGCCTCCACAGCATATTTATTGAGACTTGTAGCAATAGCACCATAGCAGAAAGTAAGTCCATATTACTCTTTACTGAAATTAAAAAACACATATGAAAAATTGGGGCCAATTTAACTGTATCCCCTCCCCTTCCATCTTATTGATCTTGTGCCAATTGGTCTTGTTTTGACCAATAGAATGTAGCAGAAGTTTGTGGCTTCTGAGGCTAGGGAATAGGATGTGCAATGTTTTCCTAGTTTTCTGGGGATGCATATTCTAGGGGACATCAGCCATCGTTTATAAATTTCTACTCCTCCAAGATCACCACGTTGAAGAGACTTGAGTAAGCACTCCAGTTGACAATTCCAGCTGAGTCCCCAGCTGAAAATCACGGTCAGCTGGCAGCCATGAGTGAACTACCCTGTTCATCCAGCCTAGTTGAGCCTTCAGGTGACTGCAGCACTTACCTGACATCTAATTTAACTACACAAGACACCCCAACAGAGAACTGCTGAGCCAAGCCTTTTAACTTCTCCAACCAAAAAGTCATGAGCAGAGTGAAATGGTTTTTATAAGCTGCTACATTCTGGGACTGTTTGTTATGCGGCGGTAGTAGCTGAAATACTCTGGCTCACACGTTAACAAATTGTCCTGTCAATAGACAACAAGGTTGTCTACGGAGCCTCTTCAGCTTTCACCTCCTCTGTCAGCTCATCCAAGTAAATGTGCTGACGGTATAGAGATGGCCTCAGCGTCCAGGGGCTTCCCCCTGACTTCTAGTCTCATGAATCTAGTTGCTCACTTGAATATATTAGAGACACACTACTGTCTTTTTCTTATTCCTTGATCACATCAGGTTTCCTTCTACCACAGGACTTTAATGTATCCTGTTTCCTCTCCAGGAATGCTCACCACTCCTCACTGTGGACTCTTCCTCATCTTCATATCTGAGATCATATTTCAAATGGTGCAACCGCATATAAACCTTTCCTCTGGCATCATGATCCCTTGCTCTGTGTTCTCAGGGAGCACTTAATTCCATTAAAAAAGTGTCCATTCCTCAGTGCTGTATTTCCATTAAAAATTAAAGCCTGAGGCCATTACTATATGTATAGCCCATGAGAGTAAGGGTAGCGTCTCAGTTTTTCTGAACATTCCCCCCTGTTGTCACTCATTCCCAGTGCCTAGCTCAGCGTAGTCACTACTATTCATGAATTCATCCTGCCAACCTTTAACTTTATCCTGATTTTGCAGATGAGACAACTGAGGCAGAGAAAGTAAGTAGATTTTCTAAGTTGAAGCAATTAGGAAGAGGCAGAGCAAGGATTGGAGTCCAGGTCTTTCTGGATAAAATCTCATGTTCTAGAGCACTGCTTTTATAAGGAGAACAGGGTCTCTTGGCAGTAAAGGGAACACCAAGATCATGCTCGTCTTCTTTCATGATCTTGTTTATGGGAAACAAAATGTGTGTTATAACTACTTCCCTGCTGATGAATTTAAAGGCAGGAGGGTCCTGTTCCCCACTCCCTTTCTCTCAGCATTCAGCATCTAACAAAACCTAAGCCTTGTTTCCATCCTCCACTTTGACTTTTTCGTTAAACTTCCATATGTTGGGAAGGGAGCAGTCTACTTTAAGGGTCTGGACTGCTGGGGACTAATGGAATCTACCTGGAGTGTTACAGAACCACCATGTCAAATACACCTGCTCATTATTTCATAAGTAAAATGACTCCCACATCCAATTTGTCATCTTGGTTAAAAATGGGCTACAGAGCCTCTGACTGTCTGTAACTAAACATAATGTGGAATACTTCATTACCCTTTAGCTTTTACACTTATTCTGAACCTAATTATTGTTGTTGCCTCCCACTGCTCAAGGTTGAACTGGCTGACAACTTATTATAGCCACATCAGACTTTTCTGTCACCTAAAGATGTGTGTCAGCTGTGGCCTTCTCGAGCTAAAGGGATTGGTAATGAGTAGGAGCTGAGTGATGCTAAGCAGATAGAGATGGTCTCTGATTATGAAGCTTATGTGTTAGAAATGTTGGTTTCCAAATGGTAAGTCTGATAACAATTTCTCAAGAGGGAGCACTGATTCTGAGAAAAGGATCTGAACAGATAGAACAGAGGGAATCATCTCACTTGAATCCATTGCTTTACATCTACTATCAGATACACAATCTCACTGGATTCCCATCCCCTCATTGCAGGGATTATTACTTTATGGTAGCAGACCTAAAGCCCTGTAGAAGGTGTCAGTTCTGTCTTTAAGAGCCAATTTCTATGCAAGCAGCTCTAAACAAGCATTCATATGGAAATTGTACTAATTAGATACCAAACAGGAACACCTTGAGAATGAAAGGGGACACTAAAATAAAAATGAAATAATGTAGTCATTATCTGATCCACAACACATAAACTTGGACTGTCCTGAGCATACTCAGACAAGAGCTAGCACAAATGTATACATTGAGCTCTCTCTGATAAACAGTAAGAATTTATTAATAATGCCATTTAAATTAATAAGTCAAAGGAGAAATGTGACTGATGTAGACATAGAACTCAATGTTTTATAATATGTTCAGTAACTTGCTGTTTTAAATCCAGATTTTTTCCACAAAGGCAAAAATATTCATGGGAAACCAGTAACTCACAAAATCAGTGGGATGACAGAGAAGTACCTATTGAAGCTGGGATAGGACCTAGCATGTCTATTTAGAAAGTGATCTGAAAAAAAAAAATATTTAAATAGTTGCAAAGAAACATCTGATAAAAGTATACAAGGAACTCTTAGCAATAAGTAATATACAGTAAACAAAGGAATCATTTCATTTAAAAATGGGCAAAATATCTGCAGCAAAGAAGATACATAGATGATAAATGAGCATGTGGAAAGATGCTCTTGATCACATATCATTAGGGAATTGTAAAGTAGAACAATGTTGGGACACCACTGTTTACCTAAAGTCAAACACATAGACAACCCCAAATGCTGGTGGGGATGTAAAACCACAGAAGCCCGCATTCACTGTAAGTGGGAATCTACAACATATAGCCACTTGGAAAGATAGTTTGACAGTTACTTTAATAACTCAAAATACTATTAGCATATGATCTAGCAATCATACTCCTTGAAATTTACCCAAAGGAATTGAAAACTTAATGTCTACCCAATATCTACAAGTGGACATTTATATCACTTTCATTTATAACTGCCCAAACTTAGAATCAACGAGATACCCTTTAATGAAATAGAGCAGAAATTCCAGAAACAGACATGAAGATAAAAAGGCCCTTAGTCCATGATAAATATAGCATTGCAAATCAATTGTCAAAATAAATGGTGTCCAGGTAGATTGTAAAACATTTAGAAATGTATTTGTGTATCAGTTCCTCACTGTACATACTAAGCAAAATAAACACATAGTATTTTAAAATTTAAATGTAAAAAAATCATAATGAGCACAGATTAACTGAAAATGTGTTTGAGTGGTTTTTGGAGTTTAGGGAGAAGTTGGTATATTATCTGTACATCAATAAATTCCATATATGTATATATATATAAATAAAACAATAAAGTAGGGAAATGGTTTGAACAAATATGAATAACAAAGGGTTGGTAAATTTAATATATAATGAACTCTTACAATCCAATAAATCAAGACAATTCCTATTAAAAATGGCAGTGGAGTTTTTAAATATCATGAAAATATTGAAGGATAGGCCTCCGGCCATGTTCAGAATAGGCTTCCCCAATCAGTTTAGAACAGATCTTTCCAAATCACTTTGATATGTCTATTATTTTGAGCAGACATCAACTGAGACTCTAGGGCTTGTGAAAAACTTTTACTATTCTTTTAACTTCCTGGAAGAATGAAATTGGGGTATACCTAGAATTTGGAATTTTTCTGGATACAATGTGTTAGAGAAATCTATCTGTATGGCAAGGCAGAGGTATTATGGAGCATCTGGGCTTCACCATATGACTCACTCTCTCCCAGTTATGTAAGTCCTCCTCTTCTTTCATTGAAACCCCAGTCCTTATTACATTCCTCCACTCAGGATATATTACCATCCTCCTCCCCATTTGTCTCACTATCTTTAGAATCCACATGCAGATAGATTCCTTCCTGGTATGTAATTTTAAAAAATATTACCTATTAATCTGTCTGGTGTTAATTTGATTGCTCAGCAATATAGGGAAGAGCTCAGAAGTATAAGTTTCTCTCCTTCCTGATAATGTAGGAAAAAATATATATACACACGTGTACGTATATATAGGTGTACACATATGTGTGTGTGTATCTATCTATCTATCTATCTATCTATCTATCTATCTATCTATCTATCTATATATCTATCTATCTATCTATCTATATAGTTCCTCTCTGTCCACACTCATCTGCAACATTTCTAAGTACCTCAGAACCATTTGCACACATCCACTTTCCATTGATTTGGCCCAGGCTTGTGTGAGATAAAATAAAACAAATTACTAATGAGAAATGCAAAACACAGATAGCACTTTACTGAAGAATAATGATGTGAAGCAAATTGGGCCATATGTCAGCAAACTTCAAGGGAAGAGGTTGACTGTGGTTACTCCACAAACATTTCCCTCAGAGTTCCATCAAACTCCTTTGATTTTCAGAGTTAAACTAGCTTGCATGTAAATAAGACCTTAATGTCTCCTGGAAGTTCCTCACTCTGCAAAATAACAATCTCGAAAATGAAACCAAGCATCCATTCCTACAAATGTGAATTGTAATCTGTGTATCTCGAGTCATTAAGAACTACCTAGCTTTGTTAGGGGAAAAAAATGCAACAACTAAGATTGCTTTTCAATAAGCAAGACTGTGTCAAATCATACATAGTGTATAGGGGTACCTGCTACTTTGAGTGCTTGGTCCACATTTATGGTCCCAAAATGAGTTCTACAGAAATGTCTGGGTAGAAGTAGTGGTAAGAATTGTTCCTGGGGAGCCATGTTGAGAAATATAGAACTCAGATTTGGATTACCATTGATGTCAAATATATATAAATTAAAAAAAGTTAATATTAAAAAAATAAAGAAAATCTTAAAAAAAAACAAAAAAAAATAAATACACTGATTTGAAAGTGTATTTTTAGCCTCATCATTCACAAGCAGGAAAATGCACAAAGCCCAGGCTATTTAGGTCACATGTGATTAAACCTGTCAAACTCTTAAATCAGAGTGACTTAAGCACCACAAGTGTGTTGCCTCTTGTAAGTTCTAGAGCTTTGGATTCTGCGGGAGACAGGGGTTGAGGCCATGTTGTGAGAATAGTTTCTTTCTATTTCTTAGCTCTACTTCTTTCTTTTTCAGTCTCAGCCATCCTTTCTCTTTGTGCCTCTGTTATAGGTTTGTATTTTTCTGAGTTTAAATCCAGACAGAATGAGATATTTCTTTTTCTAAGAATTCCTATTAAATTCAGCGGATCATAGCTCTTTCACTTGGGTAGAGCTACATGCCTTTCCAAAAGCCAACTACTGCGACCAGAAATCTGTAGAATCAGCTCTATTCTCACCTCGTGTATTGGTAAAGAGGATCATTAAAGGACTGGTATCAAACAGGGAGGAATGAATCGTGACCTAGAAAATCAACCAAGTCCACAAAAACTTGAAAGGAGGCTCTGACTTCTATGTGGAATGCTGACGCTGTTGATGAACAGACTTGCTAGTGCTGATTAAACACCTGTTGTATTCAAGTTCTCTACTAATGCTCCTTATCACAAAACTTTGTGGTAGGTGGTCTTTTGCCCTTAATGATGAATCTAAAACCCACAAAATTAAGTGAACTGCTAAAACTTTATGCCGAGTGAGTGAGGAAGCCCAGAGGTTAACTCAGGTCCATCTATCATAGGGTCCTAGCTCTGTCCATGGTGCTTATCCCTACTTAGTGTTTTCTACTTCTGATTTGCCAGGAAAAAAAATGGTGCATGGGGGTATGTGTGTATTGAGAATTGGAGACAATGGATAAAGAGGCAGATAAAAAGAAAGGAGGTGCTGTTAGCGTGTGCCCCCTGACTGGGTGCATGTGCCCCACCAGCAACACCTTTTGCATCCTTGGAAAATCCCAGGCCCATTTGTGGCTGGGAGACCCATCTGGGGGCCTCTGTGAGCTTGGCAGACAGTTTGGCAACATCACATATTTCTAAGGCTTTGTTTTCCTTGTCAGCTTTCCAACAGCTGCGGGACTTATTAAGACAGAATCATGTTGCATATTCATCAGATGACTTGTTAATCATCTGCCAAACCCCTCTGGAGAGCAGGAGTCCTGGAGCTCAAATGAAGAATAGCAGACAGCATGTCCTCACCTGCTCTTGAGTGATGTGTTATTGGCAATTATATAAAAGTTTGCAGAAAGTGTGATTAAAGCAAAGGGAAGATTTAGTTTTGTGGGTTCAGCAAGAAAGCCCCACATGGGTCAGTTGCAGGTTGGTTCATTCAACAGTTCAGCTCATGTCTTTTTTTGCCTGATCATCTATTATCTTCCTCCATCCCCCTTTCTCTGTGTGTTCACTGTGCAGATAAAACATGAATCTGCTACAATCTACAGAAGTGACCGCTGAGGCACAGGAGTTAGTGAGGGAAGGCCTCAGTGTAGGGCACATAGCAACTCAGGACTCTTCACCTTCATTCAGCATCCCCTGTGGTCAGGATCTTTCACCTGGGCCGTGTTGACAAGAAGCATCTCATCCAAACATGACTTTTTTGGGATGCATGCCCTTTTGTCTCTTTAGTTCACTTATAATCCCAAGTTATTAGAACAATGCCTGCTTCATAGGAGAGATTTTTGGTTTTGTTAACTATTTGTTTTGTTTCTGTTAAGCATTTTTAAAGGGAATTAATGAACCCAAGTTCTCTAGACCCCAAGTGAATAAAAGTGTCCTTTAATACCCAGTGGACATAGCCAGTCCCAATCCACCATGACTTCCAAGAGTGGGTCCTCCACACAGCCTCCTAAAGGGTCCCTGCTGATTGTCACACCCCCAGTATGAATGCACTATGAATTTCAAAGAGAATCAATTGAGTCGGAGACTCAGAGTGAATCCAGGAGTCTGTATTTAAGCAAACTCTTCAGATGATCCTCAACACCAGCTCAGGGTTGAGGTCAGTGATCTTAGTGTGAGTCCTGCCTTAGAAAAGCCCAAATTCCAGTAGCCCACACCCATCAAATCAGAACCTTTGTGATGGAGATCAGTAGTCTTTAAACTGCATAGTTTGGGAACCAGTACTCCAGATTGCTTTGCAGTCTCTTTGCAAATAGCATGAAGCATGGAGCTTCTCTCACTGGTATGATCTGGTTGTGTCAAAGGCTGTCTTGACACATGTCTGCTTGGTCCTCCAGAATGTACTAAGAGCTGACCATGGCTCAGCCCTCCTCGGTTTCCCCATCTATGTGCTTAAACTCAGTGGCTTGAATTCAACAAGTGCTTGTTATTGTTAAATTAATTCAAATACAATATGGCCCAGCAGACCATTTTAAAGACTTTTAAAGCTAAGGACAAGTTTTCTGAAGCTAGTCTGCCTTGTTCTGAGCCAAGATATAACACTCATTTAACTGTGTGACTATGGGCAGATTCATTAACTACCCTGTGCCTCAGTTTCCCCATTTGTAAAAGAAGCTTATAAGATTTACCTCTTAGAGTTGCTGTGAGCATTAAATGAAATGACGTGTGTGAAGCACTTAACAGGTACCTGGCGCATTAATACATCTTACCTGTTCCTATAACTTATCCTGGAGATTTTTTTCTAATCTGCCTCAGAGTTCAGCTATAAACCCACAGGACAAGCTGGGTTGATTATAAGATTTTCTTTACATCTCAGTTTCTTTGGATGGCATCTGATCAGCCTTACTTGAAAGTCTGTGATGCTTTAGGTTTTGTTTATTTTAGAATTGAACATAAGACCTGACACATATTAGAACTCAATAAATATTTAAACGAAAAAATGAATAAATGAGCTGAACTAACATGAACTGTTTCTCTTTTTGACATTGCTGGTTGTCCCTGTAAGAGCTGGAGAAGGAAAAGTGCCTACTTCAAGAGGAAATATAAATCCAGCAAGATTCAAGGGTGTGGAGAGAAGCAGACCCCCTTGACACTTGTCGTTTAAGTCACCCCAGTGCACCGCACATATTCGCCGACCCTGACTTCCAAGATCTACTGCTCAGAACGAATTTTTCCTGGCTCTTTATTTTCATAATGTCATTGCATCTCAGCCTCTGCTGGGTCCTGTGTCATCCTCGCTAATTCATTCCATTGCCAAAGTGGCAGTGCCTAGTTGTAAGCTGCAGTGAATCACACCTAGCCAGGGACTCGGCGGCAGGGCCTCCCGCTGCCTCACAGAGGGCGTAAGTCAGTGTCTGACTCAACGCTCCTTTGCTCCTCCATCTCAGCTCAGCTCAGCTACTGGGTTGTGCTTGGTACTGGAATTATCTAAAAGACTCTACAGGTTCTGCAGGACTATTGCTTTGTTCACCTGGAAAGGAGGAAATAAGCCTTTTCTGGGGACATCTATTCAGTATCTTGGGAAATTCTACTTGTAGCCTAGAAATGGGGTACATGGTTGTTGGTAGAGCCGACTGCATTACTTTAGATCATAGTGATTGGACTTTTACTTTTTTAAGATTTATTTATGCATATAAGAGCTGGGGCATAGGTCAGAGGTATGGGGCGAGGGTGAGAAGTTTCACTAGAGACAGAGTGGGGAGCAGAACAGGCAGACTGACACTGCTAAGGGGAGCAGCGGGGAGACAGAAGAGGTCTGCTCTATTATGTGGGTCAGCTCCCTGGCCCGGGATCAAACTCGGGCTACAGTGACTGTGAATGCTTCATAGTATGGCACTCAACCCCTTGTGCCACCAGGGAGGCCCCAGATCATAGTGCTTTTAAGGAAAGAGGCTTTGAAGGAAGACTTGCAGATGTAGTTGTTATCTATTGTTATCTGAACAACAGCAGAAAAAAGTGCTGGGAAGAAGTTTCGTGATCAAGTAAGTTAAGAAAGTTGATTGAGCTCTGGGGGCAGGAGGCATTTGTCCTAGAGGTAAGCCATGCTTCTGACTCCTTGGAACAGTGCTAATTTATTTTTGGTTCTCCAAAACCATCACTGTGCTCAATAAATATATGGGGAGGCTGAAGGTAGATTTCATCTTGGGACCTGCTGTCCTGACATAGGTAGACTCAGCATCGTCCCTGGGACCTTATTTTCTTATTCTGTACCCTGGCTGGTCTGTCCTGAGTGTGAGTGATTATCCCTTCTGGGTTCTCACGCCATCTGGCTACAGTTCCCCTCCTCCCAGCATCAGCCCTCCTCCCACACTTTTCTTCTTGAATCACTTTTAGCTACCTGGAAACAAAACACCTTTTTAGCTGCAGGCAGTCTCACAACCAAGAGGCACTTTGGCACCATCGTCTCAGCAAATGGTTCTTTATGGACCAACTAAACTTAAGTAAAAGCAAAACCTTTCCAAGAAGTCCTAAGATCTTGGGAACAGCAAGGTACAAATGGGTGGGGTAAACTTTCCTCATGAAATCTCAGAGGTACCTTTGAGGATATGTGGAGGGAGAACTATGTCTCAAATCAGCAATTTTCATTCATTCCATCATGATTTTCCTCTATAAAATTTTAGTTTTTGTCTTTTAGTAACACCCTCACGCACTTACTTTAAACTAGATCTGTGTTAATCTGGACCCTTGATCAAAAGTGACAGAACTCAAACCAAAGTAGCTTAAGGAAAAAGAATTTGTTGGTTTTCATAGCTGGGAGGGGCGGAAGAGATGTTGACTTGAGGTGTGAATGAGCCGGGACATAGGCCATGTCTTAGAGGCTTCCTGTGCTTCAGCTCTGACTTTGCTTCTGCTTCTTTTGATCTATTGATCGCTTTTCTCCTGCTGCAGATTTATTTCCTCCTCCTAGTTGGATGCCAGCCACTCTGGGGGTCTCGCAAGCCTCACAGCCTGTAATCCAGGAGACAGAAGGCTTCTGTCTGTGAGCCTCCAATTATAAATTTCCAGTCACCTTCCAGGATCAGGGTGGTGAATAATAATCCACTAGAGCTGGATCAAGTGGCACGCCTGTCCATCTGCTCCCTCCCCTTCAAAGCCAGGATATTAGGGAATCGTGAACTGAAATTGTGAACTGAAACCCCACCAGTACCACTTGGAGTTGGGGAATGTACTTTTCCACAAAGGAGATGAGAGACTGTTGGAAATGAAAGACACACAGGAGAAATCACACACACACACACACATTTATAATTATGTATGGCAGTGGATAGAAACTAGACTTATTTGTTTTTAAAATTTATTTAATATTTTTAATTGTGATAATATTTGGATACCCCCATCAGGTATTGTCCTTGATCATAATTCATTGTGCCTCCTTCCCTCTTTATTCTAAACCCTCTCCCACTCCCTCTACCCTCTGCACACTTCAGTTCTACAGTCAGCTTTCAAGGGTTGGATTTTAAGCTTATCTTTAACCCTTAGTTTGATTTGTCTATATTCTATGAATTAGTGACAGTATCTGGTATTTATTTTTCTCCTTCTTACTCATTTCACTTAGCATTATTCCTTCTCGTTCCATTCATGTTACACAAGTGACATGAGTTTGTCTTTTGGATCACTGAGTAATATTAACCATTAATAATAAAAACCATCAGTAATAAAAACCATCAGTAATAAAAACCATTGCAGATAGATAGATATAGATATAGATATACAGATATAGATGTCTAGAATTCAAGATATCTAAACATGGATATAGATATATAGATATCTATATATAGATATAGATATATAGATATATGCAATGGAATCTCTATATCTATATCTAGATATAGAGATATACATATCACATCTTTTAGATCCGCTCATCTGTTTTGGGGCATTGAGGTTGGGAAACTAAACTTATTGTGTGATCTTTTTGTAGTGTGCACAAATATTCAATCATTATATTGCACACCTGAAACTAATACAAAGTTATGTCAATTATTCTTCAGTTGAAAAAAAAGAAACAAGAGGGGAAGAAATGTTGGGCTGATTTATAGAACTTGTGCATTACAGAATATTGTGAGGAGAGAGCAAATCTGAACAGAAAGCCTTTAATCAAATTTTGGATAAAAATAAGGGAGCCTATCCCGGGGGACTGGTCTTAAGTTGATTCAAGAAAAAGTAGCACTTTGCCTAGGAACTGACTAATCTTTCCTATTAAAAACTACTATTTAACTTCCCTCAATGTAAGAGAAAGTCACGGTTTCTACACTTTCAACACAAGCATGCATTTTCTCATCACTAACTTGGCACTGCTGATGAACCCAGTTTTTGTGTCTCTTTCTGTCATTTCTCTTAATAAAATGTCTACTGTATAATAAATGTTTAATGCATATTAGCTTTCTCTGTCATTTTGACTTACATTATTACAAGAGCAAACTCATTAAATATTTATAACAGCCTATGTATAATACCCTTATCTTAGAATAGCTACTGTTTTCACAGGAGGAAAGTGAAGTGCAGACACATTCAACTTGCTAAAGCCTGTGGCTCGTAATGGGCAAGGCTTATGTTACCCAGTTTTGTCTGAGTCCCAGGCTGAAGCTCCTATCTCCACTCACCGAGTTCAATCTCTGGTAGTTGGGAGATGAGGGAAAAGATTGTCATTCTTGACCAAACTCCAGTTCACTTCTCCATGGCAATCATTTGTACCATCCTGCCCTTCAGCATCGTGCCTCCTGTTTTCATTATACAAGGACCCTTTATTCAATATTTAAGACTTGAATGGAGGATGTTGTCCTGATATCCCAGTCCAATAACAAACAGTAAAATCCCCCCAGACATTTCTTACTTAAATACAGATGTCTATTTAATGGGAAAGGCAGAAACAAGATTGGGCTAGTTTTCAGCAGTTCCACTGGGCCCTTAATTAGTGCCTTTTTCTGTTGATGATAATCTCTGCCCAGGCTGTGGATAATCTCAGCAATGTGAAGGTCCAGGGTCAGTAGCTGGTAGCCTGTTCTTGTTCATTTTCTACCACCTGCCAAGATGCCCATCTTCAGTTTGTACATGTCACCACCATGAGAGCCTTGAAAGGTGTAAATAAATTTTAAGGAAAAAAAATCTCACTTTCCCCTAGGTAAGGCAGTAACAGCAATTTTTCCTCCCCTACTTATTTGACTCAAGTCCTTGCTGACTTGCTTCTGATTTGGAAATGGAATAAACATCTATAAGAGAAGGCGAATTGTCTGCTGAAGAATGCTTGGATCAAGCGTACATTTTAAATATCTTACCATGTTAGCTGTCAGTTATACTTCAAGAAAGCTGGAAAAAATGTTTGGCTCCAAGTTCTTCGGGAGTCAGGTGTCCTGTCTTGGGCTCCTTTATACCTTCACACTTGTCTTCTCTGTTTCCTGAATCCTCCACTCTCCCTGGTCCCCTAGTTTCCATCACTTCTCTGTCTAATGTATTACATGTTTCAGCTGCGAGTGACAGCTTACATTATGAGGACATTTGTCTCTCAGCTTGAGAAGTCTCCACATGGGTCAGTTCCAGGTCGGCTCATTGAGCAGCTCAGATCACGTCCCTCTTTTTCTGCTGTTCTCCCAGACTCGGGCCCTGAGTCCCCTTCTCATCTTGCAGCAATTGCCTAAGTCACAGGGGTCACATTATATACTCTGCCGGACAAGTGGTCACTTCTGTGTCTCACTTGCTCTTCACCAGGAACTCCCAACCCTCACGTTTCAGCGACCAGAGCTGCGGGTAGATGCTTGTCTGAGCTTTGCAGAGGGCATGGACAAGGTCAGTCTTAGACTAATTAGGATTTATGCTCTGTGACCCTGAAGGGGTCCCACTCTGGACACCTAACCCCCCAGGAATGAGAATACAAAAAAATCTGGGTTCCGTGTCTAGAAGGAGCTGAGATATGTGGAGCAGAGTCTGTCTCATCGTCTCTCAGGCACACTCCTCTGTGTAGCCTTCACTGCAACAAGTAGGCGGTGACCCAGAGTTACCTCTGAAAATCAGGGGACACTACAAATATCTGATTATCTTTGCCATTTAGACGCCCAGCTCTTTCTTGTGGCTGTCCTTCCCCTTACACACTCTCAGTCATTGCACAGGTACTTTCCTGGAAAATATCACAGGGCCTTTTAACTTGCCTCCTTTATTTCTAGAGTTCTGTCCAGGGTTCTGGAACCCTCACCAGAGGTTAGCTAAACAAAGGTCATGCCAGTAGATCTCATTGTCCAGTGTGTGCAATGGTTGTCTTCTAGGGTTGTTATTTCTATCTTACGAACCTTATGATAAGAATGAAATGAAAGGTCAGGGAGATGCAAGAAATCCTCACTTTCCACAGTTGTGCACAAGTCTAAGAATCTCCATACAAACTGAAACCATGAGAAATGTTCTTAATATACAATGGGAAATGTGCTATTTTTCCATGGCCTCTAATAATTTCTACCAAAAAATGAAAAGCATTTTAACTTGGAAATGTCTCGGAAAACTTTAAAAATAGTAAAACTAATATGTACATAATGTGGTGGTTTTTTTTCCCCCAAACACTAGAAACATTGAAAATCAAAATGTTTTTTCTTACAATAAAATGTTATAAAGAGTAATTTGACAGCGCCTGCTCTTTATCTTGTCATCTGGCTTAGAACACCAAGCGAGCATCTTGTCTGTGCCTTTGCGGACTGTCAGGCTGCGTTCCAAGTTTGGATTTAACCGCCAACATTCTATCCTTTTCTCTCTCCATGTTGTGAAATAGTTCTGAGAATTCCTTTCTTGTGAGATTTTTGACAGTGTCAGTTTTTCTGGAGACATTTTTCTCCTTCTCCTCCTGTAAGTGGCTAAGTCACCATCACTGTTGCTCTGGCTGCCCATCCAGAGCTACCCAGCAGCCTCACCGGCCCTCCAGGGTCAGCCACTATCTCCCCAAGTAAGCTGGATTTGAATTTTGCTTCTAGCCCTTTCGGTTTTCATTTCTTCTCTGCACCTTCCTTTTTGTTGGTCAAATTCCCTCTTTTGATATCCATTTTTGAGAAACTGTTCCATGGGTTTATCAACAAAAGACAAGGGAGCAACATAATGAAAGTTTTCTGTATGTGTGTGAGCTGAATATGGGCAGTGACCAAATTGCTGCTAGATTTTGAAAGAAGTACTCGATTGGTCGATGATCATTGGGCATGTCTGTTATTTACAAGATACTTGGATTGAAGAATTGGCAGCAAATGGTCTTACTGGGCTACAAATAGTGAATATACCAGGCAGCTGAAATTGAACTGTGTGCTTGGGGAATTGTTGTTACTAATCCACAGTCACAGAAATCTGGCTACCAGATTTCAGAACCACACAAGATGAAGGCTGCTTGGATTGTAATTCAGGGCGAATCTACTCACTGAGCTCCTTGACAGTGCTCCTTTCAGCGCTGTACCTGTCACTCCCAGCCGGCCCCTTCCTTCCAGGGCACTGTGAAGTAGACAAAACACAGGGTTTGCTTAAATGCTCACCCCTGGGTGGTGTACCTGGTTTGCAACTTGAGGAAAAGAGGCCCCGTTAGCTTGAGTCTGTGCAGCTGTTGACTTGGGAGGTGGTGTGCATGCAGTGCAGCTGAGGGACAGGAGCGGGTTGAATAAGACAAGCTGCCACCCAAATGTTAACTGAAGACAGTGAAGGGAGCCAACTACAAAAGCTACAGATTTTCCTTTCTCTTTGTGGCTAGGCCTGTGGTCAAAATAAAAACCCTCTCCTAGTGCTTTGGCCTTCCGAATATGAACTAATACAGTCTAGTAAATGGATGCTGCAAAAAGGCCTGGAATACTCTGGGAGTACCTGGCTGTGTGGCCTTACACAGAAATCTACACTTTGGTATGCCAAAGTTAACTGTTTTCCTCCCTCAGCCCTCAGGTCTTCCACCTGCCACAGGTATGTGACCTTCTGAAGTAAATACTACCTTAACCTCTGAGTAGGTTGAAAGAGGGAGGAAAACTTGGAACTATTGCTAGTTGACCTGGAGCTCATTAAGGTACCACCCACTTTTTTTAAAGAAAAAGTAAAGACTATATGCATCTTGCATTTTTTCTTGTGTCTGTATAATTATGTGCTCCCTCTTATGCGATAAAGAGAACTGTTAGATATGGAAAGTACAAAGATTTCTGGAATCAGAAATGGCCCAATTGGAGTCTACCCTTCACCGCTGACTGTACTTGATACATCTTTGTCATCTCACTAAGACTCTGTTTTTCTCATAATGAAATGAGCGCATCAGTTAGGTTGAAATACACATACACACACACACCCTTTACTCTTGGGGCTGGCATATACTTAGAATTTAATATGTGGTAATTGCTTTTATTAACTGATGATCACAAGCATTTATGTGAATCAATGAGTCAATGTATGTAAAACAATTTAAATAGTAACTGGGGCACTGAAAGTGCCCCCAAATGCTATTTCTGTGACCTCCCTATTCTTTTCTCTACTTTATTGACTCTACTCACTTTTAGGAAGCTCAGAGAAGAGCCTCTTGCTCATTTTTAGTGATTACTCAGTCACTATATTTGGGATAGTCACATTTTTCCTCTATTTTACTATGTTTTTAGTGCAGCTTTAGTCTTAATTTTGTCCTTCTGGATGTGCTTTAATACTAGAAAATCATCCAAATAATTTGTCAGAGGGTGGAGATGCAAAAAGAATGAATGAATAATAGTAGTATTTCTACTTTAGTCCCTGTGATATACAGGTCTTTCCACCTTCATTCCCTCTAATCTGGGAAATGTTATTTATGATAATTTATTATTTTATTACTGCTATCTAGTTGGTACCATATCAAAGTTCTTGATCATGAAGAACTATTAGCTAAGCCCTCATTGGCAGACTAGAACAAGACTTGTTGCAATTTGAATGGCACAAAGAAAGCTTTGCTCTCACCAAAATCAATCTCACTTATTCTCTCTGAGCACACAGAGAGAAGGAAAGAAGGAGGTGATGACCAGGTTCAGAAAAATAGAATGTGGGTGACAATGATGGTCTGGCCATAACAACTTCTAGGAAATTGGTGACATGTTCCATTTCCCAGTGACTTCTAAGGCAAGAGCACCTGGACCTGTATCAGATAATGATATGAGCAAGAAATCGATCTTTGTTGGGTTACAGTTTTGAGAGATCAGGGCTTATTTGTTACCAAAGATGGCCTATTTTATATTGATTTAATGCTTCCTTATCTATTTCAATGGACTTCCTTAGGGATAACATGGTAATACTTAGCTCTTGTTAGTACTTGGTAAAGTGTATTGGGAACAACATGTGCATGTATCATGTTGCTATTTATGGAAAGTGCATGGTGTGGAAGGGAACATGCCAAGTTCTTGCATCTGTCTGACTGATAACCCTGACATCTGAAAAGTCACATTCTTAATTATTGTCATGTTTACTTCTTTGGGTTATTGCAAGATGCAAATGAAATCACGGATGTGTAAGAACTTAGTAAACTATCAAGTCCGGTCAATTAGAAGGGGCCATAATTATTTTTCTGTACCTCAAAACTCTTTCAGGAATATGCTTTTCACATAGAAAAGGGATGCCTCACTGCTCCAAAGTGTTTTCTAGAACATAAGCACTGACTTTTGTTCAGTAGTGTGAACCCAAACCTCCTCAACATAATCCGGAACACTTGGCAGGCATTTTCTGCCTGGAACATCTGCTGGAAGCTGAAAATAAAGGTGACTAAGATGCTAAACCCAGAGATCTGGAAGGGAATGAAAAGAACCTTGAAGAGTCTTAATCTCTCCCTGAAGATGAGTGTAGAGGCTGGGGAGGAGTGCATGTGATTGGACATTGGTATAGAGGAGGAAGAGGGTTCAAGTTTCCTCTACAGAGGACAGCTCATGGCCCAAGGAGGGCAGATCATGGTCATGGTTGCATACTCAGCCAACTTGTGCACAACTGCAGGACAAGGAAGTCCCCAAGCTTCCACTGTGCCCCATAGTTGGGCTTGGAAGCTTCCTGGGTAAAACTTCCTTCCCTTTAGCTGGCAAATCCTGTTTTTGTTTCTTGTCTAAATCCAACCAATAGAACAGGCAATTCAAATTGTACTAGGGAGACTTCGGAGAGAAGAAACTAGATGCAGTTTTGATGGCCTGGGGTCCACAGAAGGTGATTCTTAGATAAAACTGAGGAGTTGAAATTGAAAAACAAGTCCTTAACCCAATCTTCCCTTATGGGAGCTCTGCTCCAAGGGCAGCTCCATGGACTTGCCAAACCTCAGTGTTCACCTTTGTAGCTCTTGCCACATGCCAGGCACCTTGCTCAATGCTTCACAAATACCAACTCACATGTCACCCATAAAACCCTAAAAATTAGATACTATTATCAGTAGTCAATCCCATATTACAAATGGGGAAATTGAGGCCCAGAGAAGTTATACTTTAGGACATGGAAATAGTTAAGTGGCAGAACCAGGATTTGAATCCAAGAATCAGGTGCTACAGTCCTTGCTCTAAGTACTAAACTCTGTGGCCTCCTCCAGAAAGGGAGTAGAATGTGACGGGAAACCATCAAGATTCAATGAGCTGAAATGCCTTGACTTGAACTCACCAGATGAAAATTCAATTCCAAACAGACTCAAACAAGGAAGCCACTTCTTGACCAGTTCATGTTGTACGGAGAATGGGTGTAGCTCAAAGAAGTAAGATGCAAATAATCCTGTTTGCCAATTTCCTTACTTCTGAAAATATAGGGGCTCAAAGCTATTCAAAGATATCCATGGGGGAGCCCCCTAAGGCCATAGCCTGGAATGTCAGACCCAGTTGAACTCATCCTAATGCTCCATTGTTGGCCAAAAGGAAGATAGGAAAAGAAAACCCTCTGGTGTTGAGCTTTCAGGTTGGGGTGCTAAGATCCATTAGCATAGCTTCATAAAAGTGCTTGCACACCCCATATGTTTATATCTTATCACCATGCTGATATGCACCTCATTAATTATCAGCTGCCTTTAGGCGTCTACTTGAAGACAGTCAAGTACTATGTAATCCAGAAGAGCTAACAAATTGCTTTTGTGAGGAATCTAGATAAAGGAAAGTGTGAGATTAATAATTAGTCTTTGTGCAGCTTTCTTTACTGGTTGGCGTCTTACCTGATAGCACCAACTTCACATATGATCTCATAGAGTCCTCTCTTTAGAGTTGGTGTTTCTCTGTCCTGAATCAGTTTTTCTACCATCTTCTTCTTTATTTATTTATAGATTTTATTTCTATATGTTTGGGTAGAAGAACTAGGGTATAGGCCAGAGATACGGGGGGCGAGGGGAGGGGTGAGAAGATTCACCAGAGACAGAGTGGGGAGCAGAACAGGCAGATCCACTGAAACACGCTGCTGAGGGGAGCAGCAAGGAGGCAGGAGAGGTCTGAGTGCCATGTGGGTCACCTCCCTGACCACCTCCCTAGAACTCAAATCGGCCACAGTGGTGATAATAGACTTGACCCCTAGGTCACCAGGAAGGCCTTATCATCTTCTTTTCCTACTACTATATCAGTGTCATTCAAAGTGTGGTCCAGACCACCTGTGTTTGGTTTACCTGGGCTGCTGGGAAGTTCTGGCTCCAGCAAAACAGTGAATCAGAATCTGTGTAAGCAGGGGTGGACCAACCGCACCATGAACTTGGAGTTACATCCCCAGAAGTGTACCTTCAGCTACATGGGCACTCCAGGCTGCACATTTGCATTTGAACACTGACCCTGGTTCTTCTTTACCCACTTTAAAATTTGAGAGCCTCTGTTCCATGTGCTAGAGAGGAACTGGGTGGGAGGACTGTTTATTATAGAGTTTGATGGAAAAATGAAGCACTCTCAGATATCACTCATAAAAATCATATTCTTACAAATGTCACTTGTCCAGTGAAGAAAACATGCAAAATATGCTATCTTCAAGTTGAAGTGACTAACTTTGATTGACTTCAAATATGGCAAACCTGCATGAAGGAACACTGTAAAACTTGCTCTTGCATAGAAATTTTATGAAGACAGCGGTGGCCTGCCTACAAACCAAAGAACTCCTTTTAAAAAAAAAAATTATATACTTTTTACATCGTTGTTATTCTTCTCTCAGGTGTAATCTCCATAAAATGACCACCACAGAGACACCAGTGAACCATCACCATAGTCTCTTGTGTCAAAGAATTCCTTTAAAAGGGTCTCCCTGGTGGCACAATGGGTTAAGCAACTCACTATGAACCAAAACACAGCCACTGCAGCATGAGTTCCAACCCTGCCACTGGCCAGGGAGGGGACCCACATGGCGCAGCAGACCTCTCCTGCCTCACCCGCTGTTCCCTTCAGCAGTGTGTTTCAGTCAATCTGACTGCTCTGTTCCCCACTCTGTCACTGGTGGATCCTCTCATCCCCCACACCTCTGGCCTGTACCCCAGTTCTTGTATGCATAAATAAATAAGTCTTTAAAAATAAATATAAAACTGGCCCGAGGTGCAGTCCCCATGGAAGGACACTTTAGCACCATCCAGAAGGCTGAGAAACTTTGCAGGCAGAAGTCTCAGACTGGCATCCCTGTACCACAGCTAAGAACAGTGTGCTTTTTCCGTGAACAGCGATTTACACAGTTTATGTCATTTCAGACCTTTAAAAATAAGGAAATTCCATGTTCAAATAATCGTTTCTGACTTCTCTTAAATATCAGAGGGTTTGGGAGGAACCCAATCAACATAGGATTAATATCCGAGATATAAAATATTTACACATTTTTACAATAAAATAAACCATAATAGGAAGCATTTCTGAACAGACAGTTCACCAGAGGCTATCCAGAAGACAGATGGAAAAAATGTTCATCATTGCTTTTAATAAGGGAGATGCGGGTCAAAACTCCAGTGAGATATTATATCTCACAACCATGTGAATGGCACATATTCAAAAGATCCCCAACAGCAAGTGCTCAAAAGGATACAGAGAAAGAGGAATCCTATTGCATTATTGGCAGGAATGCAAACTGATGTAGCCATTATGGAAAGTGATTTGAATTTACTGTAAAAAATGGCAAATGGAAATACTCTATGAAACAGAAATTGCACTCTTGGAAATCTATCTAAAGAACATGAAACCATCAACTCAAAAATTGCATGCCCTGCAATGTCTATTGCAACATTACTTGTAATAACTAGGACATGGAAACAACCTATGTGGTTAGAAAGAATCCACATGAACAGATACATGTGTCATATACATACTGTAGGGTGCTACTCCATGATAATAAGTGAACTATGGATATGGATGAATTTCAAAATAATAAGGCCAAATAAGGGAAGCCAGATGATGGTGGGGAAAAAGGTATTACTCTAAAATAAATGCTTTAATTTCAGGGGGGAAAAATGGTTGAAAGATTATTTCTCTGTGACTTAACAGTTCCTGAGTCAGTAGTCAGTCCAGTGCTGGCTGGTGGTTTTGTTCCCTGTAGCTATTTAGAAACCCAGTTACTTCTGTCTTGTTGCCCTTACATATTAAAAAGATTCTCAACATCAAGCTCCAAGTTCAAGATGTGTGACTTCCATGATCTTGTTCCAGGAAGTAGGAGGGTGAAAAGGGAATGAGGGCGCAGGCATACTTTCTCTGTGAGGACGTGTTCTTCCTATCGTATTTCTGGCTACGATGTAATTCCCAAAACACATCTAACAGCAGAGGAGGCTGAAAAATATAATCTTTATTCTCAATAGTCGTTTCCTCAGCTGGAACTTGGGGTTCTACTGTTGTGGTGGAAATTCTGTTGGATTTAGAAGTCTCTGCCTACAGATTTGCTTCCTCAAAATCCAGTTTATATCCTGACTCTACTCAAAGAAGGGTTTGTGGAAATCAGTGAAGTTCAAAAGGAGTGGTGATGGATGCTGTATGAGAGGAGATCCCATGGATAAAAGATAAAGGACCAAAACATGAGCAGACCAAAGAGACCTGAAAGAAATATCTGTGGAAGTCTCTTGGAGGAAAATGCTGAGGAAAAAAAAAAAAAAAAAAGGAAGTGGGGGGAAGAAAAAGCAAAATCTGCCAAATTCATTATCTTGCAAAGATCAGTTCCATCAGTTTCTTCTGCTCTGAAATTGTGAAGATAAATGCAGGTATAATAGCAATATGGCAATTAAATTGGCCATTATCTTTTGCACTAGGACTAAATAAAGTTTTCACACCAGATGCTGCATACCCAAGACAGCTGGCTGACAGGACAGACTGGCCCAATTCCATAATACTGCATTCCCCTGTTGTTTACAATTGCAAGGTAATTGTAAAACCTAGAGTTGAGGCCAGAGTTCATAATCTCCTTACTTCCATATTGCCTTACCTATGCTTTCCGCCACTCTAGGCAGCCTTCACTTTATTAGTAGTGCTTTTTACATATTTGCAGGCCTGATCACAGAAGAACCATATTGCTCCCATTATTAGATCTTTTCTCAGTAAAATGAGGCTCAGGGGAGCCAGCCGAATGCCCCGTTCTGTCCATAGAGAAGCCGTGATGCAATGGTTTCTCTGTCAGAGAGTTTGCCCAGGGGCGTCTGATCTTTGTGGGCCAAACTATGGTCAGTGACTCAGGATGGGACTATATCCTCTCCTACCTTGTCCCTAAGGTCATCACCACAAAGTCTGCTTTCTTGCACACTTCCTGAGCCAGCGTAGCTTCCACAGGTTAGAAACCCAGGAGTGGATTTGGACTAATTGATTAGCTTAGGGAAGCCCCTATGTTGATTTTTATGACCCACAGAAATAAATACCATATGAATTCAAGGTGATTAATGTGGACACAAATGCCAAAGAAAGTAATAAAGATTTGACACTTATTAAAAAGTGTTGCCAGAAAAATATGAATGATTATTTTAATATAAGCTCCGTGTGGTGCATATCCCATGCTTTTCTTTAATTTCCCTGCAGATAGGCTACTGTGCATGCCATACCCTTTTGAAGCAAATGAGAAATTATATTTGGAATTAAATTTTAAAAAAGTAATTGCAATTGTTTTAATTATAAGTCACCCAGTGTGGGTCCTGAGCTAGACGGCTCTCAGGCACTGATGAATTGGGGTACCAGCATTGGCATGGGACTGAGAAAAAGAAAGCAGTTCTCCAAGTTCTCAAAAGCAGAGAACTTGGCTTTGCAGCTGGCATTTGTGCCTATGCTCAACTCCCAGGGTGAAGCGCACATTCATTATTAATTGTTATTCAATGCAAACATGAGTTGAGAGGCTTTTTCATTCTAGCATCCACAGTCTTCTAGCTATGCAAATCCTAGTAAACCTAATGGCACTTAGAATAGCTCTAAGCTCTCAATCCACAAGATGTTCTTTAATGGGTATGTTGAAGGAGACCTGAGGTCGATTGGGCAAATAATCTATACATTAAATAGCCTGTAAGTCTTCATTAGAACTCCAGAAGACTCCCTCACCGTATGGACTGAGTAGACACTAGGTATGAAGCAGGATGTTGCTAAATAGGAGTCTACTGCTTAGATTCTGCTGCTTGCTGGAGCAGATTGGTTGCTGGGTGCACTGCTTGTCCATAGATGGAGTCTGAGAAAGGGCTACATTGACCCTTCCCAAACAAGAGTGCTTATGCCATGATGGCTATGCTTGCGCTATGATGGGTGGGGTAACGAGTTTCCTCATGCTACCTGTATTAAAACCCTGACATTTCTGCTCATCGGGGCTTAGACTTTTAGGAGTGATGCCACTAAGCACACCAACGTGACAATTAAATATCTCCCTCTCTTCTCTCAGTGCTGCCTGGTCTTTCTGGGAAATTGCCATAACACATAGTAGAAAGTATTTGGTCACCCTTTCTAATTCAGCATAGTGGAAAAAACACATATGTCTTTCCTATTTACATACTGTGTTATTAATCTCACCATCCACTTAGTATTCTTCCTTTCTCCCCTTTTTCAACTAACCCAGGCATCACTAATCATCTGGCACCATCTCCTCCTAACCTTGAATGTAACTGTAAATGCATTTGACCCACTACTCTCTCCTGGCACTGTCTGAGCACAGGATCAACCCTCCGTGTGAAAACCTCTCCCAATTTACCCTAACATCTCTCATCGTTCACAGCTCTGATTGGTAACTGAGCCCAGTGGGTTCTACCTCCTATGTTGCTCTCTCATTTGTCACTTTCTTTTTTTTTTTTTAAAGATTTATTTATTTATGCATATAAGCACTGGGGTACAGGCCAGAGGTGTGGGGGGGGAGTGAGAGGATTGACCACAGAGAGCAGGGAGCAGAACAGGCAGATCAACAGAAGCACACTGCTGAGAGGAGCAGTGGGCACAGCAGGAGAGGTCTGCAATGCCATGTGGGTCCCCTCCCTGGCCAGGGGCAGGGATCGAACTCGTGCTGCAGTGGTTGCGGTTTGCTTCATAGTGCGTTGCTTAACCCACTGCGCCACCAGGGAGGTCCCTCATTTGTCACTTTCTTATCTTCATTGTTTCTGCCCTCTTCAAAGACCCTTAGAAGTTGCCCCCCCCCCCCTTCTGAATGAAGTCCAAGCTACTCATCCTGGTAGTTGAGATTCTTAGTGATCTAACCTCTCTTAACTCCAACCTCAGCCCTCACCCCTCTGCATGCTTTG
Organism: Galemys pyrenaicus; assembly: GCA_019455555.1. Classification (NCBI taxonomy): domain Eukaryota; kingdom Metazoa; phylum Chordata; class Mammalia; order Eulipotyphla; family Talpidae; genus Galemys; species Galemys pyrenaicus. The sequence goes on along the minus strand of JAGFMF010011658.1, from coordinate 4,793,918 downwards.
AGCCACTATCAGTTAATTGCATTCTCTGTCTTCAGCTTGCTGTTTCAAGCCACTGTGCTTTGCTTCTGCTGTGCCCCATGCCTGGAATGCCTCCCCCAGTAACCAAGCCCCTGCTCAACATTCCAAACTCAGCTTCTCTGAAAAGACTTTCTTATTAGTCTCTGCTGTCCAGACTTCGGTGATAACATGGTATTTACTGCCCCAGCCAAGTTTCTTTTTAATGATGTGCTACATTCAATTCTTGAGCTAAACAGACTTTCTCTTGTCTGCTTCCTCTTCATAGTTATTAAAAATTCTGCGGAGTCCCACTTTGTGACTGTATGGTGGTTCTATTAACCACCAATATTTTACCCAGTAGTTCGATACTGAAAATCTGTGTCTGAACCAGTTGCTACACCAGATATTGAAATATATGATTTTCCAGTTCTATCATATTTTATTATTAGTATAAAAAGTGAAATTTTCTTCTCTGCTTCTTTCTTCAAATAATCTAATACTTTTTTACAAAGCATTGAATGTATTATAGCTCTTGACTATTATTATCTTTCTTGGATGTTGAAATTGTCCCAAATGTGGCCAGTGGGAACTATTCAAGCCAACTCCTGTGTTTTTCTGATGTGATTCTGTGCTACTTAAGCACTCACTGCCACAAAGTGAACTATATGGTTCACTTTATGAACCATAATGCTTCAAATCTGGACCTGGTCATTTCTCCGAAGAACTCTGTTTTATTTGTTTGTTTTTACTGCCAGTCGTATTTAGAATCCAGTGTGTGAGTGCTGCAAGTATTATGGATTGTAGTAGAAGGAGCCTGGAAGTGTATTTTTTTTAAAAAGATGAGTTCAGTCAAATTTTCTGTTCCAATTTAATATAATTTACATAAGAGTTTTCCTTATATTCTGTAATTTTGTATGTATATTTTTTCTCTAAGTGAACACCTTAGTCCTAATAACTATTGAGAGGTTGATTGATTGCAGAAGTATTAGTTCATAATGCCATATCCATATAGGTTTCAGAATTATATTTTCTCACCTCAGCAACTGCAGATATCTCACCACACCCACCACCAAATAATGTGTCACCATTTACCACCAACCAATCTGGCCTTCTGCCCATCTCCTCCTCCCTCCTTCCCCTCTGATAACCCCCTTCTGTTATCAGTATCTAAGGGTTTGGTTTCGCTGTGTTCATTTGTTTTTATTTCTTTATATTCCACAAATGAGTGAAATCATAAAATATTTGCTTTCTGACTTATTTCACTTAGTATAATCCCCTTAAGGTCCATCTATGTTGTTGAACATGGCAAGATTTCATGTTTTGGGGCCTCCCTGGTGGCACAAGGGGTTGAGTGCCACACTGTGGGGCTTCTGCATTCACTGCAGTGCAAGTTCCATCCCTGCTAGGGAGGCAACCCACATGGCGCAGCAGACCTCTCCTGCCTCGCCTGCTGCTCCCCTCAGCAGTACATTTCAGTCCATCTGCCTGTTCTGCTCCCCACTGTTTCTGGTGAATCCTCTCACCCCCCATACCTCTGGCCTATACCTCAGCTCTTGTATGCATAAATAAATCTTAAAAATAAAATTTTATCTGTTTTGTGGCTGAGTAGTATTCCATGGTTAATATGCACCACATAGTCTTAATTCAGTCATATGTCTTGGGGCACTTGGATTGTTTCCATGTGTTGGCTATTGTGAATAGTGCTACAATGAACATAGGAGAGCATATGGTTTATCCTACTCTTTATGTAAAAGTGTTTTGCTCGGATGACTTTGACGCTTTTATATTTCTCCATAAGTGCTGTCACGGAGAGCTTGTCCTCCTGCGTCTGATTTATTTTATTTAGTATAATGTCCTCAAGTTTCATTCATATTGTAACAAATGGAAAAATTTCCTTCTTTTTAAATGGTGATTAATATGCCACTGTATACAAATTGCATTTTCTTTATCCATTTATCATTCAATGGATATCCAGTTTTCTTGACTATTATGAATCATGCTGCAGTGAACATGGAGATCTCTTCCAGATCCTGATTTTCAGTTTGTTCGGATATATATCCAGAAGTAGAATTTCTAGAACATATGGTATTAGTTCTATCTTTAATATTTTGATGAAAATTTTGGTTCATGGAATAATGGTTCCAGTGGCTGCACCAATTTATATTCCTAACAATGTTAGGCAAGGGTTTGCTTTTCTCCTCATCTTCACCAGTAAGTATTATCTCTTGTTTTTGTGTTTGTTTTTTACAAGAGACATTCTTACTGGTGTAATGTCAAACGCCATCATGATTTGATCTGCATTTCCTAATTAGTGCTGCTGAGACCTTTTTTTCATGTACCTGTTACACTTTGCATGTGTTCTTTGAAAAGATGTCTGTTCAGGTTCTTTGACCATATTTTAATTATTTTTGCTTTTGTTGCTGATTGGTTGGTTTTGCTCTTTGCTATTGAGTTTCAGGAGTACCTCGTATATATTAATATATATTGACTATACATATACATAGATATATATATCAGAGGAATCATTTGCAAGTCTGCCTCTCCCCCTTGTGTAGGATGTCTCTTTACTTCGTTGACTTTCTTTTCTTGTATAGAATCCTCTTAGTGTGCTACAGTCCTATTTGTTTTTGCTTTTGTTGCTTGTGCTTTCTGTGTTGGAATTCTCTCAGCATCTTGAAGATGGTTATTTGAATTATTTGTCAGGCAATTCAGAGGTCTCCATTTCATACTGAGCTTCATTTTTACTCCCCCGAGGGTGTCCTGCTTCCCTGGTGCTTCATACTCCTGTGCTCTTGTACTGGCACATTTCTAGAAGTCGTAATCTCTCAACTCTCTATGGGCTGACTTCTGACCTCACCAGTCAGTCCAACTCGAGATTCTGGGGTCTCTTAAATCTTTTATATGGATGCCCCACTCTTCTCCTTACATTCCCTCCTAGGGGGAAGTTTTGGGATTGTGTGTCTTCTGTAATCCCAGAGCTATGTTGAGTGTTCAGGGCCACTGGTTCCTGTTTCCTAGGGTAATACCCTGAGATTCTGGGGCACTGGGTAGATCCATGCCAGGTGCTGAGTGTCCTATCCCTTCTTGCTGGGGCAGTGCACCAAGGTTCTGGGACATTGATTGTAAATCCCCCCTGGCTCTAATGCCATTGTCACGTGCTATCTATGAATCATATGCCTTCTCCCTTCAGAAAAAGCCAAGATCCACACTGACTCCTGAGCTCTGCGTGTCATCTGCTGGGTCTGTGTGCACCATCCTTGAGGGCCTGTGACATGACAAGTGTAGAAGTGCAAGCAGACTGGCTGGTGGGATCTGTGCTCAGGCCATTTGGTGGGGCCTATGTATGGGCAAGCCTTCTGCAGGTAGGGTTTGCAGTGGGCCGGCTGACTGGTGGATTCATGGATAGACTCACTGGCAGGGTCCACAGAAGGGTTGTCTAGACTATTGGGGTGGTTCTTGAGATCCCTGTGGCATTACTATGAGCCTCACCATTTTCTTTATTATTAGTTTCCCCGCCTCTCCACCCTCACCACATCATCTAGTCATGCCAGTTCCCTGAGCATTATGGGAGAGAAATAATTTGGCTTCTTAGGCAACACCCCCAAAAGACTGGGGAAGCTTCATACTTGCTTCTTTTTTCCTTGCAGGAGAAATCATGGACTGAGGGGCCTCTTGCAGAACAGACTGACTTGGGGAACAGGTGATACAGGTAAAGTGAAACTGTTTATTGTACCCTTTTTAATGTGACTTCTCTCAGATCTTATGTTCTACTGCGATGTTGGCACATCTTAAATGGAGTCTGGTGCACTCATCAAAGTATGTTTATTCATGTGTGGCTGTTACATGAGTGTTTCTTTGGAGGACAAGATCTGGGACTTCTTATTCCACCATCACCCAGATAGCTGGTTTCAAAATTCATGTGGATAAGACAGATGGGGTAAAATAGCTAAAAATGATGATGAAAAGGAAGAATAAAGAGGGGACTCTCATACCCCATTTTAAAGATTTACCATAAAACTGTGGTAATCAAAAATAAGGGTAGACACATAAGCTAGTGAAATGGAATAAAGACTCTAGGAATAAACCCACACAAATATGGCTAATTAATTTTTAACAAAGATGCTAAAGCAATTTAATGTAGGGAAAGGGTAGTCTTTTCAACCAATTGAACTTGGGGAGTTAATCAACCATATGAAAAAAAAAGAAAGAAAAACTTCACCTAAACCTTACCCCTTCTGCAAAACCTAATTAAAAGTAAATCATAGATATAAAAGTAAAATATACAAAGCTGTAAGTTTAAGATAAAAAATGTTTGTGATCAAAAGTTAGGCAAAATTCTTTTACCAGCTGAACAGAAGTAAGATTCATGGTAGAAAAGACTGATTAATTGAACTTCATCAAAATTTTAAACTTTGGATCTGTGACACACTGAAGAGAATGAAGAAACAAGTTATAGAGTGAAACTACTTGCAAATCACATATTTCACAAAGGATGTTTGTTGTTTGGTCAATTTCATTAACTTGTTTATAGTTAGATTTGCCCCAAGTTTTGAGTTTGGTCTTCTCTGATACTATTGCTAAGGAATTTTGTATTCTCAACAGCATATCCAGTGAAAACACTTCACTTGACACCCTAGTAATGGCTTCTCCTGCTGTTTACAAGGTACTAAGCCCTTTCTCTGTTTTACTGGGGGCACTCCAGGCCCTCTAAGAGGAGCTTTACCTCCCTTCAGTGCTTGCCAGGGAAGTTGAGTAAAGGCATATGTAGTTCTAATATCTTTTCCTTAAAAGTAACTTCTTAATTTCAGTATGAAATGTACTCCCCTTTGGAATAGAAATCATCAAATTGCAGTGGTATCTCCTTCAATCCATAGCATTCTTGTACCATATTTCTCAGTTTTATGTCTAGCATGATAAAATTATAAGTGTAAGCATTAAAATGTTCTCATTCTAGGCAAATGGCAATGGAGCTTGGGGTGAGTTCTCCGGTGACCTCATCCTGACCTTCAAATGTCTCTCACACATTCAGGGACCTGTACTGTAACTGAGAACACAACCCCAGTAATCAAATATCATTCTAGGTTGCTTATTTAGTTCTGTGTCTCTCTTGGATTAATTTGTTCATTCCAACTATTTAATGGATGTAATCCTCATAAGGAAGAGTGAGGGTGTATAAAGGATAAAGTAGCTATAGCGAACTCATAAGGAAGCATCAGTTGCAGGTGGAAAGAAACCCTCTTACCTTTTCTTTACATCCTCTTCCCTTCCTCTTTTCTATCATCCTAGTTTTCCCTTTCTCCCTCTCATGCTCCATTCTCTTTCTGAATGTGGTAGAAATGTGTGCTACCCCAAACTAAACCATTTTTTTTTCTTTTATTTTACCATCGGGGCAAGTTTTAGGATCCCTGTTTTTATTAAAATGGAGATTTAGGACAATTAATCCTGGGACATAGACTTGCTCTTTGAGGTTTTGGGGAAAGATTAGAAACTATGGGGAGAAAAAAACCCTCTGCTTCCTAAAGGTAGGCACTTTTGAAATCTCCAATGCAGATCCTATCTAGGACATCTTTTTCCCAAATTGAGGATTAGTATCACTTTATAAAATTCTAGAGATGTAAGATACCCTGACTGAACCCTGGTGGCTGTGCAGAGTTGCTATGTCCATGCTTTTGAAAGTACAGAAAGTCTGTTTGCTCAGTTTAATAGCTGTGACCATAATCTTGACATGAAATGTACCCCATGACCAGAGAAACTTTCAGAAAGCAATGCTCTGAAAGACGGTGAACCATGTTTTCTCTGTTGAAAAATTGGCATGCTGGGTCCACGCTCAAGAGAGCGAGTCTCTCTTTTCTTGTCTAAGATTCTGAGGCCTCTAAAACCATTTGTATGAAAGTTTTATTTCCTATGGACTATTAAGCCATGCTATAATCAGCAAGGAAACAACAAACATAATTATTGTCAAGTTTATTCCTCCTCCTGATTCTCATTGTTGAGCAGAGCTTTTATAAAAATTGCAATCATCACCCACTATTGTGTGGATATTACCTTTGTTTCTTCTCTTAAAATGAAAATCCATTCTTCTTGTAAAAATGTTGCTCGCCATTGTAAAAGTGTACACACTGTATAAAATACAAAGGAGGAAGTAAAAATAGTCATGTAGGACGACACCACCTAGAGAAAACAATTTTCAGTGTTTTCATGAACAGTAGGTTGCATTTAAAAGCCATCTTGGGTTAGGTGAGGTTGGATTTTGGTGTGTGGGCATGTGTGAGATGTGTGAGGCAGAAAGAAGAGACAAAATTTACCACTAAGATTTTCTCAATTAAGATGCAGCAAGGAAACCATATGGTCAAAGGAGAGGGGAGAAAATATGAGAGCAAACATGTGTGCACGGGTGTCTCTCAGTGTGTGTGTGTGTGTGTGTATGTAGAAAGGAGGGAGTGTGGGAAAGTGCTAGAAGTGGACGGAGGTAGGGAAACCCACGTAGCAAATACAAATGGAACCAGTTTGTGAAGTGAGGACTTTTTTGGAGAAGTTTTCTAGATCTAATATAATCAATAACCTTTATGGAGCTACCTATATCTGCTCAACAATTTGAATGTTTTTGGATTGAACGCCCCAGTTAATTTAAAAAAATCTATTCATTAAAACCACTAATTAAATTCAATTGAACAGCCCCAGGCGGGCTTGTCTGTGTCTCTGTGTGCATGTGTGCACACATGCATGTGGAGGTGTGTTTCCTATGGCTGAACTATCAACAGCGATGCAGCTATGTTGTTGGGTCTTAATTAGACAAATAAAAAGAGGTCACATGGTCTGTTAGCTTCTCCCTGGGGAGCAGCAGAACTCAGACACCGTCACTCCCAGCTGAGTCTCAGCAAACCTATTCTCAGCTTACCTTTGACTCCAGGGAGAGCCCCAGGAACCTCCTTTACAACTGAGCCCAGACCTGGGTTCAAAAAATTGGCCCATGATGCTCTTTGTAATCCACATGGACAGGAGGCAGGAAGCAGAACATCCATTTGGAATACCAAATAGCTTTGTTTAGATTTTATTTTTTCGTTCCCTTCCCCTAGGAGGCCCTGCCTGCTAAGTCACAAGGAGCATAATAAACACATCTTAGATTTAATCAATTTCAGAGTCTCTGGTCTGTTTGCTGACTAGCTGGAGTGTATTGAATTTCCTCAGCAGGTTAGGAGGGAAACAGTGGCTTCCAGCCCGGGATAGATCTTGACTCCTTGCTTGAATGTTTCATCCCTTGTTTGTGACAAATCCGGTAAAGATTAGTTTTATAGCCCTGCTGAATGGCTCCTTGCCTGCTAGCTGCCCCCAGACAATAGAGTTTTATCACACCAAATCACCATAATAAGAATCACTGCCAATGTTTCCTCTGGATAAATGGTTGCTTTTTGACTAAGCTTGCCTTTCAGAGTAAATGGTTAAAGACCTGTGTGTCTCCTGTCATTAACCAGTTAGCAGATAAATTGTTCTGTTCAGTAATTTTCTTTGATGATATAGACAGTTAGAAATTCACATAAATGAAGGAGACAGTTTTCATTTGGAACCCCCACTTAGCATTTTGTGTTACTGATGTTTGTCAGATAAAATAGAATAAATCCTCTTTGTTTGGCCAGCGGTGAGATTTGCTTATTAGGTAACTCCAGCCCCAGTATTCCTTTCTAGCTACTGATGCTGATGTCTCACTCACTAACTCAGGAGCAAGCTGACCTTGGGGGATTGACTTTGGAAGATTGTATGCTCTGTCTGACAAAGCAAAGCCAGCATTCAGCTGACCATCTATGGGTCTCTGTAAAATCCCCTATAGAATAATAATGACATTTGAGTTAGGAAAGAAATGGTACTACCAAATCCCAAGGTAGAAAGAACTGTGAAGAAGGTCCAGATACCAGTCTTCTAAGCGATGTGATACTCCCTCCTCCCTTTCCATGACTCCTTTGGGTTGGGGTGACAGTTTCCACAAAAGGCCTGTTAAAAACAACAGTTGCTTGGGAAAGGGAAAATCTAAATGACTTGTCCCCCCACTTATGCAATTTAGCAAGAGTTCCTCTATCTGGGATATTACCAATGACATCTCAGCCAAAAAGGTAGCATGGGACTGCTCTAATTTCTGTTAAATTTGAATACATCCCAAACCCTGAAACTAAAGACAAGAGAATGAACCGAACCCTGGAAGTCATACCCTTGCAGAGGGCATCCCACTGCTTGTTTCGGGGGCCTTCCTCCATTGCTACAGTGTTTTCTTATTTTCAACCTAGTGCCCTTAGGCTCCCTGCTGTAGTTCTGACTTCTCTGTGAATCAGGTCTTCACAGACTTAAGCTAACTTATCAGGTCTTCCATAACTTAAGCTCAGTTCTCTTTTTAATGAAGGTCTTTAGGGAGATGCTCAGCATCTAGAGGGCCTAGCTGCTGGACCCCGCTGACCTTGTGCCAGCTTTAATGACCTTCATTGTGACTTAGTCTGTAGCTGATAGACTAGAGAGCAATGAGGTGGTGTCAACCATCTTTTTAAAGGGTTAAAGTAACCACTTGCTCTTGAGTTCTCAGGGTTCTGTCTCACTTAAGATTTGCCTTCACAGAGAGTTGGGGTTTGCGAGCTGGGTATGTCTGCCTATCTGGCTAAGTGTCCTTGAAAGCCAGATGGTGGATGGAGCTGGAGGAGGCAAGTACCTAAGCAGCCAGGAAGTGCCATGCAGGGAGTCAGAAGACAGATTTTAGTGCCAAACATCATTGGCTGTTCAAGGCCAGGAAGTCCAGAGCATGCTGGAAATCACATCACCAAAGCCTGTTCTGAAGAATGGAGAACCTTGAGGTTGCCTGTAGCCAGAGAACTGTGGGACCCACCTCAGCCATCCCCTCTAGGAAGAGTGACCATGTGCGTTTATGAGCTGCCATTGACTTAGCATGTGAAAGGGATAGATGAAAGACCAAGAAGATCATCTGAAATCAGCCTTGCGCCTCCATCCTTCGGACCTCACCTAAACCTAGTTACCCTCAAGGGTCTGCCATCCAAGTATCATCAGATTGAGGATTAGTGCTTCTGTATATGAACATTCAGTCCATGACAAGGAGTTCAGAGAGATTTACTCACTCTAAAAGACATGAAGGAGGGTGGCAGGGACTAGCTTTTGAATGTTGTAGGTTATGGTGTCTTTGAGAGCACCTGATTTTAGAGTTCACTTAATTAAAGAATCAGTTTCATTTCTCACATATTAAATAAGATAAATGTCCTTATGTTGATGATCTATTTTTATAATCATGGTATAGAACAAATCATACCAAGGCTCCATGGACTAAAACAACAGTCCTATATCGATGATACAGACATAAGATATAAGAATATGGGGTAAGTCTATAGGATATCAATTTAGACTACACTTGGACTGGTTTTCTGCTCTGTTAGGTTCCATCACACACCTGTCTTGATGGGCTATGGCTGATCTGAGATAGCCTCAATGGGGATGATTGAAATGACTGGGACTTCCCTTCATGTGTCTTTCACATTCCCCCAGTAGCTGGCTCTGGTATGTCCTCATAGCAAAGGTAGAAGCAAAAGATGTACAGGTGCTTCTGCAAATTTCTGCTGTGATGTTGCTGCTGTCTCATTGCTTAAAGCAAGTGACATGGTCACACTGAAATCAGTCTATGAGGACGCTTCCAAAATCATGATAAAGGCTGACAATTCAGTTATTCAACACCATGGGACAAGCCAACAAAAAATAAATTATGATTTTTTTTTCTACTCCTTTCTTTCAAGACTTGGGCTTCGCCTCTTCTCCAAAAAAACAACTCTTGACTATTTCCCTACATGACACAGGTAATAGAATGATGTAATGGTTCTAGTCCATGACACAGTACTGAGCAATGAGGATACAGTTGGAAGAAAGATGTAGTCTTAAATAGTAGAGATTTGATATCACTGGAGGTTCATAAACTCTGTATCAAGAATTATTTATTCAATTTCTTCTTCCATTATAAAATTAGGAGCTTAAAAGATGAAGCATTCTGTAACTAGGTCTGTACTCAGTTTGTCAATGGAACATGGACTCAAGTCTCCTGACTCCCAACTCTGATCTCTTTATCCAGTGATGATATTTAGAGACAGTGAGTGTCTTCTATCTTCAAAAATGTTCAAACAAAAAGACATAACCTTGCCTCCAGAAAGGATTGAATTAGATGTTTCCTGAGGTCCTTTCTAATTCAGCAATTCAGAGCCTTAACACTCCAATTTACAACTGAAGCAACCAGGGAAGTTTAAACAAAAAACTTCCCATCCCTGCTGAACTTGGAGCTAGGATGTAAAACAGGTTCTGCTGTCCTGTTCGGTGTCCTTTCCTGCATTTCTGTCTCACTTAGATGAGAACCTGCTGTAATGGGTGTTTCTCACCCAAAGATGTGGCTTCGCATGAAGTCTATAGAGCAGGAGAGAAGGTTCCATGCTACTCCTTTGCATTTGCTGAATGCATTCCAGTTGTTCCTGAGCCAGAAACCTGTATTTTAAAATTTGCTGTAAAGTTGCTCAGAAGCAGTGAACCCTAGTTATTCAGATCATTTAAAGCAATTGATTTTTTTCTTCATGTTTTCGCTTGTGCTTTCTCAGTCCCTTTGGAAGAATCTGAATGAAAGCCCAAAGAGAAAAGTTATTTCTGAAAGGATCAAAAATCTTTAATTCCTACCTCAAATGATGGTTTTCTTATCCATGATGATCCTCTTTCTATTCTTTCCTTCAGTACAAAGTTCGTACAAGCATTCTTAATAATCAAGGCGTATAAGTTCATACTTCTGTCCAAAGGTACAAAGATTTAGAAACACAACACTAAAATACTCCTATCCACCTTATAATTTATTTGAAACTTTTGTCTTAAAAGTGGGAATTTCAATATGTTGGTTATCAGAGAGGATAGGGGAGGATGGAAGAGAAGACTGGAAGTGATTAGATATTGGCACTGAAGCTTTGGTAGAGGATGAGTAAAGCATATGCACACAGGACGATATGAAATTGTAATTTCAAATTTATATAGTGTGTAGATTACTGATAAATCAATTAAAAAAGGGAATTTCACATTCTACTCTCTAACCTATACATGTTTGTTTTCATTGTAATTTTGAATGTTTCAAATTATATGACATAAATTACGATGGATTCTGCAGGAAGAGCTACCATGTTTATCTTATAACATTTGCTCCAACTGTACTCCCACCTCTGCTTTTTACTTTGTAGTTAATATTCTTGATTTTAAAATATGGTTTTAAACATCAGGTTGAGATGTTTCCCAGCGGGTCCCTGAAAACCATACAATCATTACCAGATATATGTAATAACTATTGATAGCTATTCTCTCCAAAGATATTAAAAGTATATCTCTCCCATTAAGGAGTAACATCTTCCCCAATATTTTTTATATAGCATATATTATAATATTAAGAGATAAAATATATTGAGTGTTTATTCATAATCTCACTTCCCCCTCAATACCCCATAAAATAAGAACCGTGTCCTCAGCTACATTTTCAAATGAAGAAATGGAACTACAAAGGTGAGGTCACCTGCCCAAGCTCAGATAGCAAGTAAGGCATGGAGGGGAGTATTGGGAGGAGACCCAGGCAGCGTAACTCAGAACCACCAAACGTTCTGGCTCTTCTCTGGGTTTCTTCCGGTTCACGGCAAATGAGTGTTGTGCCAAATGATAAGACTTTCTTTCCAGCTACAGGCAAATCCTGAGAGTTGTGCACCACAAAGCAGTGGTTTCTTGTCTGTCCTCCAGTCAAGGATAGAACAAAATTGCTCCCTGGCCATTTTCAGTTACCGCCTGTCTTTTTGAGAAGAGGGAAGATCTATATCAAAAACAAAATCCAAACCAAACCCTAACAAAACAAAGTGACTTGGATACTGCACGGAACTAACCCTGGATATAGTCAGGCCAGCACAGGTGAAGTCACAGAGACACACAGACGGTGTCACATTAAACACCTGCAGGGAAAAGACTCAGTCATTATGGAAAAGATTTCTGGAGCGGTCCCAAAGCAGCCTTGCTCTGTTATTTCCTCGCTTTAGTGCTGTGCATCCTTTATCTGCCCTCATTCCCATCAGTCTCTCTTCCTGCAAGCCCTTCAGATGTTTGGCCACTTATCCTTATGCTGGCTTGTGTCTCCTGTGCATACCTGGCCATGGGGAGCAGAAATCGTATTATCACTTCCATGCACTTCTTCCTAGAGATAACAACATTTCTCTCCAGCTCTATACCGTTGAACATGGAGATATCTGGCACTAGGCCACCAGCACCCCAAAAGAGGAAACTTGGACTCTCAAGGTGGTTCTCAAAGAGCTGTGGAGATCTGCACCAACTAATCTTATTTTTTCTTCATCCAGAAATATTTGCTAAATCACTACTATCTTCCAAACCCTGGGCTAGAAATAGGAGGTAAATTTGTGAGCAGAATAAATATATTCCAAATAGCTGGAGGAAAGGAAGATAGGGTTAATAAATATGACTACAAATCCATGCAAGTGTAAACCAGGTAGGTGCATAAAAGGACATGTGTGTCCTACTGAGGACATTTAGCAGGTGCACCTGCTAATGAGCAAGAAAGAAAACCTTAAGAATGAAGAATCTAGACAAATATCTAACCTGGGTGTAGGTAATATGAAGCTGCAGAGATGGGTGAAATCATGAAGGGTCTTCTAGGGGGTGTATATTTTATTCTAAATGCACAGGAAATCACTGAAGTGTTTAAGTAGTGGGGGAGAGCCCGAAGAGCTCATGGAATCAGAATTATGGCCTGAGAAGATTATTTTGACCTCAGAGTGGAAAATGGATTAGAAGGAGGCCAGGGGGAGATTAGAGAAATCAATTAAGAGACTATTAAAGATGTTCAGGCAAATTGGCTTAGACTAGAATATTGACATAGGAGGTAGAGATAAATGTATAGATTAGAAAGATATTGGAATATAAATTCAATAGAAATAGGTGATAGATTGATGTGGATGGGTAAAGAACAGTTTGTATTTTCTGATTTGCATAGCAGAATCAATTCTTTATGCCTTTCAATGACATAGGGAATATGAAAAATGAGCCAGGTTTAGGGAGGAAAATCGCTCATTTTCAGACCTTGTTCGAATTTGGAACATTTTTGAGTTTGAAATGAAGGTTTTAAGAAGACAGTCCAAACATACAGCTCTCCAGTTTAGGAGAGAATTGAGTCAGGAATGTAGAAATGAGATTCACTGACATAGAGAAGATAGTTAAAACTATAAAAAATGAGATTACTTAGGGCAAGAATATAGTGAGAGTAGAGTGTCTAGAATTGACCTTTAAGGAACTCCTATATTTAATAGCCATAAAGATGGGAAGATTTGCAAAGGAAATGAAAATCAAAAGGACAGGAAATCAGGAAGTTTAGGAGACTGGGATGTCATGGGAAAAGGGACAGAGATCCTTTAAGAAGAGAATAGTCCACTGAACACACTGTTAAGTGGGCAAGTGAATGGCTTCTCTGTCTTCAGGCTTCTGTAACAAAATATCACAACTGGGTATCTTATAAATAACAGGAGTTTATTGTTCCCACTTCTGGAGGTGGGGAAGTCCAAGATCAAGGTGCTCCAGATTCAGTGTCTGTTGAGAGACTGCTTTCTAGGCCTCCCAAATGTCACACCTCCTATTACACCTTGGGGTTAGGATTTTAACACATGCAATTTGGGAGGGGGAGGACACTGACATTTAGACTTTAGCAAATGAGTACTTGGAAATTGTCCACTGAATTTAGAAGCTTCATCAGCGACTTCATCAAGAACTATTTTGTGGACTAAGGGGGATGAATGCCAGATTGGAATAGATTGAGGACTGGATGAGAGGTAAAATAAAATCAAACAAAAATAAAATTTATACAGCAAGTATAGATATTTTTTAGAAGTTTGATGTGAAGGAAGATAGAAACAGAGTAGTAGCTAGAATTTTGTGGCATCATTTCCCACTTTGACTTAACTGTCCAGTCTTACTTCTCAACCAGCTAGTTCCCTGCCTTTTTCAGAATAGTCTCTGTCAGTGTGCTTGACTCCCCTTCTGGTGTTCTGTCTTCCTGGTCACAGCTCCAGCTGACTGCCCATCATGGTCTTACCTTCACCCATGGCCCCCTCCCCTGGCCTGGTGAGGATGCTGGTCCTTCCCTAACAATAGGGTTGTGCTTAGCCTGACACCACTTGAGGCCATGAGAGAGAGAGAGATGGCTTGGAATTTGATAAAAACAAAAATAAGTGTGCTTGTGCCTTGAGTGGAGGGATGGATTGCTTCCAAATTCTTGGTGTTTCTCTTATCAGGTGAATTCAATCACTAGCCCCGTTGTGCAGCTGGAATATGTTGCATTTTGTGGCTCTGATGACAATGGCAGAGAGCATTTATTGAGTTATTATTATGTGCCAAACAGTATACTGTTTTACATAGATCTTTTAATCTTCACAACTACAAGTAAATACCATCTACCCCAAAGGACAGTGAGACAGAGATGTTAAGCAATTTGTATAACTAGGAATTGATGGGTTCCTGAGTCCATTTAGTCAAACTATAGAACTCGTGGCTATCACCATTCTACCTCCTCTCAAATCTTCTCTTTGAGAAACTTGAGGACTAGGGATGCAGGAGCTTGAAATGGCTATTTTCCTGCATCTAAGCACAAAAGAAATCAAATACTTATAGATTTTTGATACTTCTTGTTCTCAACTAGATTGAGGGAATCAAGTTTCTTGAAAATGGGCTACACTCTGGATCAGAACTGGATTCAATCTGACTACCCCCAGTAAACTGTATGACCCTGGGGACACAATTTACCTTTAATTAATTACTACAGGCTAATCACAAATAATATCCATGGAATGCTGAGTGAATGGCATTTTCATGTCCATTTTCTCAGTAGGCCAACTCTCCCCTAAATCCCTTGTAAGGTGTTTATTATTCCCATTTTAGAGTTCAGAAAATCAGAAAATGATTCCTGTTGAGATAAATGCCTGATAAATTTCTCTGGACAATCCCCGCACCTGTGCGTGGGGTTGGTTCCTTATTCCTACCTGCAGGCGTCACCACACCAGCCCCCACATCTAAGAGACTATCTAGTTTCCAAGCTCTCACTCCTCCCCAGCCAGCCACCTCATTCATTGCTATAGTCAACAGGTAATAACTAAGCACCTGCTCTGCAATTCCCTCTCTCTCTGGGGATGATAGAACTTTCTCCGCGTGCTTTAAAGTTGTGTGATGAGCAGCTACCAACTTCTTGACAGAGCTGTAATCTTTTCAGGAAACTGACTCCCTCCTACTAATTCCACTCCATATTGGTGTAACCCATGTCTATTTGCAAGTCTCCTGGGACTTCCACAGAAGGGAGGGGGGGAGGTGTGACAGTAGACATGTGTCAGGGAAGGATCATTAGCACCAGCTAATGTTCTCTGCACAGGAGCGCCCACACACTGCACAGTGGACCCCGAGACCTCAGCACTTGCTCAGGGCATCCAGCTGGTCTGAGCCACCGCTCTGTGGGCAGAATGAATGTGATGATTATGGCTATAAGAGGCTAATAGCAAATGTGGTCATTAAAAAATCAATTCCAAGCAAGCGTGACTTTCGAATAGTGAGAAAACAGGGGGATGTTTTATGGCATGACATTATCTGAACCTAGAAAAAACTATCAAAACCACAGGAGACCATCACTCCCAGTAAAGTCTGTTTTATTCCTTAGATATCCGTGTTATATTTTTCCTTCCTGAGGACTTAAATAGAGAGAAAGGTCCTTCTTCTGGTGGGTGTGGGCCCACTGGACAGAGCTTTCTCTGGAGCCAGGACACCTGCTTCTGTTGCTCTTCCACGCAGCTGCTGTTGACTTTGCTGAGTGTCCCACATGGCTCTGTGCTGGTCTATTAGTCACTGATGCTGCCTCCGAGTCTTTCCCGACACCCTTCAAAACCAACTGCAAGAATAATGTTCTTTGTCCTTTCTCAGGTTTTTCATTCCATCTGACAGTATTTATCAACCAAGAACCCTGAAGCAATTTTCAAGATTTTTCAACAAGATTAGAATATGTGCCCAGTTTCTATATTCTTACATTATAATGTCTACATTATTACGTGTAGAGCCATGACTTGCTTTGGAAAAAAATTGACTTTGGCAGGGTTCTCTAGTTAATGAGGAAGTATGTTAAAGTTCTCATCATTGTCAAGACTGTAAAGCAAACTTAACTTGAAACAAATTTACAAAAAAATATTCAAAAAACAAGTGATGGGGTAAAGTGTTTTTTTTCCTACTCTAGGGCAACTTTTCTGGAAACTTACTGATTAGTAGGAAGTACAGTTAATTAAGGACACCATCACATTAAAGAGCAATGGCCCACCAGCCCGCCCTTCCCTTGCTAAACTAGGGAGCAAAATGTTGCTATTTTGGTTGGGTTTTTTTTTTTTCTTAAAGTCAATTGTAGATTATTTTTTTTTATACTTCTCTCTTTTTTCCCCCTTTACTTTATATATAATTGACATCAATTGTAATCCCCATGTAGTCCCCATCACCATATCACCAGTGCACCATCACCTCAGTCCCCCGTGCTCCCATCTGCCCTCAACCCTCCCCCTCCCCCCTCCACACCAAGTGTCCCCAATTTGTCCTTGTCTTCAAAAAGTCTTCCAGCCAAGTGATGGCACTGCAGTCTATCTCCAGTACAGGTTTATGCTCACCTGTGGGTTGCTGTTTTACACTTTAACCTTAATATACACTTAATTTGGAGCTTCTTTCTCATAACTTTTTTCTCATAACTTCCCCTTTCCTCTCTTCTCTGTGCTTCTCATTTCTTCCTTCTATTTTAACAAAATTTACTTTAATCCTATACTGTGAAAGACTAATCAGATAAAAATATTCATGTGTGTATGTGCAAATGTGCATGTATATTTGATGCAGCTTTTCTGGTATTTTTCCACCACTATTTCACAATTCTGTCTGTTATTGATGGTACATAAAAGGTTTTACATACTAACTAGGCTACAGCTTGGAATTCTACCCCTAGTTTGGTGTAATTCTTTTTGACAAATACTACGCTTGCTTATTAGAACAAGCTTTCTGCTCTGCTTTCTTGGTTAGAGATATATGGTAAGTTCCTCTGCTCCTTTCACTGCACCTCATTTTTCTGACCTATTTTTCCTTCCTTTAGGTCTGTGGACACAGACTAGGTATACTGTTTTTTAGTTGCTATTGAGAAATAATTGACATCTATCATTGTATAAGCTTGAGCAAGGTAGCTTAATGGTTTGACTTAGATCTGTTATGAAATGATCACCATAGTTCAACTAACATCTTTCTTCTCAGATAGCAAATTAAAAAGAAAAGAATAAAATTCAAAATTTCTCCTTTGTGCTGAGAACCCTTAGGATTTACTCTCAACTACTTTCTATATGTCATACAGCGTTCTTAGCCCCCTGCCCATATTCACTCGTTAGTTAGCAGGTAATTCAGGTGTCATTCTGTGGTAATGGTCACAAGCAACTAGAGAGCAGATCTTTGTGACAAAACACTTTTCAGGACCTGATTGCATTAAAAATGATAATATTCTCCAGGTAACTTGGCCAAGTCCAGGGCAATGCAGGTGACTTGGTCAAGTCCAGATTTAAGGAATGAAGAGATCTGCTCTCTTCAAAGGTGGAACTTTAGAATCTTGTTACAAAGGGACTACAGAATGGGACATTACAGAAGTGTGAGGAATTGATGACTATTCTGTAATTTAGAATAAGCACTACTATCGAATGGTAGCCACTCAATAAATATTTATTGAATGAACGAATAGCAAATGAAAAATAAACTATGCAGATCTACCAGGCAGAATCTCAGGTCTTGCATGAGTTGTAATTTCTGATATTAAGTATCATGTTTATCAGGTCATAGTTTCTACCCTTAAAAAGTTGATGATCTAAAGTAGTCTCATGTTCTGCTAGAGGTTAATAACAATAGAGTTTATCCTCTAGATGTTGCTTGTAAGAGTTTCTGGACTCACGGCGACAGATACACTTAAACAAGAAAGCTAAACATGAACAAGAGACTCATCACCAGAGGCACAAACATACCAATCTAGGAAATGATGACTGAATTCAAACGTCAGTTACCAATGGATCAGGTTTTTGCAATCAGCTTTCATTTGTATGGGTGCCCTTAAAGCCATCTGCTTGTGTACACACAGGGTAGATTCAAATGCAAGAGATCCTCACTATGTTGCGACACCCCTAGCCTGCAAGTCATATCACTTTTTATGGTTGATGACTCATGGTAGCACAGGTTTTTAAGCATATGCACATGCCACAGTGCCCTCCTACAAAAATGGGAAATGTTTAGGTAAATGAAGGTACGAGTGGGGAAAAAGCATTTACTACTTGGCATTTCAAAATTCTCTCCATCATCCCATCGAATCGTATTTACCTATCTTATACTGAGATCTTGATCACATCTGCATTCTCTCCAACTCTTCATAAAAATGATCTCTGCAGCAGCCACATGTTTACCTTTCACTTGATTCCACAGGGGGACACTTATTTGGAGGTCTTGGGGAGTCCTTTACCCAGTCAGATGGAGAGAGAACAAAGACTGGTAGCTGGAGAGAAAACTACCAGCTTTATTACCAAGGGGCACACAGGAGATGTGGCTTCACTGTGTAGCAACACAGGCTAGCTGATGAGCCCCCAAAGGAGATCCTCACCCAGAGGCTACACTGCACGGCCAGAGTCCCCTCCTCACGGGGAATCCTTCTAAAGACTCAGGTCAGGAGAGAACAAACCTGAATTCTCTTTACAAGAAAAAGAAGAGAGCAGCTAAATCAAGGATCCCTATGGCTTTTCTGTGAACTGCCTTTCCCCCTTTCTGACAGCGAAATGAGAACAGGGTTGGAAAATTCAGGAAAGAGTTCAAGGAATTTCCCCACCCCTCCCCTTAAACTCATCACATATCTCAGTGTTTTCATAGAAAGATCCATGTGTCGCATCCCGAGGTAAGATGTTCTCCTTCCAGAATAACTAAGTCTTTTCAGCCACACCGAATAAATCCATACCTGGGTAGATTATCATTGTTCCGTTTGAGATTCAGAAAATGCTTGATGTAGGGTTGCACTACACTGTCTGAATTTTTGCTTTGTATTTTGTTTGAATCTTTCTCCTCAGGCTACAGCAGGGAGTAAACACAAGGACTCTGGCTGGCTTGCTAACATAATTTTTGGCTGCAGCTACTGAATCCTTTTCAATCGTGTTTTAAATTGAGCACTTCATTTCTCTGAAGGCTGATCAATTAATCCAGAATGTATTGAAAGTTTCCGCTGTATCAAGTGCTGTCGTTGCACCTAGAGGTATTCTGAGCTGGTAGGGATGGCTTGCCTCAAGCTCCCCTATGCTGTGTGATTTATTCAGGGAGGGGAGATCTGTACCCCCATCTCACTCTGTAATGGCTAAGGAGATGATTTCAAACATGTGGTAAGCATTAACATGTTAAAATAAAATGGTATCTTGTTATTTTAAATCTATCTGGAGAAATCTAAATACTTTAGCTATTTGATATGTATCATTCTCAGTTAAAACAGAAACAAGAATAAGTTCTTCAATAGCTGAAAATTTAATATCAGTTTCTTTTTTCCTTGAACTTAAATTTCCATTCTACTTCCCACACAGAATTTTATCCTAATGTGATGTATTTTGAGCTTGGAACTATTTCCTATTATGCTTTTCTGCATCAAAATGTTACATATAAATGGATGTATACCTTTTTATTGCCTTTGAACATAAAGCTCTAAATACTAACATATTCTGTGTGAGATATGTCTAAAACTATTATTTGCATGCTAATCAAAACAATTATATATTCTGAAAAATGGTTATTAATTAAAAATAAATGTTTATGATAAGTGCATTTATTTATTTTAAATTTTATTACTTTTTATTGAGATAGTGTTGGTGTACAACACTATAATTGATTCAGAGATATAGGCTCTACATCTCTTCAGATGTGTGTTAATATACCACACCCAGATGGGTAGGCTTTTAGATTAGACTATTTTATTTTTTTCAAAGATTTTTATTTATGCATATACCAGCTGGGGTGCAGGCTGGAGCTGCGGGACTGTGTGTGTGTGTGTGTGTGTGTGTGTGTGAGAGGATTCACCAGAGACAGAGTGGGGAGCAGAACAGACAGATCTACTGAAATACACTGCTGAGGGGAGCAGTGGGCAAGGCAGGAGATGTCTGTTACACCATGTGGGTCAGCTACCTGTCCAGGGATCAAACTAGGGCTATGGACAGCTTCATAGTGCTGTGACTTAACCCCTTGCACCACCAGGGAGGTCCCAATAAACTTACTTTCTGAAACAAAAAAACTCAGATCTGTGACATTTTTCAAGTTCCATGCTGTTAATATCCCCAGGAGGCCAATTTGGAATAACAGAGTTGCCGAGTTTGTGAATGGCATACACTCACCTGCCAGTGTAAACTTGTCCTAGGGCTGTGCTATCACGTGAGAAAGTCTTCATCTACACCAGTGTGAACATTGCTGCTTTTGATCCCTCTAAGTGTCCATCTCAATCTTAGCATTTTTTCTTTTTAGTGAAAAGGCAACCTAAATAAATATTATGTCATCCAGCCCTGAATGTGTGTTTACAGATGAGGGTACTTAGTGCTTAAAAACTAGGTAATTTGTTCAAGGTATTTTAAGCCAGTGCATAGAAGAGTTGAGTCAAGAAACCAGGTTTTGTTGTTGTTGTTGTTTGTTTGTTTGTTTTACTTAAGAGAACTGTGTTGAGTCCTCAAGTTAGTTCCTTCCAGAATTCTACAATTTCGGAGTTGCAAGGGACCATGTGGAACATTTGGTTCTATCTCTGTTGCATGGGGGAGTCTCCCCTCCATAACATTATGTAGAGGTGAGCATCTAGTTTCTGGTAAAATTCCCAGAAATGGTAGTTGTTGCCATCACAGTGTGTTCCTTTCCATTTTTGGACCACTGCTAATTGCCTTTTCTTTACATTTAACAATTTCCATTACATGTAAAATTTCAATAGGCTATTTCTGATCTGCCTGCTAAACCCTCTGGAATAAATCCTCTTTTGTGAGATAGACTTGAATTATTCTAGGATTTGAATTATAACTTCTGCCCCTTATTTTCATCTTTCAGTGTATGAAGCAAGCAGAGTCAGTGTAGCTAGTGGATTGCCTGGGGTCCATGGGATATGAAAATCCTTTATCATCCAAGCAAGTATCTTTGATGTTATTTATAGATCCATTCACTTACCCTTGACATTGAAACATCAAGCCTGGACTGTTGGAATTTTTAATCTGCTATCTAAGGGTAAAACATCCATCTCCCTTTAAGTTCACTATCTTCCCACACCCAAATTCAGCTCTTTACCTTTCCCATGAATTTTACACTACTTTAACCAAGTTTCATAAAGAATTTGCATGAAATTCTTTTTCACTTGTGTGAAAGAGTAAAGTCAAGGATAGAAGGTCAACTGTTGAGATACATGAAAAGTTTATGAGGGGTACTCTAAAGTGTTCCTGTTAGGGATGGATCTAATATTGGCGAGAGTCCAAAGAAAGGTCTTTACCAATGGAAACTTAAATTCTTGTGATATTTTTGCAAATTTCAGTTTGTCATTCATTCAGTTTTCCTTGGGAAATAAGGAAATAAACTTCTTGGGAAATAAACTTCTGTGTGGCAGGTACAACCTTGAAATTCTTAGTTACTGCTCCAGTGAAATGGATTCCCATCATAAATTAAAGATGTGGGAGTTCACTGAATGAGAAACAAACACGTTTGTTTTGAGCTGTCATCGGAGTAGTTGCTTTACAACAGGGATGGGCTCTTAGACAACCAGAAAGCAAATCATATGCGTGAGAACATATTCATAATTATGTACAGAAGTAAAAAGAAGTGTGTGTCTTCTAAATCATATCTAAACCATTAATCAACTCAAAGCACATCTACTGTCTGTATAGACAGATACTTCTTTGTCTTTAATTAACTGGCAGGCCCAAGTAAATGCTAAAAATTAATCAACTTGTATAGAATCAGCTTATGGAAAAGAAATGGATTCCATTAACCCTGAATGGCTTATGATCACTTATCCTACTTTACAGCCTCTTTTTTGAGTTCTTAAATAGGATCATTTACAAGCACTTATGAATCTTGGTTTTCTGAATGAGTTTCAAGGAGGTCAGAGAAAGGTATGAGAACTCCTGAGTAGACCATGAAAGTCACAAGATATCTACTCCCTTTAAGAGCAAAAGAAAAGTGATGGAGTTTAGAGTTTTGTGATGATGAATAGAAATGTGTGTGAATGAAAGAAGGATTTCATGGGAGGTCATTCTAAAAGCACAAAAGTTCTGGGTATGTAACAAGGCTATTTAAACCCACAATTCAAGATTAGAGGATCTGCTCTCTCAGCCCAAAGTTGTAGTTAACTATTTGGTTGTGAAAGAAAGCTCCCGTTTACTTTGTTCCTCTTAACTTTGACTTGTCTCTCCTTGTGTTTCTTTAAATAGCATTGGCATTTCTCCATGAGTTCTCATTCCATTTGCCACAGAGTAAAGGCCAGTCTGCCTCACCTGAGATGCAAGACTTCCAATATAGTATCATCGTACTCTTCACTAATTATGGCAGATGGTTCTGCTACCCTCAAGTCCATCTTTTGATTCATGTCTGATTTTGGATTCTGTTAAATGATGAAGTTCCCCTGGAGGTGTCTGATACCAAGCACAAGACACTGTATTCTTTTTTCTTCTTTTTTCCTTCCTAATATCTTCCCATTTTGCAGAAGCCTACTTATGGGGCAATAAACTAAATGACCTTAGAGGCAAAGCTCAATCAATGGGAATTAGGAGCCAATAGACAAATATTCTGGCTGCCCATCCTTTACAGGTAAATTTATGTATATTTCTTAGTGGATACCAGGGGATGACCTCTTGCTTATAGATATAATTTAGATAATCTGTCCTTAGAGTGAATGAACTACTCTACCTTCTTTACTCATGCTTCTTGGGCTTAGCTCCTAGGTACTGGTAAACTACTTGTACATAAATCTTTGTTTCAGATTCTGTTTTGGGGAAACCCAAGATAAAACACCAGCCACCCCCCCCAAAATACACACACACATATATAGTAAACAAATAGTAATCAAGTGTATATATAATAGTATATATATTTATATATGTGTATATAAATTTTATATGTGTATATATATAATAGTAATCAACTGTGGGATACATAATATGGACACTATTCTAGATGATAGAGATATATGATGAGAGGAGGGTAGAGAAGAAGGAATCCTTGATCATTCTCCAGTTTGTATATTCTAAATCTTAAGTCAGTTTTGAACATTTATATATACTACAAATGTTGATTTTAATTTTAACATTCTAGTGACACTACATGCTGTTATTTTTTGTCTACATACCACAACGTCTTTCACTCTCCCTCCCTCCAAAGTATACATTTCTGCAGATATATACTTATTTTATAGAACTATAAATATGCCTCTTCAGTGTATTAAAATTCTTCTTGACTTCATTCAGTTCTGCTTTCATCCTTTTTATTCTTTACTCCTACTTTGTTTACTTTGGTATTTCCCTAACTTCTTGAATTTAATGATTATTTCCTTTATGTTTACTCTTTGGTATTTAATTATTAAAGCAGTTGTGGTATTACATTGGTAATTTCCTTTGATTACAGCTTTGACCACATCTCATAAATCTGGTATGTAGAGTTTTTCTAGTAGTTGTTTTCTAAAAAGTCTTTAACTCAGTTCATTTCCTCTAGAATCTAAAGTTAATCTAGAATGATGTTTTAGACCTTCTAAGCTTTTTAGATCGAAACATTTATTGTTAGTTTTTATTTTCATTGCTTTTTTACCCATTATCTAGTTTAAGAGCATCTGCTTGTTGAAAAAGTGGGAGTTGTACTTTCTCTAATATGTCCAATTATCCTACCTCTGAGCAGTCCTTTCTTTCTCTGATACTCTATCAGGCATAGATTTAGTTGTTTGATATAATAGTTGTTTTCAGGTGTTTTTCTCTGTACCTCTTGGTAATAAAAATAGCCAAGGAATCCAGCCCACATTTTGTGTGTCCACCATTGCACCTAACACCTTAACATATTACATGATGAATAAATACATGTATATTGCTTTATATTTCAGAGACAGTAAGCTACATACACCAGGTTCTTATTGGGATCAAAGCCGTTACTAAGTGATGATATGAGTAACCATTTTGCTAAAACCTGTCTACATTGTGCCTTATTCTTCTGGCCTTCAAAAATATTACATCTTCCACTGACAAGATCGTGAACCTGATAACGTGTATGATTTTTCACGCTGACCATGTACTGAGCACATCTACATTCTGTTCATGCTCCAGGAACTTTGTATGTCCATATAATTTCATAACGTTCACAAGAGTGCTCTCAGGTAGATATGATAATTATCCTCATTTCCCAGATGTGAAAAATGAAGTTCAAGGTCAGGACCATGACCGGAATCTTTCAGGGGTGAAGATGAGCCCTGACTTGGAATCCTCATTGTCTGTTCATCCTCCTGTTCTACATTGGTTTCTGTCAATTTATTCTTCCACTCACTCATTCTCCTCCTTTTTGTTCTGTCTCACATTGAAACAACTATACACTTGCTGGTTTATTTTGCCAGCTACAGTACTAAGAGAGGGGGAATATGAATGTAAATAAAGCTTGGTCTTTGTTTTTGGTGACCTTCCAGAATCCACTGGGGCCTTTTCTTTGGCATGTACCAAATTCAGAAAAGCTATGGAGTGTGCTGCTTATGTCTGGGCTTCCCTGCGGTCTCTGCTTCTTCTTCTCCGCTCCCATGACGTTCAGTATTGACTTCAGGGTCTGCCTAAGCTGACTCAGATCCTGCTGAAGTCATTACATGCTCTTTGTATGTGCAGCAAGAACCCAGGGTTTTAAGAGATTTTCTCCACCCACCTTCAACTTCATTTCCCTTAGGACAATAACACAAGCTTACAGCCAAGACAATTATGACAATTATTTCCTTATGGGGAAAATTGATGTTGCCAACCTGCAGTATGTGTCAGATCCCTGCTACACAGAAATCACTCTTGGAGGTAGGAAAGACAAGCTTCAGAGATGCTTTTTATATGGAGGAAACACCCAGGGTCTTTGTTTGGTCATTTGGACTCAGAAAAGGCTCAATAAACTCTCCGCTGTAAGATCTTTTCAGCCGGTCAACCATGTTGGCACCCACATGCCAGCCTCAGAGTCTATACAATCACAGCACATTGTAACAACACATGTCTGCTATCATGTAACTCCCAGAGTGACAGAGTAAAGGATTGGAGAGGGAAAATGAAGGGGCCCATGGGAACCTGCATCCCTGGTTTGAAATCATCTACCAGTCTTTAATTTTGCCAAGAGATTTCAGCTGTTACCAGAATCATTCCCACCATCTCTCATCATTTTCCATCTCTTCACTCTACTTTTTGTTTTGCTAAAACCCTAAAGATTATATGGTTATTTATCTGTTAAGTAGTCCTCCTTGCAATAAAAAAGGAGGCAGATACTCTGGTTCCTTGCTGTGTCCAGAGTGCCAGACGGTGTCCAATATATGGTCATCTTTCAACCTGTCTTTGTCCAAGGTTTGAGTGAATCGTGATGAATCACCTTGACTACCGTTGTTTTCATCGTATTTACCATCATGCTGTCCAGCTTCTTTGTCATCCCATTCATCACCTTTACCATCATCCATGTCATGGTCATCTCAGATTCTGTTCTATGTCAAGGCTGCTCTACTGTCCGTGGTTCCTTCGCATGCTTGCTCCCTTCACATTCTCAGCTCCAGTGCCTGTTCTCAGGTGAGGTACACAGGGAAGAATGTTCGTCCCCGGCCTCCAGATAAGGAAGCTGAGTCCCAAAGAGGTTCCTTGCCCTGTGTTGCAGCCCGGGGCAGGAACAAGGACATGGCAGTACACGTCCTCTGTCACAGTCCTTACTCCCGGACAAGGCTTATTTGTGAATGGCTTTGAAGCCAAATCCTTTCTTTATTCTCTTATAGTACTTCACATAGTGTGTAGCATGAGTAGGCTCTTCACAATATTTACTAAAGAAACAAAAGCCACCAGAGTTTGCCATGATTTAGTCTCCATCCTTTCAGGTCCTTGATGCCTCATCACAGTTGTAAACACCCCTGGCAGTTGCACACAATCATGTAATGCACACCCTTTCTTCCACTTCTCTGTCCCTGCCCAGTCTGCCTGCTTCACAAAGGTTTTTCAGACTCTGCCCCCCTTGAACTGACCACTGTACCCCGGGTTGTCCTATGACATCCTATCCCAGCTTTTTGGGACAGTCAGTAGGTGGGATCGACTTTAAGCCGCTAAGGGGCAGCACACCTGTCGGCATCGCTCCTCATCACTCTGTCCTGCCTCCAGTGGTGCCCCGTAATAACAGCTGGCACATCCTGAGTGCTTGCTCTCTGCCAGCCATTGGTTTTATTGGTTTTTATAGATTATTTAATCCTATAATAACATGCTGAGTGTCATTGCTTCCACATTTCATAAATGAAAAAGTAGGGTTCAGAGTTCTTAAATAAGAAGCCAAAGCCCCTCTTCTGGTCGTATCAGTCATCAACAAACACGTTCAAACAGTTTTGCTATATATGAATTTGTCCTTGAATCCCTAGCTCCCAGCCAGGCACACATAAGAAATGTTTAATAAATGTGAATTAAATAATGGAAAATTATGTGGGCTGGTTTCTGTTCTCCCAGTCATTGTGTTCCCATTTGACTTTGCTTGGACAAATGCCCCACCCGCCTTGATGAGTCAGGTGCTTTGCTCAAGCGGGGTGCACTGCACATTCAGGACCATTCTTCCTCTGTGTTTCAAGATAAAGGGACCTGGCTTCAGTGTTCTGAACAGTTCTCTCTGTATGTGTTCTAGGACGAAGACATAGCTGGTGGCATTCTTTACACTGTAACATGACTGACCTGCTTACTGTGCTTCCTGTTTTATAAAAGGTAGCCACCAGCAAGCTTCAGTTGCAAGGATTATGTGCCATTTCCAGATCCCTCCTCAAGCTGCCCTCACGTGAACACAGTCTGGCTAGAAGGGCGTGTTAGCCACATAGGATGCCTCCTTCCCTCCTTCCACACACTCAACCAAATCATGAAGCCTCTTGCCTATTTTGTCCTTAGAGCCTTGCCTGAGAAAAGTGGCTTCTAACCAAATTCTCTAAACCCTTCATTACAACAGCGATGTCCTTGTGTCCACAGCATTTTTTTCAGACTTGTAGAATAAAACAAATGCAGACAATGGTGATCTTTTCCCTGGTCCTAGAAAAACGAAGAAGGCTTCAGCACTTGGGTTGAAGAGAAAGAATATACCTGCTTTACTTGTTTTTGCTTCTTCCAAATGTAGCCCTTGCCAAAGCCCTGGAGTGAGCTCATCTTTGATGCCAGCATCCCTAGAGGGGTGCCAACCTTACTTAGAGGAGGAGTGTGGCTCTCTTTGCGAGTCTGTAGTCTCATCAGCTACCCATAAGGAAAGAGTAAATAAACCAACAAATAAAACTGCCATAGTTAAGAGACGGTCCTACCTCCTTACAATAGAGACAACTGTAGCTCAGAAAGGATGGTAAAAAAAAAAGAAAAATAAATAAAACAATGCTGGATTTGAAAAGGAATTTCTCCCAGGCACCAGGGGACTAATCTCGCCATTTCTTCATTGAGATAAATGAAAGAAGAAACAATGCCAGCAAACACTATTCTTTCAAAAGATCCTCAAAACCAAACATTCTACAGTGCAAAAGCCAAAATTTATAAGCAGCAGGAAGTATGTTGGGGCCTTCAAAAATAAAATAAATTCCCTTGCTTTAAAAAAAAAAAAAAGAAAGAAAGAAAGGATGGTTGCTGTGCTCCACACCAAGAGCCGGGAGCCTTGGTGCAGACAGTCTAGGGCCCAGGGAGTTGTGGATCTGCCCTTTATTATCTATGTGACCTTGGGTAGTTACCTAATCTCCTAAACTTCAGTCTTTTCATCTGAAAAATATGACAAACATAATATGTGTCAGAATTAGAGACAGAACAAGTCATTTTCTGTCTCCTCGGCTGTCTCCTAGTGCCTAAACAATGGTGCTCAGCAATTAGAAAACACTCAGAATGTTCTAGATGATCTTTCTCAACTATACCATAAGCAAACAACTATTAGGCAGCCAGGCAATTTTTCTGTGAAAGAGGAGAAAAAAGATCAAAGAGGAACATTCAAGAGAACATCATGAAATATGACAAATTAATTGCAAATAAAAATATTTGACATGTGCTAAATGTGTGTAGAGTTATGGTGACACTGTGCAAAGAGCTGGCTTTCTTTTGTGGGTTATACCTAAGCTCTTGTCTACAAGGCTTTGTTCATTCATGGTTTTATACATTTATTGTGTTTTATGATGATCACAATGGAAGTGTGAAATCAGAATGTAAAGCTAAACTGTATACTACTAGTCTAGGAAGTGATAGTAACCCATAAACTTGCAAGAGTTGGCTTCTTATCTTATTTCAGCAGTGAAGAGGTGAATCCAAACTGACAACTGGCTTCAATATAATAAAGTCAGCCAAAGCTGATGGACTGATTGACTTGTCAATGCAGAAATGGAACAAACTCATCAGACAACATCCAGTTAGTTATTTGGGAAACTGCAAGGGAAATTACCAACATGCTTAGAATGTGTGGAATGAATGAATGAATGATTAGCTTGATATGTGACATGTAGTAAATGTTCAACAGTTGTTGACAATAATCACCATTGCTGCTGTACAGGTGAGTCCTGGAAGCATAATTCAAAGACAAATCTTTGTCAACCTCAAGTCCAGGCTATTCTGCCTTACTGCTGCCCTTCCTCCCTCTCTCTCATTCTTTTTTCTGCTTCCACCACCCATGATAAACTTCATTTTTCAACCACTGAAATGACATTCCATGTGGAGATCCTCACTGAATTCATTCTATACCTGATTTCCTAAAATAAACCCATTCAAAAGCTTTGGAACTTTCCCACTGTAAGGAAAACCACATGTAATCTAATTCTCTGAATTTTTTCTAGACCCATTAATGCCTCTGGACTTCTTCTCCATGATGCTTTTATTACAGCTTGTCTCCCCAAGACCGAACAACTGTGTTCCCTAGAGTCTTGCTCTTGGCTTCACATCTGTCACCCCTGTCCACTCTAACATGCTCCCCATTTTCTCAGCCAGGCCAGTCTGCCCACTCCTCCAGTCTTAGCATCCTCTGACCTCTCTACAGCAGTTATTTTCTCTTCTTTTAAATTTGATGTTTTAACTTATGCCACCCTTGTAGCCTTTTTAGCATTTTAAAATGTATTTATGGTCAACATTCCCCACACAATTTGTATTGCTGATTTTCATGCAAACACAACTTACATTCCCTTGGCTCCCCATATGTTAGTTCTCTGTAGTATAATGTTTTAAGGAAGCAATTTCACTGTAAACATTGACTCCTCAGTTATGAAATAAGACTACTTACATTTCTGGATTGCCGTAAAAGTTATAACAATAAATGCAAAGTGTCGCATTAAATACTTTGCTCATAAAATGCTTAGCTACTATTACAGAGTATGTTTGCTAAATCCAAGTAGCTATGGGAAGTGAAGTTCATAATGTCAGCCCTATAGCGTCACTCATATCTCTACTAGAGCCCTGTTTCCTGTGTATCATGTGACCCTAATTAATGATTATTCCAGTTTTATGTGAAGGACCTAGAGACTCTGTGACTTCATTTATGTGCCATGATCTCCTCCTCCCTAGTGCTGCCTCCAGTTTCTCTATTACTCCTGAGGCAGGGATCAGTGTGTAGGAAACTCCAGGATGAGGGTACCACAGATGTTTCACTCCACCTCACTCAGCTCACTTCTTTCAGGAGTGCCTCCCAAGAGCTCTCTCTAAGCATTTCTTTTTGTTGTCATTCTGTCTGTTTCAATAAGATTAGTTTTTATGTGACTTGAGACACTGGAAGTGGAAGGACCAGGATAATGCCAGCAGCGCCTGGCCGACATGTAATTTCCTATTGTGACTAGCAATGAACAGGCAGTGTTGTGGGCTTGAGGTATCTCAGTCCCAGAGATCAGTGAGGGAGGGCTCAGGGGTAGGGAGGAGATCCTGATGAAGTTCCAACATTTGAAGGCATGGAGGTCTCTCAGGTTTGGCCCTAAACCTCCTGGAGTCTTCTTCTCCTGGAGGACTGAGGGGAGCCTGTAGGTACTGCACCACATACTCGATGGATTGGTTAAACAGAGGAGTACTAACTTGGGCAACAAGAGTTTTGTGACTTCCTCCACTATAGTCAATACTTACTATCTTAACAATGCTCTCCCGCCCACAGGGGCTTGACATGGCTGAACTGTGTTTACAACTTCCTCTGGATCATTAAGGAGGAAAGAATGTGTTCTAGTGATAGCTAAGCTTATTTATACTATTAACACCAGTGGGCACTAGGGTACTGTGTTGTAGGATTTAAGGTTCGTATCAGACTTTGACTGCTTGCCTCTGCAGGAGAAATAGTCATGTTTTGGACAGTCATGCTCTTGGGTTCTTGAAATAGTCTATAAGAGAAACACTTGAGGCACCTTTTAAAAATGCGCTGAATACATTCAGAGTTGGAATTTCTGAGGGACTAGTATATGAATCTGCATTCAACTAATTCCTCCAAACTAAATTTTCAGGGTAACTTCAAGATACCGAGGAATGAGTGCCCATGACCTTCCACATTATGAAACTAAAACTTTGTTTTTCTTCATTACTCATTGGCTGGAGGAAATCAACTCCCAGTTTTAATCTGATTTGGAAGAATACACAAATTTCCTAAGTTCTATCCCTTTAGCCTTCATTCTTCAACACATACAATTTATTGAACACTTTCTACATGCCAGGAATAATATCAGATGCCTGGTTACAAAGAATAATAAGACATAATCTCTGAATTCAAGGAACTTCTAATCTCTTATGTAAACACACATGTGTAATTAGGTGTTAGAGGAGCTCTGAATGAGGTCTATAAGGATGCAGTGAAAACAGAAAAGAGACAGTGAGCAATTCTGTTGGGGAACACTGTGGGCAATTTCACCCAGGAGAAGATGTATAGTTGTTCACAGAGCAGACAAGTTGGAAAAAGGGGTAGCTCTGAAGGCTGATGGAACAAACACATAAATTCGAAAGCAATAAGACAAGTTCTAGGAACTGAAAGTAGTTTCACATAGTTGGAAGACAGGGTAGGGGAGGAGGAAAGAGCAGAAGTGATCCTGAGTGATAAAGAGGAGACAGATTATAGAAGTCATGCTAAAGAATTTGAAATTTGTCCTCCAGGATTATTTTCTCAAAGTATGTACCTTAGGATTTATAATCCAAATTGCTCAACTGACTCAGAATTTCTAGAACTGAAACCTCATATTGGATACCTTTACAAACATCTTAGATGACCAGTACATCAAGTTTGGAAGCCACTCTTAGGTAATGTGGAGCCACTGGGAGATTTTATGTAGGGAAGAGAAGTGATCAGAAAGACCACACATCAGAGTGGATGAGGGAGTAGCTGGACTGAGGGTGGAAGCAAGGAGTCCAAGAAGCTGGATAGCAAATCTTTAGGAGGGAGATAAAGATGAAGGGACGCAGCTAAGATATTGTGCACCTGGGAGATGAAAGATTGAGTATGGATTGGAAGGTGTTGTTTTCATGGTAGGATTTATAGGATAGAGTTCAAATGGAAAATAAAACATTTCTGATAAGGTCCAAAACCCAGCATTTGTTGAAAGTTTATCTACTTTTCTGGGGTCATTTCTATTGTGTACGACAAAGAAGTTCTCTTTCATTAAGACTTTCTTTGAAAGGCAGACCCCTTTATTCATATTTATGCACACATCATGCACATTCACCAACCCTTTTATAACAATTGCACGCAAGACTAAGCAACTGTCTTTTCTCAGGCACATAATTCAGGTTCACACACACAATAATGTGGCTGAAATGTTGCTTTAGTCTTCTTGAACTGTTATAACAAAATACCTCCAATTGGGTATCTCAGACAGCAGAAACTTATTTTCACATAGCTCTGGAGGTTAGAAGTCGTGGTCAATATGCTAGAAAGTTGGTCTCTGGTGAAAGCTCTGCCCTCAGGGTGTGGATGGCTGACCCCTCGCTGTGTTTACATGACTTTCCCTTGTATGTGCTTACAGAAATATCTCTGGAATCCTTTCATATGAGCACTAATCCTATTGGATCAGGGAACTACTCTTATGAGCTCATTTAATCTTTACTACATCCATCCAATTCTCATCTCCAAATATAGCTACAATGGGGGAGGCGGGGTTAGGGCTCCAACTTATGCTTTTGAGGGGTCATAAACATTCAGTTCATAACATTCCACCCCTAGTCTTCTCAGTTGCGAAATACATCCACTTAACCCCAATAGACCCACATTTCTCAACTTATTCCATTACCAATTCTAAATAGACCCCAAATCAAAATAGGTCCAAAGTCTCCTTTATAAATCACCTAAATCAGGTATGGGTGAGACTTGAGATATGATTCATCTTGGTAGAAAATTCCTCTCCAGCTGTGAACCTTTGAAACCAGACAAGTTATATACTTCCAAAATGAAGTAGATATGCCTGGTCCATTTCAAACAGGAAAAACTGAAAATAAAAAATTTTCTGGTCCCAAGCAGGTCCCAAATCTAGCAAGGCAAATCTGTTATGCCTGAAGCCTTGAGAATAGCCCTCTTTGGCTCAATGCCTATCTTCAAGATCTATCAGGGCAATGTTGGTGATCTCTGAGTCACCCTTGAATAACTCCTTTTTGTGAAGAATAGCACATATCTCAGCTAAGTCACGCCATTGCTCCATGCTCTAGAACTCATGAAATCTAGTTCCTTCATTTTATCTAGTTGTGTCTAGCTTTGAGTTCTCCTCAGCATTGATTACCAGCTATGTTGAGGTGACAATCAACTCTTAGTTTCTCATCTGTAAGATATGGATTTTTACCTGTTTTGTAGGGCCTTACATTCATTTTTCAGCTTGTAATTCAGCACACTTTTATTCATGTTTTATTTCATAAATGACAAGGTGGGGGAAAAGAGCCCTTGATTTCAAGGAGTTTATATTTTAGTGAAACAAGTCTAGTGAAGTGAGCTTGTATTCTATGCTACAAAGCAAATAAACATATGATATATTAGGTGGTAATAAGTGCTACAGTGTTAAATACAAGCAAATTGAAAGGGATAGAGAGACATAGATGTAAAGAATCATACTTAGTAGATTGAGAAATCAGGTGTGTCTCTCAGAATGTCACATTTGGGCAGAAACATGAGGTAAAGTTCTGGAGAAAGAATTTTCTAGGGAGAGTGAACCATGAAGTAGAAGAAACTCAGCAAGGATCAGCAAGACATGTTCAAAGTTAACAGGTGATGGAAAGAAGAGTCGTTGTTCCCTCTTCTTAATCAGATGGTTAGCATGAAGTATCAGGGACAGGAAACTTCCAGGCAGAGGGAAGAGTAAGTGTGAAGGGTCTGAATGTGGAGCATGTCATCATGTTTAAGGAAAAGAAAAGGGTCAAAGTGTCTAGGAATCCATCAAGTATCAACTGTTAGGAAATGAACTCAGAGGGAAGAGAGGACCAGACCAAATAGGACATGAAACGAACTATGACTTTAATTCTAAGAAGGGAGATTTTAATTCTCAGAGGAGCAGATGAATGACAATGAGATTTATACTGTGATTGGCTCTTATTGGCTTTGAATAAACAATATATTAGATGAAGCAAGTGTGAAATCTGAGAGATTAATAAGGAAGCTAAAGCAATAATGGTGGCAAGAGATGCTGGCAAGTGAGCATAGAGGTTGGTTAAAGTCCAGATACATTTCAACATTGGAACTGGTAGCTTCAATAAAAGATTGATTGGGAGGTGACTATTTCTAGGCACCCATGGACAAGATTGTGTGCCATGGAAGCAATTTTAATTTTTTTCATTAGCAAGAAAATGGTGAGGGGGAACTAGAAAGGGGACTCTGGATTTGGAACAAGGGGACCTATCACTATAAATGTTACATGTCATCGTGTATGTTCTCTTTGAAACAAAGGACAGGAGGTTCCTGTCTGCAGGAGGAAACACAAATCCCATTGCCTTCTCCACACGACCGTCTGTCACATCCCTGTCATTCTCTTAGTCTTAACTCAGACCAAGTCTTATGTAGACAAAAAATTCAGACAATCTAGCTTCTTATAACATAGGGGAAGGCTGCAAAGAAACTAAAGAAGCCATAACTCATTCCTGATTGCATAAGTGTGGTCCAGTGGTGTTTCTGTAGCAGGAACCCATGGGAAGGGATTCTTGGGCAGCCACATAGATTGCTGTAAGGGGCTGTAGGCTGTGTTGAATGGACAGTTCCCTTCTAAGAGATGGTGCTTTGTTTACTGTCCTTTTTGCCCATCTGTGCCTGCGTGCAGTGCCAGAATACAGAA
Source organism: Galemys pyrenaicus (assembly GCA_019455555.1). Classification (NCBI taxonomy): domain Eukaryota; kingdom Metazoa; phylum Chordata; class Mammalia; order Eulipotyphla; family Talpidae; genus Galemys; species Galemys pyrenaicus. The sequence goes on along the minus strand of JAGFMF010011658.1, from coordinate 4,759,369 downwards.
CCCAGAATGCAGATCATCTCCAACAGAATGAGGAGAAGTCAGAGTTAGTAATGTGAATATGGGCCCTTAATGTTTCAGGTTGTACCAGGCCTCCTGTAAGGTGGAACTCTGCTGAGGTATACACTGTGTCTCTCTTCTCTCCATATTCTTCTGTCAATCACCGAGCTGCCAGTTACCAAATACAGGAGCAAGCCTGTCTCCCTTTGGGACTAGGCTGTTCTGCTGCCTATTTGGAACACTGCACCATATTGTATTGTTATTCTGTGTATTGATAATAATGTTAATTTTGAAAGATTGTTATTCTTTAATACACAATAAGATAGCATAAACTCAGGGAATAAGTTTTTGTTGGTTTTTTTTTTTTATAACTGATGACTCAGAAGCACCTCTAACACTTCCTTTTCTAACCAAGCAAAAATAATTAATGTTTCTAGAGATTTTTTTTTTCTGACAGCTGTAACAATAGCCAAAATGGTAACCATTCAAACACAAATGCTCTCTAGATTAAAATGCCATTTGTTGCTAAGTAAATAAGATGTCCTTACAGACCCACAATTTGTTGAGCTGAGAGTGTTTGGACTTTTATCACCTTGTTAATTAGGAATGGGAAATTTAGAGTAGCAATAGTGGCTTCTCTCTGGGACTAGATTTGAAATGATGAGGAAAATAAGGCAAGCTCCTATTATCCAGGAGGGGAAAACATATGGAACTGCCTGCTTGTAGACTGGAAACATAAGTGAATGGAGAACAAACAAGCTGTGACAAATACATGAAATGGAGCTACACACTGGTCCTGAGAGAGTTGGGATCCATCACTTGGGTCAGACTAGCAGGTTCCCTGTCTTAGATTCAGCCCTCAGTAAATATTTGTAGTTTCAATGAATAAAGATTAACTCAACATTAGAAGAGTGGGTGGAGGGGCCTCCCTGGTGGCGCAGTGGGTTAAGCAACACACTATGAAGCGAACCGCAGCCACTGCAGCATGAGTTCGATCCCTGCTGCCAGCCAGGGAGGGGACCCACATGGTGCAGCAGACCTCTCCTGCTGTGCCCGCTGCTCCCCT
>JAGFMF010011658.1:4739214-4757381 GCA_019455555.1 Galemys pyrenaicus | reverse complement strand
GTGCACTGGTGAGATGGTGATGGGGAATACATGGGGATTACAATTAATGGCAAGTATATGTAAATTTTAAAATATTTTAATAAAAGAAAAAAAAAAGAGGATCCATGGAGCTTTCACTAGTTCAGCCTCATTGTTGGGTCCCACTAGACTGATGACTACTTTTTGACTGATGACTCCTTCTTGAGGTAGCTCAACAAGATATACTCCACACACAAACACTGCTCTAGAAAGTAATTGGAAACCATGTTTAGGTAAAAATGTACTGCTCTTATATCTTTCTCTTGACTAATTGCTCTAGCTAGGACTTCTAATACTGTGTTGAATGGTAATGGTGAAAGTGGACATCCTTGCATTGCACCAGATTTTAGAGGAAAATTGTTCAGTCTATCACCTTTGAGTATGATGCTGACTATGGGTTTGTCATATATGGCCTTCATTATATGGAGGTATCTTCCATCTATCCCCTGTTTTTTTTTTGTTTTTTTTTTACGGTTTTTATCATAAATGAATGCTGACTCATCAAATGCTTTTTCTACCTTATTCATATGATTATATGACTTTCCTTTGTTTACATAGTGAATTACATTAATTGACTTTCAAATGTTGAACCATTCTTGTGTTTCCGGAGTAATTCCCACTTGGTTGATATATGGTCCTTTTGATGTATTGGTAAATTCAGTTTGCCAATATTTTTTTTTCAATACATGGAAGATTATACTGGTTCATAAAGAGTTTTTGGGATGATGCCAAAATATTTTATACAAAAAGCAGAAAAGGTATTTAGGGTTATGAAAACAGTTGAGTTAGAAGCCGTCTTGAATAAGCTTCTATTGGCCAAATAGGGAGATATCCATCAGTAAGAATAAAAACTGCATTATATTAAATGACATTAAATATGCTTGAATCCAGGAGTTCATAATGACAATATTAATGATGATGACAATGATAAAATAGATAAACTAGTTGTTAACCTTTTCAAGATGGTAGAGAACTATTCATTATTTTTGAAAACTGGTAATTAAAGAAAGAATCAAGTTTTATCTGGTTTTTCCAATGACATTTATATTTCAAAATGACAAAATAGTTAATGAGAAAATGTTTCTTCTTCCAAGTATTTGAACTAACAAATGAAAAGATAATGGAATAATATCACCATCTTATAGGCCCTAATGAATTAGAGACATGAACAAAGGCATTGATGCTCAATGGCCACTACCACCATAAAAAGAGAGATAACTGTATATTATTACTTCTTGATGGAAATTCAATTATGATGTAGAATCACAACCACAAAGAAGACAAAATAAAAGTTGAATCTGATCAGATTCTTAGTTCTAACTGTCAATTAAAAGGGAGTTAGAACTACAATAGAGTGATTATTTCACTGTTTATTGGTTAATTAAATTCAATATCTAGTCTGAATGTCTTTTCCATGCAAGTGGAAGATAGATACAGAAGTCATAGATCTTCCTGCCTTCAAGATTTCCAAATGATTGTGTTTGTGTGTGTATGTGTGTGTATGTATTAAAGAGGGAGAGAAGCTATCCTAGAATGAGCATTTTATAGTTTTTCAGAAATATAGTAAATACTTCATGAATGTTTCATCTTTACAACAGCTTTGTGAGCTATAGTTTTACAGGGGGTGCTCTGAGAAATTAAGGAGTAACTTGTTTTAAATTATAACTGCCTAGTTCTAAAGCCCATGTTTTCATCTGTGATAGTATAGCTCCTCCCTTCTCTGGAGACTGTAGGAACAGTTTCAGCTTCATATGGCATGCAGTAATGTCTCATTCAATGTGGACACTATAGACTCACAGAGAGTCAATTTTAAAAGATATTTTCCTCAAAATTTCAAATTAGAAGATTCTTCAAAAAAAATAAAACAGGCAAAAAATGTCCCATTTTCAGGTCTGACAGTACACAGTTCAAGTGAATAGAAGGTGTGCTCTTCAGATAGAGTAAGTGTTGTAGATTTTCATAACCTCCATTAATTACTCTGTTGCTTCTTTCACTGGCCAGTTTTACATGTCCCTTTCCTGCCACATCTTCTAGCTATTTGTGCTTGTAAATTTTGATTTATATTATATTATCTATCTAACACAATCCTCAGAAAGCTATTATCATATATTCTTTTGTGTTCTAGTTATAGGTCTACCTGTCCTGTCTTTACAATTAGACTATTCACTCCTAGAAAGCAGAAAGTACATTGTATTATTATTTTGCATTTCCCATAGCATACTTTATTTCAATAACCTTTAAATAAATATATTCAATTAATTGATAAATGAAAAGTAAAATGACTAGTCATAGTCATTTAAGCTGGTAATCGTAGTTTTAGTTGATTTAAGAAGACATCCAAATGCTCACTCAAAATGAACTTTCATGTCTGTCACAGGAAAATTTAGCTGCTAAAAAATATGATTCAGCAATCAAAAAAGAAAAACTAGATGCATTCATAGGAACATGGATGGAGCTGGAAGGGATTATGCTCAGCGAAGTAAGTCAGAAGGCAAAAGAAAAATACCAGATGGTTCCTCCCCTAGGAGGAATATAAGGGAACCAAATAAGGATCAAAGAAAGGAATAAGAACAATAACAATAACAATAATAACAATAACAATAAAGACACAAAAACCAAAAATGAAAAGACAAGGACAAATTGGGGAAACTTGGTGGGGGGGGGTTGAGGGCAGATAGGAGCATGGGGGACTGAGGTGATGGTGCACTGATGATATGGTGATGGGGAATACATGGGGATTACAATAGATGTCAAATATATATAAATTAAAGTGAAAAATAGAATAAAAATATTTGTGGTTACTTAAGAGATTACTAATGTGATATAAACAAATAAAGTAGGAAACTTTTTTTAAAAAGCATTAAATGCACTCTTAAATCCCTAAAAAAAAGCACTCTTAAATCCCTTAAAAAAAAAAATATGATTCAGATGTTTGTTGCACAGTGGAAAAAGTTGTGTTGAAATAAAGATTTTTTTTATTTTTTTTTATTATTAAAATATTTTAAAATTTACATATACTTGCCATTTATTGTAATCCCCATGTATTCCCCATCACCATCTCACCAGTGCACCATCACCTCAGTCCCTCGTGCTCCCATATTCCCTCAACCCTTTTTTTATCTTTGAAAACCCCATCTTATTTTTAAAATCATCACCCTCCATAGAACTTGTATTTTACAGCTGAAATAATCAGTTTCTGTGTGGTGTTATTACTTGTACTATCTCTTCTGTTGCGAGAAAACGTGTTTTCAAAGCACAGGTTCCCAATCTTTCAAAATAATTCATCTAGCTAGAAAATGGAAATGTAACTTTAGTATGTCTGGATATCACCATATAAAAAGAATACTTTTCCAAAGGTAGCTACCGATGGGGAGCACACAGGGGTGTGTAGAAAATAGACAAAAGCTTAGAATGGCCTCGCCCTACAGAATGATATAACCAAAAAGCAAGACAAGCACAGTAAAGGAATCATCCCACTTCTCTGTATTCTGTTCTTCTTTGCCTCTCTGAAATGTGCAGAAAGCATAATTTGTTTTTCTATCTTTTGAAAAATGTTAAACATTTTCCTTCTTCATAGCACAATCTGCCTGGGAAAAGACTGGGATTTTAAGAGTAGTGTATCTTCTGGGAAGGATTATTTAATAATTAAGAGAATTCTCTAGGTTTGGCTTCCACAGTTGAATTCTGAGATCCAGGTAGAGTTGGGGATAACTAAAGCCCTTCTCAGTGTTCAGAGTTAGTGGAGAGGACAGACCAGATGTACAGCCCAGGTGACAGTAGACTTGAGACAGCAACATATGTCCAAGAGCCAAACTCTGGCTTAGAGTAAATACAGCTTTGATATAGCAAGGAGGTTCTAATAACTACAGCCTTGAATATCATATAGCCTCTGCTAGTAGGAACATATTTATTGAAAGGTATGACCAAAGGGTGATCTAGAAATCAAGGAGGCACTTTTTTAAGGACCAATGAGCTCAATAGTTTGTTTTCATATCAGAAGGTAGTGTATGGACTTGGCCAATTTTGAGAAGATCTCTTGACCTTGTTTGCTCTTCATCTTCATATTGGGGCAAATTTTCCTTGGCATTCGGGGCCCTTTGTGATCTAATTTCAAACTACTTCTCTTATCACTGTTTTCTTCATGTCCAGTCCATTTCTTACAATCCAGTCCATACAAACCGTATATTTGTGCCCATATTTTTGTTGATGATTTCTTTGTAGGAAGGTCCTTCTTTCCTGTAAAGTACTCCTGGGACTCATCTTTCTCCTTTGCATTTATATAATACCCTACTTTTCCTCCATATTCCTCAATTCAGGAAGTTAAACTGAGTCTGAATGATCTTGTGCCCTATAAAGTCAGGTATATGTCTTGACTACTATAGATACCTCAGGTTATGAGGGAGTTCCATCAGAAGCAGGCTTGCCTCTTGGAACAACATGCTTAAGTACAATAGTCTAAAAGCAAAAGGCTTTGAACTAGTAATTTTTCCCCTCTATTATTTCACTTCCTAATTTTATCTATCAAATAGGTTTTGGGTTTTTTTGCCTTCACCTTTTTCTTGAGTCTCTAGTTTTTATGCTGTGGGTCACAGAGCTCTAAATAGTCTAGGGAGGTTTCCAGAAGCCAGCAAAAACCTATGATTGTTAACCCTTCCATGTGAGTGTTGAGGTATCTTCTGGAATATTCTCACATCACTATCAAGAAAACAGATAAATGTAAAATTCAGAAAATTATTTATGTCTCTTTTTTTATGAAAAGAAGAGGTAATTTGACATATAACATATTTGTTTCAAGTATATAAAATAGAGATTTGATATATGTATATATTATGAAAAGATCACCAAAATAAGGCTTGTTAACATCCATTGCAAAACAGAGCTTGCATTTTTTTTTTTATCATGGTGAGACCTTTTAAGACTTTAAGACTCTTAGCTACTTTGAAATATACAATACAGTATTATTAACTTTAGTGCATTATATCCATCACACCTCCATGACTTTATTTACTTTATAAATGGGAGCTTGTCATTTTTGACACCCTTCACCAATTTCACCTCCTACCTCTGGCAATCACCATTCTGTTCCTTGTATCTTCGTGACTCTTTTCAAAAAAATTATGGAACTCCTTAATGCAATAATGCCATATGTGAAATTTTAGTATATGGAACAGACAAATGTGGGCTTCCATATAAGATTTGGTAGATATTCTTCTGTGGGATTCTGAAATAATTGAGATCGCTATTACTAATTAACCTCAAGCTGCTTGTCAAGGGACATGACTTATTAAGGTGACAGATCAAAGGAGCCAACCTGGGAAGAAATCATTAATCATGGAGGAGAAATAAGCCTTATAAAAGCTTTAAATTAGACATCTTATCTCTAAAGTCTGCTTTTAAGATGAACAGGCAACTCACTCAAGCCTCTTCTCTGTTTAGGACAGCTTTTCTGTCCTTCTCCTTATGTGACAATAAATTTCTCACTGTTCTGCCTTAAAAAAAGATGAATATTTCAACCTAATTGTCATTTTGCTTAACTTATTCTAAGATGTCTTATGTGCCTATGAGCTGCATTTTGAAGACAATTAGTATGACCAAGAACTTTGACGACATGCACTATTACCTAGCTCTATTTGGAAATAAATACAACAATACAACATTCAAGTGAGAAAGTGATAATGAAATGGAAAGAACATAGATTTGGAGTACTGTGGATCTGGGTATTATTGCCTTCAGATCTGCCACTTGAAATGTGTAGCCTTAGGCAATTTACTTAACCTCACTGAATTATAGTTTCAATAAAATAAGTATACTAGTGCCTGTCTTGAAAGATTGTTATTAGAATGTAAAACGTAAACTCTGTGTGATGCATCTAGAGATTGCCCTCAAGTGAATGCTTTCCCACACCTACTCCATACTTTCAAAGTGGAATGTCAAATAAGAAGAGTTGCTAAGACAAAAGCAATACAAAGTATGAAATTTTGTCTGATAATCAATAATATCAAGGAATTGTTTCTGTTTCATCTCATGTGTTGATTTATTATTATGCAAAGAAAAAGTGCACCTAACTTTCCCTCCATTTCCATACCTGGTCTGTGATTCTTCTCTGAGCCAAGCAGCTATAAAGTTCTGGGCTCTGGGTTCTGGTTAGCAAAGTAAATGTAGGTGCAAGTCTGCACAAAAGCTTCAGAGATCTCCAGAGAATTAAAAACCTTGACCTAGGAAAATATGAATCTGGAGTAACACATAAGTGTTTCTAGTGTCTTTAGTTCTCTAAACACTAAAAGGAAGTTTTAGAGCAGTTGAGCATTTGGATGAAAACTCTCTACTTGCGATGCTGAGACAGTTTACGGAGATAGAGGGCACAAAAGATAAGTGGGCACAAAATATTTGTCTTTAAATCCCTTTCAAAACGTCTACCACAGCTCGAGACCTAGTGACTAACAATGTAGACAGTAACTCATCTATGAGAACTCAGAGTCAGAAGAGCCTGTTCTAGCATATCAAACAGATGTTTAGCAACAAGGAATGATTGCTATCGAGAGCAAAAACAAAATTAAAATATTTAAAGCAACTTCAGATAAAGAGTTGAAGGTTATGTTATAATCATGATATTTAGACTAAAATTCCAAAAGTTGAATTGAAATGCTAGCAGTGACCAAAGAATTAGAAGAGTTATATAGATTAATTCCCATGGAGGTTGGTAATTTTTGAAAAAATCTAGCACTGGAAAGGTACCAGGACAAGGTGGTTCAAAAATCAGTCCTCATTCCCTTAAAAGAAAAAATAGCTATAAACTTATTCAAAATATTCTTTTGTAAAAATATGGAAAATGTTGCACTCCATTTTGTGGAACCAAGATTGTATTTATACTAAACCTGATAGGTACATCACAAAAGAGAAAACTACTCCCTAATCTCAGTCATGATATAATGTGGAACAATTCTAAATAAGCCATTTCTAGCAAATGGAATCCAACAGTACATCAGCAGAATGCTACAATAGGGCTAAATTTTTTTATTTGAGGACTATGAATATATTTCAAACCAGGAGAGTCTCAATATATTATATCAACTAATAAAGGAGAAAATTATATGACATTATCAGTATCAGATGCATACAAAGCAGATAAGACATACAGACATATCTAAAAATTACAAAGTATAACAGAAGCTACTTAATGAAGCGACATAATATATTTGCCAAAACCCAATAGCACAAAATAAGTAGAACAATAAGATCATTTATAATAATAACAGACAATAAATAGAATGCCTGCTATCAAGATTATTAATCAACATTGTCTTAGCAATTTGAGCAAATGCAACAAAATAAGATAATTGGTATAAGTATCAGGGAATATGCAGTTATCTTGTTTTTGCTGATAATATGACTATATTCTCAGAAAATCTCAGATATTCATAAAAATAGCTAAAATTAATAAGCATTTAGTAGATGATAGGATATGACATAATTATATTAGTGGTTTTGTGTATGTGTGTATTTATTATATATCATCTACCGCTCTATATAAATCATAATTCTCATGAATTATTTTATAGAGCAACACTAGCTGATGTAACAGACAAATCTTGAAAACTCAGTGGCCCACCCAGAGTTGAAGTCAATGTTCTTCTTGTGATAAGCGCAATAGGTCAGAGTTGAGTGGTCAAAGGAAGTCCACTCCACAGTCATTCAAAGAACTTAGTCTGATAGAGCCTCTGCCATCTGTGTTTCGGGACTTTTAAGTTTGTGCTAGGAATTAATATCCAACTGATGAATAGAGGGAGAGAATTCTTGGATATTTTTGAGTCACTCCTAAAGCTAATGAATAACATTTTTGCCACATCTGAAGACCTAACCTAACCATGTAGACTTGGAACTATGTAGGTGTAAGGGAATCTAGAAAATATAGCCTTTGGACAATGGGATAACAGTCAGCCATTTCCCAAGAAGAATGCTTCATTATGGACAGGAAGTAGACTTTTGTCAGATGTTTTGCCTCTATGCTATATGAACAATATTATCTCAACTTACAAGTGAGAAACTGAGGCATAGAAAAGTAAAATAGCATGTTCAAGGCGATCTAGATGGTAGATCCAGGTTTTAAACCTAGACAATCTTGTTCTAGAATCCATGGTTTTAAACTACCTCTGGACTATATCACATTTTTTTTCTATTCTAGAAATAAACAGCAAAAATGGAAATAGAAAAAAAAAATCTCTGTGCTATTAAAAGACATCATAAAGTTAGCCAGTATAGATTTAACAAGAAAGACATAGGTCCTATATGAAAATTATAAAAGGTTATTGAAGGAAATTTTACAAAAATGAAAAAACACTGTGTTTTCTTAGATAAGCTTTAATTGAATAAAAGTGTAGATTCTCCCAGAATTAGTCATTCAAAAGGGTTTATTTAGGGATAAACCTAGATAGACATTTATATGAAATAAAAAATTTCACAGTGTTAGTTTCATAACACAACAGTGGGGGATTATCCTGCCAGGTATTACAATATGCAACAATCAAATTAAAATGGAAATATCAACAACATAGATAAAATAGAATAGAAAACCCAGAAAAAGTCCCAGCATATATAAAAATTAAAATTTCATAGATGTTAAAGGGGCTATTTCAATTCAGTGGGGAAAGGATGAATTATTAAACAAATGGTGGTAGGATTGGTGCTTATCTGTGATGAAGAAAATAACATTGGACCTTTATATTACATCTCCTACAAAAATAAATCCCAGATGGATGAAAGACTCAAGTGTAAATAACAGGTGTAAAAAATTCTTAGTCAAAATCACGATTATTATATATACAATCTAAAGCCAGGGTCAACCTTGTTAACCAAGACAGGCAAACTAGAAACCACTTCAGAAAGAAATAACTATACTCTCCATGTGGAAATAATTTTTAAATATCTTCTGCATAGCAAGAAATAAGCCAATAAACTATGTGTTGAGGGAAATGACAGTACAGACAACAAAAATTAACAATTTACATAAAAAAAAGAACAATTGAACAGAAAATTGGGACAAAAATATGAATAAGCAATTTAAAGAAAAAGAAATCCAAATGGCCAGCATACATATTTAAACATTCTCCAACTCACTAGTAGCCAAGGAAATCAAATTAAACTAACAATGAAATATCACATAGCTGTGAAGCTGAGAAAAACTGTAAGGCCCTTTATCACCTATTATTGATGGACACTTTAACTACATGCACACATTGCTGGCAGAAATCTGAATTGTCACATCTTCTGGAGACAGCAGTCTGGAAATATCTATTTAAAAATGCACATACCATTTGACACAGCAATACCACAGATATAAACAAATCATGTCCACATATAAATGGTACAATCCATCATAAAAACAAAGTGGACTTGAGGCAATAACATTTTTGATGACAAAAGAATGACACAATTATTTATGGGATGACTTTTCTTTCATCAATGAAGATCTGCAGCTTGTCTGTACTACCCTGGTTTGAGGTTGAAATTCAAAGTATGTCTTAGTGCTCAGTTCAGTAAAGGATCATCTAGGAACTTCCTATGTTTGGCCCAATCTCAAGGTATCTAGATCTCTAGGTTTAGGTGATAATAAGAAAAAGCATCTATTTAGTTTGGGGCAGAACAGAAGTATGTATGTAAGGACATCCCTCTGGTAGCGCTACAACGAAGGTACAGGATTCCATTCTAGAGGAGAGAAGAATATAAATAAGAAGACTAAAATAATAACTGACCTTGCTGCTTAAACTAGGTGCTTACCGTAATGACCCCAGCTTACTCATCTCTCTCTTAAGTAGTCCTCTCCGACACTGACTGTGAGCTTGGGCAGGGTAGTTGCTGTGGTCCACTGAGGAGAGACTTCAAAAGAGATTCAGATTTGTTTCCTCTACATGCCCTTGGAAGTCCTAAAGCCGTCACACATGAATAGGTGTGGTCTGGCTGACAGGATGATGAGTGGCGTTTGGCCTAGTTATCCTGATGGCCAGCCAACCACCAGTCAACTAACTGCCAAATACATACATGAGGCCATTGGTCACAAGCTGATGGAAGATGCCAGAGTGAGCCCAGCTGAGATCAGGAACTGCCTCCCTGTGCCCATAATATCAGCCCATTGACTCCTGAGCTAATTAAATGGCTATTATTTTAAGGTACTAAATTGTGGGATGGTTTGTTACACAGCTAAAGCTGCTTCACTGCTAAAGAGACAGGAGACAAAAATATCAGAAAACTTTAGCCTCTTTTGCACATTCATGCTTTAAAGCAGGAGGCTTTATGTAAATAGAATCAAATGCATATGAAAAGAGCTATGGTGTACCAGGAAGGAAATTGTAAAGAAAGGCAGGGCCTTTCTTTCTTACAGTGAACAATAAGAATACCTAATCAAGTTGATTCAATCCTCAAAAGAAAACAAACTGAAGTATGAAATAAAAGCACTGAAAAATGTCGATGCTTAGCTATGACTAATGGAGTCTGATGATAAGCATATCTAGTTTCTCTAATATTAAATTAAAGATGTTCTGAAGACACGTGGTATTTGGATAGAAAAAGAGGCTACTTGGAGAACCAAATCATTTTTGTAACAAATCCAAGCAATACCCAATTAGTTTGAGCCAGAGCTTGTGAGGTGGAGCTGGAAATAATTGTTTTAGATATGAGACACACAGTTAGGAGCTGGGGAATTATGATCAGTATAGCTCAATCCAAATGAAATCCACTGCCCACTAAAACAAGAATTATGTTACACATTTCTCTTGAGCTTTGTTTTCCATTACTCTCATCAGTGAGAAGTAATTTACTTCTCCCCACAACGTCTTGTCTTGTTCCCAAAGGATCACTTCCAAAACCCTTTATTAAGTGCTTCAGGTGATCTTAGAAAAGCAAGAGCTTGCGTTGAAAGAAGGATGTCCAACCTATAATGGATGGGGAATCATAGCCTGCCCCAAAATACTTCTCAGGGAGAACACCACTGTATAGGGGTGTACATAGTAGGCTTTCAGAGCACTTACAAGGTCATCTATTGAAGGTTCATCACTGTCTTGGGAAGATAGGCATTATCCTCTTTGTGCAGAAGAGAAGGATTAGGTCAGGCAAGTTGGCCCAGGCTCTTTTCCTGGATTGGTTAGTAGTTCCAAATATAGCCAATTGTCTCAGCCAGTAGCTGCAAACCTCCTATTTCTTCTTGATTTCTATAAGACATTACTTCGAAAAGCCCTGTTGGTCTAGTAGAAGTTACTCCACATGTCATTTTTTGGTCCCTCAGCACATAGCAGATTCCAGCTGGGCCTGGAATACCTGTCACCTCTATTATGGAGATGCCCCTCTCAACCTCATGCTTAACTAGCACTCTTTTCCATTTCTATCAGTCCTCTTGCTCTTCCAGCCTCACATTTCCCCAGCTCCGTGACACCTAAGTTAAACATGCCTTTTATAAATGTAGGGGCCATCATGTTGCTAAATTAATTTGTTCTGTATTTGCAAACCTAGAAGTTTCTTTGAAGGCAAACAAAAGAGCATGGAGAGTTGAATTTTAATTTTTGGACATACAGCCCATGTTACCCCAGAAATCTAATTTTCTAGATTAATGAATCATATCAGATATTATAAATTAGAAATTACTTTTACAGGCTTGAAAACAATGTGAATATATTGAAGCTGCTTATTGAAGAAGACATTGTGTGGTACCCACATGTTCCAGGCTTAAACACGATTTTGTATGTTTTAGGAACAATTTAACTTGGCTCATTGCAATTAGAAATCCTTTCTTGGGTTTTCCATCAGAATGGTCTCTAAAGAGGTCTCGGGCTTCCTTCCTCTCCTTTACTTATAGTTTTGAGAATGATCTGAACTTATAGAAATGTTGAAATATCAAAATATTCAGTCTAACAGTTCATTTATGTGTTCACAATGGTATTTTACATTTATTGGCAAGTCATTATTTCCAAAGCATGACCACACATGATTGCATTTGATCCAGGTAGATTTCTTTTTTTTTTTTTTAAAGATTTATTTATTTATGCATACAAGCACTGGGGTACAGGCCAGAGGTGTGGGGGGTGAGAGGACTCACCAGAGACAGAGCGGGGAGCAGAACAGGCAGATCAACGGAAGTACACTGCTGAGGGGAGCAGCGGGCGAGGCAGGAGAGGTCTGCTGCACCATGTGGGTCCCCTCCATGGCCGGGAGCAGGGATCGAACTCGTGCTGTAGTGGCTGAGGTTTGCTTCACAGTGCGTTGCTTAACCACTGCGCCACCAGGGAGGCCCTGATCCAGGTAGATTTCTAAAGCATTTTCAGGGAACAAGGCTGTCTATAAGGGAGAAGCTGGTATTTTATCTCCATTTTATGAACAGGAGCACTCAGACAGAAAGCTTAGGGGAATTTCAGGCTACTGGTAGGAGGATTGCTGGGGTTCCTGTTTCCTCCAATGTAGCTCTCTGTCCAGGGTGCTAAGTCGGTTTATCATGGTTCTATCAGACTGCAGAAAGAAGAGTGTCCTCTAGCCCTTGGCGAACATTCATCTTAGAGAGAAAATGGGAAAAGCTACTGCAGGATAGCAGACCTGTTTCCTCCTCCTGCTTCGGTAAACTGCCCACATTCATTTCTTAGACCCAGTGTCTTAAAACTGGAGTGAGGATATCTGCTGCAATGACTGGGTCATTACGATGGTAAAATGAAGTAATGGACCTCAGAGATTTTTGTGAGTCATAAATGTCCTGGTAGCAAGGAACTCTGAGAGGTAAGGAATCCTCCTTCTCCAAGGCCCTAGTTAAGCTGTGAAGACAAGACACTGCAATATGGCTTAGTAGCTCATTTAATCCTCAAGTCAATCTGGAGAGCTGAGAATTATTAAGTTCCCTTTCTTTCTTTCCAATTATTTTAAATTATGAAGTAATCTGAACATTTTATAGCATGAAATATATTCATTTAGAAAATGACTATAGTATAAGCATCTTTCCCACCCAGATATGTACTAGCCTCCTGGTCATGTTTTACTCTGAGAGTTCAGAAATCTATGCAAATACAATGCATAACTTTACTTTCCTGTTTTACTTTTGTAATTAATTCCTATGTTAAATATTTTATGTTTAATATACTTAGAATGAGTTTTGTTTTCTTAATTGGGCCTGGAATTAGAGTTACCAGCATATACTTCAGTATTAGAGATGCATTTTCAATTGTGATTATCTTATATCCCTCCTAAACTAATCTGTAAGTTCTTGAGGATTGGGACAATATCTTAAGCATAATGGGAAGAGTGTGGTTTATTGTGATTATCATTTCTAGATGCCACAACAAACCACAAGACCCTAGTGGCTGAACATGGTGAGGACGTACTTGGCTGAGTGACTCAGGGCTTCAGTCTCCTTTCATCCGTGACACATCCTGTCAGCCCATGCCTGCCACATAGGCCACAGCAGTGAGGATAACTCACTGAGGCATAAGTGACCTGGTTCAGAAATGACTCATCACTTCTCAATTGCCACACTCATTCATTTGGCCCACACCAATGGCAGGGGAGGTTAGAGAAGCATGTGAGTTTGTTTTATTTTGAACACTTAATATCTCAGTCATATGAATATTTTCAAACGAGAGAGCTTGGTTTGAATTTTGTCTCCCACTAGCTGTGTGTCCTTGGACAAATTACTTGACCTCTATGAGTCTTAAGTTTTCATCTATGATAATTTTCAACTTTTAGGGTTGTTGTAAATATTGAAAACTTGACTATAGGATCAAATGATGATGATGATGATGATGATGATAGCAGGCAATATTTGCGAGTGTTTATGGTATCGAAGTTTATGGTTAACTTTAGGCTAAGAACATTATGTCTATAACCCCATTTCATTCAGTTCTCAAAATAGTAATAGTACATTATTTAACCTCATTTTACAAAGGATACATTGATACACTGAAGCAAATTTGCACAAGCACAGGGCTAGAAAATGACAAGTGGTATTTAAAAATGTAGTGAAGTGATTTGAAAGTCCATATTATTTCTATCATGTGTAAAATGTGTCATTAACTCTCAAACTCTTAATTCATGGCAACCTGGGATTCTGTAACAACAATCAAAATAACTGTAATATTCATTTAACATTTATATGGTACAATGGGCCAGGCATTATCCTAGATATTTATGTTTAGAATCTAAATGAAATGTTTTACTTTCGCTATTTTGAAAATAAAAACAGTTAAGTAACTTGTACTAAGTCACATACCTAATAAGTATCTTTTCAAAAGAGTAAGATAAGTCAAGCACCTAATCTTGAATATATTTTCAATTAATTAGATCATTTATTTGTCTTATTCCTATGGTGTACCCAGGGGATATTACTTCTAGAAGGTATTCATAGGAGTCATATAGAAATAGGAATTCTACAAATAGGTTGGGGGAACTATCATTTGCCGCTTCTCCCTTATGGAGAGTTGTAATTTAGAATCACAAATTGACCCTCAGTCACCCTGTACTAATAAAACCCTCTTATTTCTTAAGCATATTTGACCCTGAAATACTTTATCTTTTCTTCTATCTGTGGACCTCTGGCTGGGAAAGTCTGAACAGATTGTCCAAGTCAACCAGTCCAGTTCTTCAAAGAAAGAACCTGGAGTTTGTTCTCCCCAAAAGGCTGAAAACTGGGTGACACTTCAGAGCCTGGTGGCTGTTTCTTCTGCACAAGCACAAAACATTATCTTCTCGCTCCCTCCTGATGGCCTCCTGCCGTTTTGCCAAAACTCCATCCACCCTCAGTCCTGCAGTTCGCAGAAACACGGGCTGCTGCCGGATGTCAGGAGGAGCTGCCTCAGTGAAATGGGAATTTGGGGCAGATCCTGGCAGGGCGCATCATCCTTCCATGTGGCTGCAGAGCGCATGTGAGCCCAGGCAATGCTCCGGCACCAACTTCCAGTTGTTTCTTACTGAGCCCTTCAGCTGGTGGAGAATGAGCCTGAGGAGGAGCAAGTTTGCCCGGGACCTTGATCAAACGATAGGGGAGGACTGTGGAAATAATAAAAGTCCATGCATTATTTATCACTATTATTGCTTGACACAAACAACTTCATTCCCTTGACTTCTCACATTTAAATGAGCTAGGAAGAGGGCCAAGGTTTTTCAGATTCCCTTGAGAGAATGTGAGTGAGTCTATGGCATTTGTGTTTTATTAACTCGGGAGTTTTTCTTTTGTTTCTTCTGAATGATACAGGAGGAGATGGGATCTAAAGTTGAGCTCAGGGTTACTGGAAGACCCTTCATAACATACAAGTTATTTCTTTCATTATGGAAGCTCAAAGAATGCAAAACATCACAGCCAAAGCTGAACAGATAATAAAATACCTCCTTTTCAATGCCTCCTAGAAATCAAACATGTGAAAGTAGTGGCATTAAACATTAATCAAAGGGAAAATGCCTTCAAAGTAGGCCTAGTTCTGTTGTTTCTAGTCATTTTGTTTCACACAGCTCCAAGATTATGTTTTGACTCTATTCTGAATATCTACAAAATGTGGATTTTGGAATATGCACTTGATATTTTTAGGGTGTTCATTGTGAATTCTGATAGGCTAAGAAACAAGAAACAGATCAGCCTAATGCCTATTCCCTGCACACTCCGAGGGGTTGGGCTCAAGCAGTTGTGAAGCACAGACGTGTCTGGATTACTCAAGGCAGCCCTTGTAGTTGGGAGAGGGGAAGCGGTCATGTGGGCTGGGATCTGCGTTTCTAAATGACTCCTGGTCTCTAAGAGTGCTCTGCATACAAAATTTTGTTCCAGTCCGTGGAGTGACGTTAGCAAGCTGGTGTCTCATAACACATAACCAAGGCCTATAAATATGCAAAGAATAAATACACAGAGAGAGAAAACTGAAGGGAAAATTGCCAAAAAGGAGAGTAATGATAGACAGAAGTGGCATGATTGTCTCTTCTGAAAGCTTTATGTTGTTCTTAAGTTTTTTATCTGTCTCTGGGTATCCCATTTTCTTGGCAGAGTCAAGCATGTCTGTGCTCCACCTTGCTTTTTCACTCTCCCCTCTGCCTGCTTTCAGCAGCTACACTCAAAAGATGCTGATGAGAATGTAGGAGTCTTTTCTGCATCAGGCTGAGAGTCATTGGGGTATCTAAAGTGGGATTCTTGGGGATCCTGGGCAGACATCTCAGACTGGGCTGCCTTTGCACTCCTAGTCCTGGCTCTAATCTGGCCCCATTGATTGGCTAAGACATGGGGATTATGGGAAAAGACTTTGGTGGCAGAAGCAGCTCTGCTGCCTCCCAGAATACACGAGTTTGGGAGTTAGAGAAAAAGGACCAAAAAATAAGTTCTAAAGAGATATTGAAATAATTTCAAATGCTGTACTGGATTTTGACAGTTCTTCCTTTCAGACCTTTATAAGCTAACCTGTGAGAGCTACTCGATATGTCAACCAAAGGTCAGCTTGCACTAGCGGAAGGGGCCAGTCCTCCCTTTAAGACTGATACAGTAAAATATATGAAGTATAAATTGCAATTAACACGGAGAGGGTTGCAAGAGATCCATGGACCACACCCTGGAAGTCTACTCCAGAGGGATCTGAGCAGAGCCAGTTTCTGGCCACATTGCTTCCTTTAATCAAATAGTTTCAGTGAGAAATGTGGACAAGTTAGGGTGGTTCTCACCAGGCTGCAGTAACAAATAAGCCCCAGTCTCTGTGGTATATTTAATCATTCAGCCAAGCAGATTCCTTCTATTTTGTGGTATATCCATATCTGAAAAATGCTTTCCAATATCATGCAAGGAGAAAGGAGAATGGACATAGGAGGTTCTTATGAGCTCACTTTACTAGTGACCTCATTCCATGTGGTCCTCATTCCATGCATGACTCCAGCATACATCAAGGCACCTGGAAAGTCAAGTTTGGCTGTCTGATCAGCATACTGAAAGGGGCTTTACAAACATATAGCAGTATCTATGACAGAGCATGTTCTCAGAGAGGGGCTTTCTAGGGACCGACTCACACACTGGGGGTGTGTGGAAGGGGAAGGGCAATGTTGTATCGTGCTTTGTGAATCCACTTAGAAAATTCAGGTAAGTCTGATTTGGGTTTGAAATCAGAATTCTACCCCTTCCTATCTTTATTAATCTAGGTAGTTCTCTTGTTTATAAAGTGGAGGATTAATAACAATGCCTAGTTCATAAGGTTATTGCAAAGACTTAACTTAGATTGTTCCTGCCAGGTAGTGCTTGCTCAATAAGCACTAGTCATTATTTCACGGTGGGGATTCCTTAATGAGAGCTCCCTCTACCAGCATCAAAAGGTTTCTTGCTGCAAATACCACTGCCCTGTGATTATTATGCAACACTCTGGCTTAATGCCTATTGCCTTTTTTCACAGACTCAAGCTCTGCTTTCACCCAGATACAGGCAAGGTTGTGTTGAATTGAGCTATCTTCCTCCTGTCTGAAGAATCTCCAAATATTCCATAGACACTGGATAAGAAACTATATTTTGAAAAATTTAGAATCTCTATTGACATGCTATTACGTAGAGGGGAAAAAGATGAAGCCCTAGAGCAGTTAGTTAAGAAATTAGGTAGCAAATGTGCTGCTAGCAAAAGATCCTTTGGCCCTCTAGATACCTACCATAGGAGACAAGAAATAGTTCCATCTGCCTCTTCCTTTCCCACACAAAAAAAAGAGACGAATATCAGCAAGCCAGCGGTGTGCAAGAACGATTTTTCTCTATGTCTAGTTCTGTCTTCAGATGGATGTGAACATGATCAGGGTTGTCCTAGCACATCACAGAAAATGTTCACAAAAGTCATTAGTGAACCCAACTTCATGTACGATATTTTCCTAGGATGGTGTTTGCTATTCTATACCCTAAATAGCTATTCTTATAAGGTTTCTTTATTCATTTAATTAATGTGATTGCATATTCCTGACTTTCAATACATGAAATACCATGTTCAGTAACATGATATTATGGGTTGAATGAAATTGACCATGGGGTGGCGGGGGGGGGGGTCTAGTTAACACTATGGAAACTGACAGACAATAAAAATCAGGAGCTTAGCATCATTCTCAATGGCAAAAAGTTAAAATCCTTTCCCCTAAGATCTGGAACAAGACAAGGATGTCCTCTTTCACCACTGCTCTTCAATATAACACTG
>JAGFMF010011658.1:4715277-4737255 GCA_019455555.1 Galemys pyrenaicus | reverse complement strand
GTGATGGTGCACTGGTGAGATGGTGATGGGGAATACATGGGGATAACAATTAATGGCAAGTATATGTAAATTTTAAAATATTTTAATAAAAGAAAAAAAGGAAAAAAAAATCAGGGGCTTATCTCTTAATTACTTTATTATTTAATTTTTGAACAGGGGAGTGGATTAGAAAACTGCTTGTTTAATTATTTGCTAGCCTATGTCCAGCGTGATCCTGTACAAAAGTTGCATACCAACAAAAGGGTAAGTGTAGTCTAATAATAAAAGGGATTTCAAGTCTTTTTCTATATCTATGGATATATTTTGATATATCCATGAGTAATTGTCATTAAATATAACTTTTTTACTTGCTTCTTTTTGCAAAAATGTTATGCTTATTATACAAAGAGAAAATAAGAACAGCCCTTAAGTCCACCACACAGAGAAAACTCCTATTACTGTTTTGTTTTCATTTATGTGTAAACAAAAATTTAAAAAATAGTATCATACCACACATGGTTTTATCACTTGACAGTATATTTTGATCATCTTTCCAGGTTAATTGTGATTCTTCTGCAGCATCCTTTGTAGTAGCTGTTTGGTGTCATTGGGGCATGAATTAATTATAAGCTTTATACACAGTGCCATCCTTTCTCTTGGAAAGTGAGGTGACTCTATTAACTACTCAATGTTGGACGATTTCCATGAGTTTTTACACTGCTTCTGGACAGGTCAGAATAACAAGCACAGTAGTGCTATTTTAGCCACCTGGCTGAACACTCTCCTTCTCTGGTCTTTGCTGATGATTTTGAAGTTTTTCACAACTGCTTTCAATCCACTATGCTCACTAGGAGGACCTAGAGGGGAGGATAAGAAGAAAGGAGGCAAATTCCACTGCTCATGGTCACCTAAAAGGGTTACCTCACATTCCAGAAAAGAGACTTGAGTGGGAAATCCATTTGAACAAGTGAAACTGCGTCTCTCTGAGCACAAACACACCTTCCCACTGCACAGTCAGCTCATTGCCTCTGATACTCAAACATCAATTAAAATAATTATCCCCAAATTATCATCTCAATCCACTTTTCACACAAAGCAGCATTAAATATCCCCACTTTCAGCTCAGAGCTATTATCTCTGAAGTGATATTAATTACAAGGCTGTCACCATATACCCATCCCCCATCCTCCCAACCCCTTATCCTATTATCTTTTTTCCATAGCACTTTGATCATTTTCTCATATGCTGCTTTTCTTCTTACTCATAGTCCCCCCCCCATAATCCAACCAGCTCCATCTACACTGTACTCTCTACCCTCCCCTCTGGTAGCTTTAATTCTGCAATAATACCTCAGTACATCTAGAGTTTGATCTTATCTGACATTTTATTTCTCTATATTCCATATCTTAGTGAAACCATCCAATATTTAACTTTTTCCTGACTTATTTTGCTTAGCATTATTCCTTCTAGCTCCATCCATGTTGTAAGTGGCAAGAGTTCATCTTTTATTTCCTACAGCTGAATAGTGTATATATACTACACATTCTCAATTTACTCATTTGTCCTTTGTCACATAGTCTGTTTCTATAACTTGTCTATTATAAATAGGACTGGAATAAACATGGGAGTGAACACATCCCTTTGATATAGTATTTTTGCATTAAAGGGTAGATACCTAAGAGTGGAATTGCTGGATGGTAGATCCAGCTATTAGATCTAATTTAAATATTTTGAGAAACCTCCAAATTATTCTCAATAATTTCTGAACCAGTCTACATTCCTATCAACAGTGTAAAAGGGATTCCTTTTTATCCATATCCTCACCAAAATTTGTTGTTTCTGGACTTTATTTTTATATAGGCCATTCTCACAGGCATGAGATGATATCTCACTGTGGTTTTGATTTACATTTCTGTGATGATAACTGATAATGAGCATTTTTTGATGTGCCTGTTTACCATCTGAATGTCTTCATTTTTTCATCTGAATATCCAGTTACTGATGAGATGATTTCTGATCTCATGATCTTCCACAGCTAATGCCGTGATAAATAAGACTAAGCTATGAGATGAGCAGTGATGAAAAATTTTGGATCACAAGTAAAAAAATGTTGCATTTTGGAGTTGACTCTCAATAACAATGGCTTCTTATTTTGCACAAATTTATTCAAACACTTTCCTAATCATTTACTTTCTCCCATATCAGAGTAGTTCTGCACTTTATGAAAGACCCCTCTGTACATCACACTCTGCAGTCACAAGGAACATGCTGTGTTGCCATTTGTGCTTCTGACTTGAGTGCATCCGTTTAGACAATGACTTTCAGCTTCTGTCAGAGATGCATTTGTCTTTGTTCTGCGCCTTCATCTAATAACCAATCCTTCTTAATCATGTTAGGGAGAAGACAGACAAGGTTTAATCACACTATTCATCATGATAGGGACACAATGTGCTAAGCAGGGCAATTTATTGCATTGTCCAAACTGAGTTTTAATGCAAATAATTTTGACAACTACGAGATGCTATTATTTATCCAATTAGAACATTACTACAAGTGTAAGTCTGTTCTAAATTCTGCATGGAGTGTAACAAAATGAATCCTATTTAGTCTTGAGATGCTTTCTGAAGCCTTTTTAAAGTTTCCTCGTTTTGACAGCCAGGACTTTATATGAATCCCTTGCTTGTATTTTGAGCTCACCCAGATGGAGAAGTGAACACACAGCTGTACCTATATTGCTAACACAGGGACCACTATTGGCAGGCAGTACTATTGTTATGTAATGACTCATCTTTTTCTCAGTTTTCTTTTTGTAAATGAGATTGAGAGATACTAGAGAAATCCCTCCCCACACCCAACTTCAGTCCTGGGCTGTGAATCCCAGTAATTCAATCTTTGTGGGGCAGGTACTCACAATATTCTTTCTTCTCTGCAAATCAGGAGACATTAGAGGAATCTAATCTACCTAATGGCCTGTTAAAAGGGCTTGAGGTCCAGTTAACTCAGTAATCATTTTCTGATTGTCTACACAGACAATCAGAAGCAGCAGAAGGATCCTGAGCAGAATAATTCTGGAATAACAGCTTGGCAGGAAGCCTACTGGCTTTGTGGATTTTATTTGATGAGACAATGAGGATAATGATGAAGATGATGCTGCTGAAGATGATATGCTCCCTCTTTTTTTCCTGTAGATTTAATTTTCTGACCTATACACTTTTTCGTTCTCTCTGAAAAACTTCTTTTAACATTTCCAGTAGGGCAGGACAGCTGGCAATGAATTTCCTCAATGTTTGTCTGAGAATCATTTCTTTATCTCTTACTTTTGAAGAATAATTCACACAATACAAAATTCTAGATCAATGGAGTTCTCTTTTTCAATATTTCATTTCATTATCTTCTTACTTGTATGCTTTCTGATGAGCTCTGCTATAATTTTTGCTTTTGTTCCTGTATAGGTTAAGATGCTTTGTTCTCTGTTGTCTTTTATAATTTTTGTCTGTATCTTTGGTTTCCTACAGTTTAAATATATGCCTAAATGTAGATGAGCTGGTCTTGATCCTTCCTGGCATTTTCTGATTTTCCTGGATTGTAGTTTCATATCAGTCATTAGTTTTGAAAAATTCTCAGCTATTGTAGTGTCAATAATTCTTCCTTTCTTTAGCTTTCAGTTTTATTTTTTTAATTTTGCTTTTTTCATTTAGATCTTTCATTCATTTGGAACTTGTATATGTGTACAGTAGGGAAGTATAGGATAGATTTTTAATATTAGTTTTCCATTTTGGTTAGGTAAATTTGTAGGTTAGTGAGAGCTTTCAGTTTTCTAATTATGCAAGCATCATGGTTTTTGAGATTTGTTTCCCCTTCTTCACACTCCCATTATTTTTTTCTCTTATATGCCAATGTAGAAATTTCTGCTGATATAGCTTCATGCTCATTGCCTCTTTCCTAGGTCATGCCAAGTTAACTGATGATCCATCCAAAACATTCTGTATTTCTATTACTGCATTTTCAATATCTAGTATTTTCTTTGATCCTTCTTGAGTTTCCATTCCTTTATTTTTATTAGTCATCTCTTCTTGTGTATTATATACTTTTTCCAATAGAGTCCTTAGTACATTAATCATACTATTTAAATTTCAGTTCGTGTTTTCTTGTGTTTTAGAACATCTATATTTCTTATCAAAATTGATCCTGATGTAACAGGTCATCAGAACTGATACATGGACCTTTAGTGTGAGGATTTATGTTAGTTTGGCTAAGAGCTGAACTGTGTTTAGTGTTTGCTGTAGCTGTTGGTGCCAGAGGCCTCCATTTCCTCTAATGTTCTTGTTTTCATCTCTGTTTACTTTGGGTTCCTGTAAGAACTCTACGTTAGACACCAGCTAGGCCTTGAGGCTCTGTACTCTGTGCTGGAGTTCTGCTTTTGGTAGCAAGATATAGGGAGCAGTCTATCACCTGAAAGTTAAATCTGCCTTTCAGTAGCCCTGTGGCTGTGACCTTCAAGGCTGTTTCTTTGCTTTCCTCCACCTGGGTGTTTCTCACAATGGAATTCTTCCCCTTTCTCTACCAGAACCATGAGGAGATCATTTTTGGCTCTTCATCATTAGAACAGAGAAGGGTTCCTGGAGGTAAGAGTCACAAAAGTGTACCCCCAACCCAAGACTTCAACTTTTAGAGTTTCCCTTCTTAAACTATTGATATTTTATACTTAGCCTCAACGTAAGAGTCTCATTCTTTGTCAACCTACTAGCTGCTCTAAGATTTAAGTCATATAGTCATATATTATCTTCCCCCCTCTTCTCCTTCACTCCCCCTTGCATATATATGTCTTATCAATTAATTCTGTCAGTCGTTTTTTTTTTTTTCTCCAGGCACCTAATAATGTCTCGGTTACAGGAGATAACTAGATAAATATTAGCTGAGTGAATCAATAAGTTATTTTGATTCCAACCATTTCTAAATGCATGAGAAATCTAGGGGCTTACTGTCAAATCCATTTGCGGTACCTATACCAGAAATAGCTCATAAGAGACACTGACATGTATGCCCTTACCTGAAGGATATAAACTTTCCAAAGAAAAACCAAGACTTGATGATTACTAAAATCATTTGTTAACGTGCATACTGTAGCCAAATATTCATCCCCAGGGAGATAGATGTCTTCTGGTTGGCTTCTCTGTGGCCTCCTATAGTCTTTGAATGCTTCTGAAGCTAAAGATATGGCAGTGCTTTCCCTAGGAGAAGGTGCAGGTAGATGAGAATGGGAGACTGAATATCCTCTGCTAAGGGCTAGAGGCATGTTTTTTGGGTGTTGTTTGTCTAGGAATGTAGAGGGGAATGTTGTAAAATGGAGAGAGAATTGAACTACATTTCACATTTCTTATCTTAGCACTTTCCAATATCTGAAGTTATATTTTACTTTTGTTAATGTGTTGGTTTTCTATCTTCATTCTCTAGAGTGTGAGCTCCATGAGGGCAAGGGCCATCTCTGTCTTGTTAATCTCTTAACATAGAAACATGCCATATAGTGGGTGATCAGCAAATATTTCTCAAATGAATGGCTGCATCAACAAACATCTCAAAGAATGGGCCAAGAGCCTCAAGGAAAGCACAGCTCCCCTCAATGGATCTTATTATTAATTAAGATCAGACTCTGGGTTACTACTCAGGTTCAGTCCTGCAACTGAACTGACTTTCTTAATTACACTGAGACTATTTTCTTGTCCATAAAATGGAAGCAATAATTATACTGCATGGTATACTACTGATTATCAATTATTTTTACCAATTATTTTTGCTCCAAAAACTGTGGTGGAGAATATTTTAAGCAAATAGCCAGAGTCAAGTAATAAATACACAAGACCATGTCTATGTGCCAGGCATTTAACACCTCTAGTTAGTCTAGTTCCCTAATCCAGCATCTCTACACTAAGCCAGCTTTTGAGCTTTTTTCTGGCTTCAGCATTCCATAATGAGGTAACCAGGTGTGTGATTCCAAGGGACATCCCCACAACCCCCAGTTCCTGCACCCTGACAGGTCTTGCCTTCCCATCTGAAACCTGCCAACTCTCCTGAAACTACGTGTCCCAAGTACAGAGCAGTTGACTTCTCTCTGGTCTGATTTTGCAGCACCTTGAGATGAACACAATGGGCTTGGCATACCCAAGTAGTGGGTGCAGGGAAAGACAAGACCAAGCAGAATATTGCTTATATTTACCAAATCAGGATCTGATGGGGTTTGAAAGAAGGTTATGATTTCATGAATTTTCAAAAGGAATGAGGCCTGGCAAGGAGTATCTGAGAATCTAATTTAACACAGAAAAGCCTTGGAATAATCACTGAGCCATTCAGAGCATATGAATGTGTCTAGTTGGCTGGGGATGCAGACTCGCAGCTCCCCCACACAAACATACACCCATGAAAGAAGGGCAAAACTAGGTTTCTCAGAACTTAATCATTTTTGTTGTGAGGTATTCTGAGTAGCACAAAATGTTCTGGTAAAATTAGAGGGCAGTAAAATTATAAACTCATTCTACCTTTAGATTTATTTTTTCTTTAATTATCAGTAAAGGAAAATTTTTATTCCAAAATAAGCACTTAACTTTGTTTATTGAAACACCATAAGCTTATTTGGAGGTATCATTTAGTGGATCAGTTTTATAGTTCCATGCTTCTGGAAAATACTCTAGAACTTAGTCTACTCTATTCCTGGCTGTGTGATTGTGCTTCCTTGTTCAACTCACAACTCTCAGTATCAATGCACTTATATATCTTTTTCTTTTGTATTGAACTTTGTTTTGGTCAATGAGACATGATAAGCATTGTACATTGGGGTCTGTCTTCATGCATGTTGGATTTCCTTATAAGGAAACCCAGCCCTGAGCTTCTTTCTTGAGATTCAAAAGCCACAGCAAGAGAGAGGCATAGCCCTCCAGCTCTCCTGGTAGAGTTCTGGTCCCAGATAACTCTTAACATCATTCAACAACATTAGCAAACGTAGGGAAACTAATGGACGAATAAACAAACTTACAGCACTGTGAAGTCAGACAAATTGTTGCTTCAAGTCAAGATCATTGATTGTATATAAGTGGATATCTGGTGCTCTGACTTTGGGCTATTTCCTTATGTTCTAGAAACCTGAGTTTTCTCTTCCATAAAATGGGAAAAAATGGCGCTCACACTATAAAGATAGAGTGATAAAAAAAATAAAATCATTAACTTGATTATCTCTCTAACTCTGACTAATAGTAGACACTAGACTTTTTAATAGATTACATATTTACTATTTTTGTTTCCTCAATATCTGTGACAGAAAAAGTGAATTTGTTTTTCATCATGAAAATTTAGTGTAATATAAAGGGAATTGTTGTTTAATATAAAGGGAAAAATGACTTTTGTTGAAACAATAACATTTGCCTAGCTATTTTGAAATAATTCAATAGACTGCATTTTGAATGGACAGCAACTATAAGCAGAGACTTCATGGTGCTAGTTTTAAAGATATATAGCAGACTCAGAACATAATTGAAGAACACAGCTTATTCATTTTTGAGACATTGCCCCTCACATACCTTAATGATGACTCAAGCCAAAATATGATGCGAATGGTTTTCTAGAAATACATATTTGTAGAAAATGAAGTCTAATGGTGTAATTATGGTAAAAATCACTGCCCTGTTTACCAGGCATTCTGAGCAAAATTTTTCAAAAGAAGTATAGTGCTAGATCAGTATATTTGAAAAGATGATATACTTTGAAGTAACTGAAAGATCCAGGATGGTTCAGTCCATTGAAAATAGATTTTCTGCAGTAGAGAATATTATTATATCCAATGGACATTCTAGATGAGATAAACAAAGCAGGAAGAATATAGGATGATGAAATTACTTTGGCCTTATTCAATATATTGTATAATAGGATTTTCAGGCAATTATTGACTGAGCTGGTGAAAGGTAGAAAATGTATACAACATTACTGGAAAATTATCAGTATGAAAATACAAAGCAAATTCAGAAGATAATTTGGGTAGGACTTTAGAAATGATTGAAAAATTTTTATTTGTGATTCTCTTGTCTTGTTTTGGTAAACATATTACTTTCTTATTTTGTAACAATAAGTATTTATGATTATAACCTGGGTTATGATTACTCTTCAACTTGTAACTGGAGCATGGCAGAATAGGAAGGGTACATGGGAGAACGCCTTATTTCTGGTTGTGATTATGTGACCTTGAATAAGTCACCTTCCTGGTCTCTTCTCTCTGAAGCTTCAAAATAAGGGTATTAGAGATTTTCTATCAGGTGTTTTATAAATTTTAAAAAGGCCTATTTTCCACTAATTTTATGGTTAGATAATTCTAAGTAGGCCATACAATGACCTCCAAAGGCATCCATGTCCTCATCTATGGAATCTTCAAATGCTACCTGTCTTATATGACCCAGGGATTTCACAGATGTTACTAAGTACTTGAGAAGTGATGATATCCTGGATTGTGTGAATAGACCCTAGTTGTAATCAATAACATCCTTCTAAGAGAAAGTCAGAGGGATATTTGACTAGAAAAGAATAAGAAGTGTAATAAAAGAAAAAAGAGGATACGGGGTCATAAGTCAAAGAACTCAGGTAGCTTCCTGAAAAGACAAGGGAACAGATCTTCCACTAGAGCTTACAGATGGAATAAATCCTCCTGACACCTTGATGTGAGCCCAGTAAAATTGATTTCAGACCGATGACTTCCAGAATTATAAGAGGATAAATGTGTGTTCCTTTAAACTACCATAATTTGTCACAGCAATAACAGGAAATTGATAACAGCAATCAAAATCCTTAAGACCAACTTTGGGATTTTAATCACTTAAATCATGGATTAGTGATATCTGGTGGATAGAGCCCAGGAATGGTGCCCAATATCCTAGATTACACAAGCCAGTAACCCCCAACCAAGATTTTCATAGACTAAAATGTTTATGGTAAAAAGTTGAGAAACATGGCCTATGTAATATGCTTTTTGATTGGTCAATGAGGTCAGTGTGAACCATCCTCAGTCTCTATTACCCAATCACTGGAAACTCTGTTGGCTCTTTCTTGCTCTAAAATGCAAATTCATTTGCATTTTCACATTCCTTTCAATGTGAAAGCAAAGTAACAGAGGTATTAGGCAGTTGTACTTTGAGTCAAACATAACTGGATACAGGTCTCAGCTCACCTGTATGTCTTCAGTGAGCTAGTTACTTACTCTATTTAATTATCTAATAGTATCTACCTAATAGAACTATTGACATAGATAAATGAGATAATCCATTTAAAGCATTTAGAATAGAGTTTGTAAATATTGTGTCTCCTATTGTTTTTTACAATTACCAATCGCTATCAGTAGGTGTCATATTCTAGAATGTGCTCCCTTTAAACAACCAAATCATCTTTGAATGTATAGAACCAGGTTTTTTTTGGGATACTATGCCTGCATTAAACTTTTTTTGGCAAACAAATTTTCTAATGATAGATTTGATTTGTGAGGAAAGAATGGAAACAAGAGCCTCTTCTACGTCAAGATCAGTCTACATTAGTGCATTTGTGAGACTGGGATATTCTAACAAAAAAATATCATTAGGCTGGGTGTTTAAAAAAACAGAAGTTTCTCAAGGCTCTGAGCCTAGGAAGTCTGAGATCAGTAAGGGCCCACTTCGTGGTTTTCAGATGTCCTGGTTGCCTTCTTGCTGTATCCTCCCAAGAAGGAGAAATGATAAGCTGTCTGTCCCCTTTTTACAAAGACTCCAATTTCCATGATAGCATCTCCCCCTCAAAATCCCAATCTAAACTTAATTCCATCCTAAAAACCCCACCGCCAAACACCATCACATTGGGAGCTAGGGCTTTAATACATGAAAGAGGGGGGAAGAGATACAATTCAGTCCACAACATCAGTGACAACATGACCAAGGTAAAGTCTTCCTGGGAAGGGAAATATGAAAGAAGGACCTGAATACATCACAGTACAAAGTGTTTGATGAATTTAAATTCTGTGTGATGTGTGAATTAACCCTCTATATTTTTCTCAATATAGGAAAAATGGTAGAATTGGCAAGGTATTATGGAAAAAGGTTTTAAAATTATAGAGAAACACTGGGGTTTTAATCACCAGATAAATATAAAGTTGTCTCATCTCTCTGGGCCTCAGTTGCCCACTTATAAACTGACAAGTTTATTAGTTTATTTATAATGTTGCTTTGGTATTACTACAGTAAAATGAATCACAAATAATCATAGCAAAGTGCTGTTCAACTGAACTTTGCCTCTATGTCATTGCTATTCCCTTACTATTGTTTTGAATAAATGCAGTGCATTAGCTATGCCTCAGAGGCTGACAGGCTATATTTTAAGGAAAAACTTTCTAGGAAATATTTCAAGTAGTTGATTCCTAAAAGTCAAACTCTGCTCCTTGAGTTTAAGGTATGGCAACATACCTTAAGGAAAAAAAGACATTTTTCTAGTTGAAGACAAGTGGTTCAGACAGCACTTCAAGAAGTTGCATAAATAACTGGATTTGTTATTAACCTGCCTTAACCTCAGGTGGGTTCAGGTGAGGGCTTTGCCCATATTTCCATTTGTCTTCTCTTCCTTGTCCATCTCCCCTGAGGTCACACCCTTTCCTGCTGTTCATTTAAAGAAACTCTTCACAAATCCCTATATGCTCTGAAGAGAAAAACTTTGGCCTAGCACTTTGTCAATTCCTTCTCTTATTATAGCGATTTATTTTTTAAAATAGGAATTGATGAAATAATACATTCACATTTTCAAAATTATCAAACATAACAAAGAAGCAGAAAAAGATCATCCATAATCTTATAACCCAGCAGTAACCGTGGTTAGAGTTCAACATTTTTAAGAGTTTTATAACTTTTTTGTCACATGACAGAAAATGTTTTAGTTTTAAAATTAAATGTCTTTTTATTTTTCTTAGCATTGTATCATAACCGTATCAGCATCCCAATAAATATTTCTTGACAACCTTTGATTTAAAAGAGGTAGATTATTCCATTCATGGGTAATATGTTGTTTTAACCAGTCTTCCATTGTTGAACAGTTCCTTTCTTTTTACTATTATAAGTAAGTCTGATATATTTAACATTTGTATTTCTGGTTATTTTTTCAAATTCATATTAAAGTTCAAACTCTAAGCTAAAGGTATTGAGAACTTTTAAGGTTGCTCAAATTGCTTTCCAAATGGTATTAATTCACAACCTCACCAATAGCTATGAAAAATTTGAATTTTGTAAGACCCCCTAAATAAAAAAATTCAGTTTCTAAGCAAATATTTAGGTAGAGTTCATTTATATGTATAGTTTGTAAATGGGAGAACCAAGACCTAGAAAATACATCTTAAGAAAAAAAAATTGCATAATGAAATACTTACTATTCATCTATAAAACAGATGAAATCTTGCTGTTTCATACAATATGGATACAACTGGAGTGGATTATGTTAAGCAAAATAAATCAGGAGAAGAGGAAACACCAGATGATTTCAATCATATGTGGAATAAAGAGAAACAAGATTAAAAAAAAGACAAAAACTAAAAGAAATCCTTGATATTTTACTACAAACAGAACTGAGATTAACAAACAGAAAAAGTAGGTGATGGTAGCAAAGGGGGAAGGAGACCCCAATGGACTATGGTGGAGGATTATTGGGGATTTGGTGGTGGGTAACATACATTTATAGAGATGTGAACCCCTAAAATATGCAGTGTGGTAAACTAACATTACCTCAAAAACATAATAACAAGTACAATAATAGTAATAAGATTGTTGAACAACTAATTTGGTGAAGTTAAATGCAAATGTTCACCTTTCTGATGACGTTACATGACTCAACTGGCAATCATTGACTTCTCTTTCTCCCTAACCCGCCTACCAACTCCATGTCTAATATTTGTTCATTTCAAATCAGGAGTTCATTTTCATGTGGGACTTTCCAGAAGCTGTCTTCAGATTGCTTCACATTCTGGTGCTGGGTCGGGAGCAAGCTAAGCTCACAAGTAGAGTTAGCGAGACCAAGCAAAAGGCACTACGTGATAGAACTTACAATTCATAAGCAGATCTTATTTTTGATTGGTAGTATCTATAAATTGTTCTAGCTCCATTGTCTTTCATGAGTCACCTTATTGCAGATGAATAAAGAGAGTTCCTTGAGGCCATAGAAGTGCTTAATAAACTTTTGGCAAATGGATGCTGATTGCACATGGAAGGCAACAAAATGATTTCACTTAGTTTATTTTTGTCAGATGGAAGATAAAGATTTGGGGAATAGGGGAAGGGCACAGCAACCTTGAGAGACTGTGGTAGCTAGGAAAGCTTTGTCAGTTGAATTTGCAGAAAAAGTTAGGCACAACCTTATATAATATATATCAGGATACCTAAAGTAGATCTCTGAGGATAAGATTTAAGAGCAGAAAAGTAGAAGAATTGGAAAAAGAATATCAGGGGGGTAAGATATCAAAGGAGGTAAATTTTAACTATTGGTTGTGATTTTTATTGAGATTATATCCAGTCTTCTTCAGAAAAGACAAGATAGCTTCGGTTGAAATACCTGATATAAGTTCACATGAAGTTTTTGACACAAAGCATACAATAGGCATTGTTAGGTCACGTGACATGAAACAAGCCAACTGGTATAGTCTGAATAGAACTCTACCATGACCATCACTGTGACCACAGCATTTAATTGAACTCACTTTCAAACTCTTTGTTTGCAGTGAGACCTGCCATACTTAAGGTTAATGCCGAATACTCATGGATCTCATGAGTTCACAGGAGTTTCACACACTGATCTAATCTATTATCGGGGCTGGGGAGAGAAAGGGAAAATGATATTATTGATCAGTATGTTGGTGCTGGTGTAATTACCTGTTTGAAAACTTCTGTGCTATAGTTGAAAAATGAAGACAGTGATCCTTACTTCAAAATTCTCAATAAGAGGTATTAGGTGCAGTTACTCTGCATTATTCCCTTTAATGGGATGTCTGCACCCATCCTTCTGCTGCTCTGCATCGTGTAGGTTTAGGGCTCATGTCAGTGCATCTTCTGCAGAGAATTGTACTTTGCTAAAGAGTGATGTACCCCCTGAGAGATGAGACTCAGCCCCAACCCAGGGAAGCACACAGCCAATGACCACTGATAAGGGAATACAACAGCCTTGCCCCATCTGTGGTGGGGGCTGTGTTCCAGGGACCACCACCAACACACTTGTCTGCCAATAGCTCAAGTTAGGACCAGCCCTTACGTAAGAAAACAGCCTGGCTTGACTGTGTCTGTTTCCCTACTTTCTTTTCCTCCTCCCCATAAGATTTTCCTTGGGAGCACCCCAACAGTAACTTTCATGCCAAACCCCTGTAGGTAGTATAGGAGAAATGATTTTATCAAAATTGCCTGAATATCTTTCAGTTCCTGAAAATAAAGTATAAAATACTTAAAAGCTAGGTTTATTTCATCCCACCTTTAGCATTACATTTCCTTCCATATTTTAGGTTCTCAAATATTAAAATGAAATGATGATTGATATTGCAGAAATATGTGAAGAATCTGATTTAAAAGGATGAAATACTCCTAGTAATGAGTTCAACTATACCGTGGTCCATTGGATTCATAACATATCCAAAGACTCTATGTCTTTATCTCTTCAATTCTAAAGGTTAAATATTTTCACAGATCTTGACACATTTTCTTATTCCTGCACCACTACTGCCAACCTCTACTCAATCCTACAATATTTATCCAACATTTTTGGTACATTTAATAGATACATGTGCTAGTTAATTTTTTATTGCTGCTCACACAAGTTAAAAAAAATTGACTTGATCTAGCTTGTGAAAAATTTTTTTAAAAGAAATGATGTCATAGCATTATATGAATAGCTGGACAAATGGATTATCAGAAAGGACAGCATCAGAATACATCTGGTAACTCTTGGTCCAAGTGTATAGACTTGTCTTCAGAGAACCACCATTAACATGACTTTGTCACCCTCAGTCTCTGGTTCTTGTGTCCCTTGGTTAAAATTCTTAAGTACACAGAATCAAATGCATAGTTTATGTGTAAACCCCTCATCCCCACACCACCAAATAACAAATCACCACATGACTGGTCAGTACTCATCCAGAGGAAGTGGGGATTTTTATGAACAACAGAACTCTCCCCTGAAAGTGTACCACCAGACAAAGCATCACACTAGACCTTTTAGGTGATTTCAGAATTATTGGTAGAGCCCCTGAGAGGGTTTATAATGTAACATAAGAGCTGAAATCCATGCTCAAATAGTTACTATCAACTAATGCAAACAAAAATTGACAAATATCATGAACATAAAACAAAATGCTTTAGGGAATCGAACCAAGGCAACACGCTTTTCAATGAGCATGAGTACAGTAAAAGCAATGAAGAACAAGGGGATTTTTTTTTCCAAATTACATTTATTGAGGTAAAGTAGGTTTACTTTATCATTGCATTTGCTCCAGGGGTTATATGTTCGAACCTCTACCCTGCCCAGCACCAGTGCCCAACAACCCCCCACCATTTAGAGTTCCATTGGGCTCACTGCACCCCACCTCCCCATGACCCTCCCACTCTGGTTGCCTCAATTTTTGCAGTTAGATGTTAAGCATTTATTATTGGTTTGGTTTTGACTGACCCTTTGGTGTGTTTCTCTCTATTCCACATCTAAGTGAGATCCTCCCCTATTTGTCCTTCTCCTAATTTATTCCACTTAGCATTACTTTAAGAGCCCATTATTTTAAGCAAAAGTGTAGATAGGTTAAGTGTGATTGTTTAGAAATTTGCTTTGTTGGAGGCCAGAGAATATTTTGGAGAACTAGAAAGCACGTAAAAAGTAAGAGACTTGGGTCACTGGTGAAGGCACAAGGAAAGGACTTATTAGATAATGGGGGAGGCAAAAGTTTCAGACAAAAGAAACAAGGTGATCAAAACTGTACTTTTAAAAGATCAATCTGCTTACACCCACATTCCCCAAACACTGCTTTTAGGTGGAATAAAGTTCCAATTTCCTGTACTTTCTGGATATTTGATTATGCAGAGGTGCCAATGTAAGTGATCGCTCCACCTTTAGGGAACCCATATGTGTGAAGGTGTTGCATTGCTGAAGTTTCTTGGGTTGTGCACGTGTGTGTAGAATGAAGAATGAGGGCAATTATCCAGAACATCTTGACTACAGAGCTCACATTCACTTGATAAATCCATATTGTTAGTAAAAAATGGTTGGTGTGTGTGTTCAGTGTTCACCAGTAGTGCTGTTGGATTTGGGTAGTTAAATTGAATCATCTAGATAATTGCTTAATTTTTTCCACCTTTCCTGGTTTCGTAGCCACAACCCTCATGAAATATGAAGCTTGTTTTTTTTCTCCCCTTCAAGTTCAATACTTCATTCACAGTGCTAAAACCTAAATCTGGCTCCCATAACCATAGATTTAAGAAATCTAACAGTTCCGAGGGGACAGAAGAACCCTCACACCTAGGATGTGTCTGGGGCTCCTTTCCCAAGTTGGGGGCCCATTTCTCTGTTTCCCTGTCTAGACTCCATACTTAGGAGAGAAACTTGAAACCAGTGCTCTGTTCAGAGATTCAGCCTCCTCTCTTTTTCCCTCAGTAGGTAGGCAACAAAATTCACTGGCACCCAATAAGTTAGAACAGTTGCCTTCATAACTTGAAAGATGCCATCTAAGATGACTCTCCATAGGGACTTGGGTATTCAAGGTTGTTCTTTTAAATGTTCTAGGTGTGATTTAAAGGGTTAAAAATAAAGACAGGAATATATTGGTGACTTCTGCATTTCCATATGAATTAGATGCAGTACTTGTCAAATTATTAGGTATGAATTTTTTCCATAACATTTGAACTGAAGAACCTTCACATTATTTTTCTTAATAAAATAAAACCTAGTCTGAGCTCCCATCCACTAGCGCATTAACATAATCTTAAATCTCTGCTTAGTTTTGTATCTCTACAAAAACCCCAAATCCCAGATCTATCACCCCTTTTCCAGGTACCATATAAGTCCTTCAAAATAGTCATGGTCCCAAGTTTACAGTGAGTATCGATGCAGTACAGCCAGGTGACTCCAACATGGCCCATATGCTTGTTGTGAGGTCATCATTATAAAGAATCAGCTTCTTGCTCTTAAGAGTTGGCATTTACAAGTCATCTTCCAAAAATATTTCACTTTTATGTCTCATTTGGGAAACTGCTGGTTGACTCTGGAAATATTCCAATCTGCCATTCCTTTCCTAGTCTCTCTTCCTTGTCTTACTGAAGGTACCTCATTCCAACTTTAAGTTTGTGTGAATGGTAAAGACTTAGCAGATTTGTTAGAAATTCAATACTTAGTTCTCATTGCTAGGGTGAACGATAGGCTGTGGAATCAAAAATAGATTTTATTGTTTTATGGGGAATTCACACAGCTCCTAAAGCTCCAAAAGGCTTCTGATGGGTTTTCTTTCATAGGTGGATGTAGTAGGGAGGATCTAAGGCTTTTTGAGTGGTTTACCTTAATATTCTACCATATAATTTTTGTTGTTTAAAAACAGCAATAGGTAAAGAAACAAGGCAAAAGTGAGGAGAGGAGGAATGTGAAAAAATACCAGGATTGTGGCTTAGATTATCTAGTGCTTCTTATTCTTTTCTGGGCCAGCAGGAGAGCCATTTGTAATTCTTCTTTCAAGACTAGGAATAGAATAGCTCTTCAGGGAGCCAGGTCACCAGCCTCCTAAGAACAAGAAGCCTGTTTCTCCCTTCCCACCTCCCAATTCAGTTCTTAATCCACAGTGTTAAGACCTGAATCTGATTCCTAAACCTACAACTTTAGTACTTATTGATGCTCAATTTTTTTCTTCATTTTGAATACCTTAAGAATTTCTTCCTCTTGATTTCAAACTTGCCTACATATTCAACCATTATTTTGTCTTGTTTTATCCAGAATTTCCAAGTTTTGGGGAGATTCCTTTATTGTGTGAAATTCATTGATTCCAGATACAATTTGTTTATAAACATAGGACAATTTAGATTTTTTTTTAAAGATTTTTTTCCTTGAGTCAGATTTTATGAGTTGTGTCTTTCAAGGAAATTTTCCAGTTCATTTAATTGTTGACTGTATTAGCATGCAGTTGGCCATATTTCTCATATTTCTGATTATGCTCCCATTTATCTGTAGGGTCTGTAGTAGTTAACCCTATTTTCATTTCTGAGATGATAATTTGTGTTTTTCACTTTTTTTTTTTTACTCTTACTAGAGGTTTTCTCAATTTTTAAGTGTTTTCAAGACTAAATTTTGACTTCAGGGCCTCCCTGGTGGTGCAGTGGGTTGAGTGCCACACTGTGAAGCATCTGTAGCACACCAGCATGAGTTCCATCCCTGGCCAGGGAGGGGACCCACATGGCACAGCAGACCTCTCCTGCCTCGCCAGCTGCTCCTCTCAGAAGTGTATTTCAGTTCATCTGCCTGTTCTGCTCCCCACTCTGACTCTGGTGAATCCTCTCACCTCCCGTGACTCTGGCTTGTACCCCAGCTCTTGCATAAATAAATAAATCTTTAAAAAGAATTGTACTTCATACTCCTTTTTCTTTTATTTCTTCTGCTTCACCACAAAATAGTTTTAAAAAGACCATTTTGTTCATATTCATAGCTTTTCTTAGAGTAAAATTCTAAATTGGATTATTGAATGAAAGCATATAGAATGATCAGACTTTTGCTCTATTTTTGACAGTAGTCTGCTACAAACTTTCCACCTATTCCTATCCACAGAGTGTATATATACAAATTTCTCTGAAGTCTTATCAATAATTAAAATTTTAATTTAAAGTTGCCGATTTTATTTAAAGATTTATCCACTTATGCATACAAGAACTGGAGTACAGGCCAGAAGCATGGGGGGGGGGTGGGTGAGGGGATCCACCAGAGACAGAGTGGGGAACAGAACAAGTGGATCTACTGAAATAAACTGCTGAGGGGAACAGTGGGCAAGACAGAAGAGGTCTGCTGTGTCATGTGGGCCACCTCCCTGGCCAGGAATCAATCTCATGCTGCAGTGACTGTGGATAGCTCTATAGTACAGTGCTTAACACCTTGTGTCATCAGGGAGGCCCCCAAAAAGTTGCCAATTTTAAATAAAATGTCTCTAGTTGTTAAATTTGCATTTTATTTTCCAGTGGAGTTTAATTTTTTAAAAAATTTTATTTCTATTGATATTTTCTTTTTTATAATATATAATTTGTACATTTTTATATTTAGACAATTATGTTACTAAATTTAAGTTCTTTTTCTATATTAAAACTTACAAACATTTATTATAATGTTTTGTTTTATATTATATAACATTACATTATAAAGATCTAATTTGGAAAAATTTTAACTCATTAAATAATGTTTCTCTGTTGAATAATAATTTTTTCTCCATTGACTTCTGATACTGACTTTTAATTTATTAAATTCTGGCATATTATAAATATTTTCCTCAAGTTCTTACTTTGTTTCATGGATTTTCTTTACCATATTTTTGTTCATATTCAGTTCATTTTAATTACTAAAAGTTTGAAATACTTTTAATATCTTCTGGAATTGTCTTCTTTCATTTCTTCCCCCTTTAAATGACAATTTAATATTTTTAAGATATATTTTTTCTTAAGCATTCTATAAGAGATATTATAACTACTTTTTTCTTTAAAAACTTAAAATAGATTCCTTTAGTTACCATTTTCAATTCTATGCCTTTCCCTTTAGTCCAGAGACAAAAACCATTGTAAGTTTAATAAAAAGAATTCATCTCTTACATTAAAAAACAATTTTGCATAAATGTATACAAAATCAGAAACTATATTTTTTAGAATTTTAAAAATATACATAAATGATATCACATTGTATATCTCATCTAGGTTTTGACTTATTCACAATTGTAATTAGAAACTACATTAGGAAACTATATAGGTAGTCCATATTACCTTCTATAAGAATTTTTAATTTGCATTTGCTCAATTGTGGAACTATTACTTTTCTGGTAAAAAGCCTTCAAGTAGTCTATCCTTATCCTTACTCATTTTTAACAGAATTGCTGATAAATTCTAGATCATATATATTATATGACTATATATAATAATTATAATAATACAATATGCCTATTTCATTTAGATATAAATATATATGTGTGTGTGTTTGTTTCTGAATTCTTAGTCTTAGTCAATCGATTTGTTTTCTATTTTTATCACAGCTTCACTTGCTCTTAATTATGGCATAATAAGAACACTTGAAATCTTGAAGGGCAAAATCCTCCTCCTGTCATTCTTTTAGCTGACAGCTGCCATTGTTTCACCTAATTTATTCTTCTGTTTATATAAAGTTTAGAAATACCTTTCATATTTGGTATTGCACTGAATTCAGATATTAATTGGGGTTTAAAGGACATGTTTAGCATGTAGAGTCTTTATCCCAAGTTATAGAAGTAGCTCCCATTTTATTCAAGTTCTTTACTGTCCTTTAATGAAGTTCAATAAATTTTCTAATGTTTTAATTAGATTTAGTCATGATAACCTTATAGATCTTAAATGATATCTTTTCTTCTTTTGCATATTATTGAATTTGGTTATTACTAGTATGAATAGAATGCTGATAATTCTATTTCATTATATTTTGAATATTAAAATATAATGTCAAATTGTAATATTGATACATAACAATATCTTACCTTCTTAATGATCTTATTATTTCATAGTCTTAGAACTCTACTTATAAAAATTCTTTAAGAATCTCATGAATTTGAAATTCCTCCCAGAGAATATTTACGTTCATTTCTACCAGTTGTCTGGGAACAGTAATATTCTTGTCCATTATAAAGTAAGTGTCAGGTCATAGACATAAATTCAGTCTTCAGGTCCCCATGAGACTGACCATAGATCATAGATTCTCAAAGTCAACCTTTTTTCCACCTTCAACAAATACCAGTGTTGAAACTGAGAATACCATATCTTTCCCTTTTCAACTGTGAGAGCATGCTTTTTAAAATAAAATTTTCTATGCATTCTTTCTGGTTTCATACTTGATCCATGGAAGAAGCTATCCAGTCTGAATCTATGCCCTTTTTTGTGACATATCTAGGTCATTTTTTGTAACCTATGTCTTGCTGTTGAGACTGTTAAAACTAAAGATATAAACCCAACTCTTCTGCCAAATTCACTCATTTAGCTAGATGGTTCTTTTAAAATTTCATTTTATGTGGCATTTTTAGTTGCTTTGTAAGAGGAAAGGTTCTGATTCTCGTGATTATCATATCTCCAGAATGGGAACTATTAGCTTGAGCTTTCCTATTCACTATGAATCCTAATACCTAGTACAATGCCTGACAGGGAGCAGACATCATATAACAATTTGTAGAATAAACTTGTTTAAATGTATGATATGCATTGAATATGCGATTTTTTGCTTCTGGATCATTTCTTCAGGATAAATTGATTTTCTTAGTTCAATGTATATACAATTTTATGTCTTATTATACACACTACTTTAGAAAATATGTTCAATAGACAAATTACGTTAATGTGTTATTAGACATACTATTTATGCTGCAAACTTTTGTTGAATGGTAATAATTTGTTCCCTTTCTAAGTCATGTGCACATCATAGTTCAGCCTTTTCTGTGTGATGTGTGCTCCCAAATGACCTCTGAAGCACTGAACAGAATGCCCTTGAGGTCAAAATTTGCTTCGCTGCCAATTCTGAATTTTACATGTTCATTTGGCCTTTACTTTGTGATGCAAGAGTCTCAAAGACAGGTTAATAAGCATGCAAAAAGCATAATTTCCCCTCATGAGACATGACTTCACTGCATAGCTAATCGCATCCTATTCTCAATTTCTCTTCTACCCAAATCTACACTTACAGAATTTAGATTGAAAAGTTAGAGAGTTTAGAAAAACACATTCCTACTAACAATTTTGACTATGAAAGGTTAAGTATTTTCTTGGGAAACTTTAACTTATGTAACAAGAATTTGCACATACAATAAACCAAGATCACTATTCTTATCTGCACTAATGGGAATGATATTTTCCTAAAGAAGAAAGGTTCTCCTGTGTATTAATTAAACTTTGGTACCAACTGATATAGAGACAAGAATGTCTCCAGGACCTGATGTGCTCTTTAATACCCAACTAGAATCTAGAAAGTCAATTTTAGAATAAATATATTCTGGGAAATGTATTTTAGAATGCTTTAGAAAAATTAACTGTGGTTTTAAGAAAAAATATACTCTCTCTGTGTGTACAGAGAATATGACATAAAAAGGGTTGCTTACTACATATTTGCTCAAAGGAATAAAAATAAATTAACATGTAGACACAGGTTGTTTTTCTCTGCTTGGCATATAAGAGTCTGATGTTTCATGTTATCTTCCTAAAAGTTCCAGGCTTATTGGGAAAAGGAACTCCTACAATAAAAATCATCCTTCTTCCCTCACTGCCTTGATGATTCACTAGACCAGACAGCTTAGAATGTTCTCCTGTTTTTAGCATGTCCTTACATTCAATTCTCATCCAAGAGTCTAGACACAAACTCAGTATCAATCTTATGACTCTTCTTCAAATTTGGGTCATTAATCACAGACCAAGTTTGAGTTTGAATCCTTTCAAACAGTCATTCAGAAGATTCTTTTTTCTTCTTCATATGTTCAATATTATAAAGAGAAAATTGTCAAAATATTCAGAAATTGAAGGAGGACAAATGAGGAATGGGGTAAATGCTTGACAACAGGCAAATATATAAAAGTGATCTTTATGAAGACTTTGTAGAAAACTGAAAAATATCTTTATGATTCTGGTGAAAACATCAAAATAAAATCATACTTCACCACTTAAAAGAAAAATACCAGATGGTTCCTCCCTTAGGAGGAATATAACAGAACCAAAGGAGGATCAAGGAAAGGAATAAGAACAATATTAATAATAACAATAA
>JAGFMF010011658.1:4668026-4698209 GCA_019455555.1 Galemys pyrenaicus | reverse complement strand
GTATTTGTTGTGACAATGTTTTGCTGGTATTGGCTGGCATCTCTTCAGGATATTCTTGGAGGGTCCTCTGTCTGAGTGTGTATCCTGGGGTATGCAGGCGTTCTGGCTTTGGGGAGGTACTGCACTCTACTCGGTGCATTTGAGCTGGAAGATTCAGAGCCTCACTGAACTTGTCTGCAGCTCCGTATTCAGGGCTCCCTGTTCTGCGGAGTAGGATGTCTGGGCTTGGTCCTGGTGTACACTTGTGGCCTTTTTCTGGAGATCACCTCCCCTGGTCTCAGTGTGTTCGAGCTACAGTAGTATGTCACTCCGCAAGGCTCTCTGAAGATCCTGGTCTAATGCTCCCTGTCGTGGTAGGATGGCTCCTGTCTGGTACTTTCCCCACTGCCCGCGACCCTCCGGAGGCCTTCAAAAGGCTTTTATAATAAACCCCAAATGCAGGCACAGGTGACAAAAGTTATTAAAGAATTCTATTTTATAAGAGAAGGGGAATAAAGTAGTAATATTGTTACAGGGCAACCCTAATAAAAAATGGGTTTCCCTCACTGGGTCCTCACCCACACACTCAGAAGACTTTTAGAATAAACTTCAAATTCAGGCACATGCAACAAAAGTTATTAAAGGGTTTTATTTTACAAAAGAAGGGGAACAAAGTAGAAATATCACAAAGAGATTAGAGGGATACAAATCCATAAATATCCTACCAGATCTTCTGAGCTGGAATGCAATGATGCATTGAGAGCTGGCTCTGAGTCAAGTGAAATGGCTCCAAAGGAAGAGAGAGCCCAAGGCTCACCTCTCTGGTTTTATAGCCAGCCTGGCTGCTTAACTCTACCCTCAGATCCCAGTGATCCACTCTTTGATAATCATCTTATCGGACTTGTGGTTCTGGAACACTGGTGGTCTGGAGTGAGGGTTGGAGTCCACAATCCCATCTGTGTAATCCATTCATGACTACTCTTCCCCCTAACAGTAATGGTCAGTGGATATTTTTGCCTACTTTTAGACTTCTCCAAGTAGAGTAGCAACATAAATAATAAAATACATGAAGGTAAACAAAATGTGTGGGGAATGATATGGAAAGAAAAATTTTCCAATCACTTACTATCATCTCTCCCATGACCAGCCCTCTTGAAAGTCCTGAATACAGGTGGCTAAAGTGATAATTAATTCTCCAAATTCTCTTTGGAACTAATTTTCAACTGTGCCTTGTGATCCTAAAACCTCACAACATCATTTGGAGCAATGTGATAAGAAGAGGTATCTCTAAAATGTGATTTAGTGAATAGAATGTACCCTTATGTGAGCGAGAATTCAAAGTCTGTGTTGTTAAAAAGATACAGGCACTTTTGTTGTTGTTGTTAATGAAGGATAAAACTCCCTACAAGTAATTGGAGGCAGCTATTGTTCTGTTGAGGCAAGTGGTTTTAGGGATTGAGCTACCTGTTCAGTAAGAGAAATCACCAGAACACATCTTTTCCAAGAACATTTCAAAGATTTGTTTTCTAAAGATCTCATCAAAGCAGAGAAACGGGGAACAGACAGAGTAATATGGGCTGCCTGGATCTTAAGGAGTCTTCTCAAATAGCTAAGGTAAACACAAGACACAATCTGATAGGCATTCTTACTTTGCTTGTCTGGGTCAAACCTTCTTAAGTTTCTAGCTAAATGAAGTAGATTAAACCATGTACTGGAAAACTGTGCTCAAGTCCCCACGGCCTCTTATCTATGAGACCTTGACCACATAACTGACTCACTGTCAGTGTCTTCCATACATCTCACAGGAAGTTAAGCAAGCCTCTTCTTGTTGTCATGGAATTTGGGATCAGATCCAGAAGCTGGGAAACAAAGGATATAAAATGCTCATGCATATTTATAAATGAAATCTAAGCCACTAAAATATAGAAATTGCTAAGGGGTGATTTAAAAAAATCACCATCAGCTACTTTAAGTATATTTAAGAGGATATGCATAGGAAATAGAGAATTTTCTTTGAAAAGAGAGAAGCAGAAGAGGATGCTTCTCCTGCCTCCAACATACCACTTACTTCCAAAAGAGAGGTTAATTCCTCACCCCACTTGGAAGTTGAGCAATTGCGGTCTTGATGCCTCTAAGAGACTAGTGCCAAATGTGGGGAGCATCTTCATAAGACATCCATTGCCTGGCCCCCCTGGCTGACCTCTTCCCTGAACATTCAACATTGCAATTCCCTTTCGCTGCCCCCATCACCCTCCCACCCCCCATCTTCCTCCATAGCATCTGTCATCATCTAATTTATTATATTGCTCATTCATTCTTTAGTTACTTATCAGTCTCAGTCCCCTGTAATGTAAATTCCATGAGAAGGGGGTCCTTGCTCCGTTCATTGTTGTAAGCAGCTGCCCTGAAGTATGCCCGTCAATTGGTTCTTGAAATTAATTACATCATGAGAGCACAGGAGAGTCCTTTGGTGTTTGATGATCAAGGTGCCTAATTTTAGGGGTTAGAGGAGAGATAGGGAGAGTGGGTTGCAAGGGGCAATCAGGAAAAAATGCAGGTCCTTATGTGCAGAAGGTGGTAACTGGCTCTGTTTGGGTGGTCACCAACAGAACGGCCTGAGGACAAGTGTGTAATGAGAGCAAGACAAGTGTGTAGTGAGAGCAGGGTCCACAGAGGAGTGGTCGGTGGTGGGGAGAAGAGGCA
This sequence comes from Galemys pyrenaicus, assembly GCA_019455555.1. Classification (NCBI taxonomy): domain Eukaryota; kingdom Metazoa; phylum Chordata; class Mammalia; order Eulipotyphla; family Talpidae; genus Galemys; species Galemys pyrenaicus. Next base: position 4,695,527 of record JAGFMF010011658.1, on the reverse strand, counting down.
TCCCAGTAGCAGCAGGAAGTGATGCCAGCAGAGGGTGGCTCTCAGAACCAGCTTCTGTGTCATCCCTGGGTCCCCAAGTCAGTACCAATCAAGTAAGACCCCCTCACCCCTCCCTCTAGCCCTTCTTCCTCCAATTCTGGAGGAAGGAACACCAGGAAGTACCCAAGCAGGGAACACTGAGCTCCCCACCACCTTCTCACTGTTGGTTGCCAAGCTTGAGTGCAATGTGCACTCAAGAGGAGATTTTCTATCTGTTCAGAGGGCCAACATTAGTTATGGGAAGCACCAGATTTGTAAAAAGCCTCCCTGAAATGAGACTCGCTATATTTGAAAGTAACAAGAGAAGATGGATGACCCAGCTGAGATTATATTGAGACTCAATTCCAAGGGTGGGGTTGAGAGGACATTTGTACCCTGTAGAGTTTGTACTTCCAATAAACCTAGTGCATGTAAAATAAGTGAGGAAAGGGTGCTAATTGCCCAGCAGTGTGCTGGGCACGTGGTAGACCCTCGATCCGTGTGTGTAGTTGGTGTTAATGTGCCACAGGCAGCCTTCAGAGAACATCCCCAACTGGGCTTCAAGCCTCTAACCACATTTCCCTAATCAGTTTGCCTATTTCTATATTTAGTTGTGTCAGGTAAATTTCTTTGGCATCCCCCATTAATTTACCCAAAGTAGAGATTTCCTTTACAATATCATGGTTCCTGCTAGTAATAATGGTGATTTTTCAGTATAGCCAAAATTATTGAGCATTTATTAAAATACCAGGCACCCTCCTAAGCACTTTGCAAGCACTATTTCATTTACTCCTCACCAGCACCCTAAGAGGTAATTATAGACTGTGAAAATGAGGCTTTTCCGAGTCAGTGGAACTTGCCTAAAAATCATTCAGCTGGTGTCAGACATGGTGTTTGAACACAGGGCTAAGCAACCAGTAAGGGAACTAGCTGGGGCTGCTCCACATCCTACGAGGTGAGATTCACACATTTTCATGATATACATTCACCCTCCACCGCATGCCTAGTCCAAAGAGTCGTTTCCACTGAAATCAAGAGTGTTCAGTTCCCACTGCTGCACTCCTTGTATGGAAAGCATATTTTGTAATCTCATCACATATCTGCAAGATGAAAACCAGCATTCTTGGTTCAGCAGGTAAAATCAATGCTTCAAATAAAAAGCCTTTACCCTCCATTATTGAAAGCCAGGGTACAAACAGAAACCCTGGTTGTCCAGACAAAAATATTTTTGTCTGTTTCTAATTAAACCTATCTCCAGATCCTCTGCCTTATTTTTCCCTCTTGCATGAATGTTTGCATAATGAATCAGCCAGCAAAATCCAGCTGTTTTTGCCTTGTCTTTAAGCCTCCATGGACCTAGGTTCCAAAGCAGACCAGGGTTCTGGAGTGGTGGCCATCAGGTTGCTAACTCCTAGAAGGGAACAGATTGCGTGAGTCAGCTGTAGGTAAGAGAGCTCCACACCTCAGCTATTCCATCATATATCTCCCTCATTCTGCACCCTCACTGCCGCGTCCTCAATGTGCCGGGATTAATGAGATGTTACTCAAGTGTATAAATTCCCCCAGAGAATGAGAAAATACTTCTGGAAAAATATTTCCATGGCTCTAACTAGGATGCTAGCATTTTCTTGCTTCAGCGCTGCATTCTATCTGGTGGATAAAATGACATCTGTTATGATCTGGTCAGTTGTGAGTGTGTGGAATTTTATTAGCTCTTTATGGATAAGTGATTCCCTAGAACATAGGTGCACAAATACATATTATCAGACTCATTCTCTCAGAGAGTATGGAAAATAATTCAGATTTGTATTACTTCTTATTCACAGATTCACTCATGTTGTTAGGGAAATGATGGATTGACATCTGACCGAAAAGTTCCACAGATGGGCCTCTATCTTTTCATACCCTTCCTTTGGCCCAAGACATGCAGATTAGATTTGGTTTTATGAGCTACTGCGTTCATCCTTTCCTGCTGGGAATCATGGTATTCATAGGACTGCAGAAAGAGGCCTGGCAATACCTGTCCATAGCTTGGGGTACAAAATGGCGATGGGGAGATGCAGCCTTCACTTCATCTTGGCACTTGCACAGGCTGCCTTGGGCAGTAGAAAGAGAAAGCTCTGGAAATAACCTCTGCTGTGTTTTTACCCCCCAAGTAATTGTGTTCAAAATACAAGTACATTTCAGAAAAAGCACATGGGGAATTGTCTGGATTTTGGTGAGCACGTGTCCTAACCCCTTTGACAATTTCTTCTGGATTCAGGTGTTCTAAATATTTCATTGTTGTGTGTTTAATGAATTTACCACGGCTTTCTGGCATCATTGTTAATGTAGTCATATTTATTCTGTTATATAACTCTTGGCTGACCATGTCAGTGTCTTCAAGGCATGCTGACGGCTGTGTTAGACTTGGTTAATAATGAGAGCTTTTGTTGAGCCCCCTACTCTGTGAGACAAACAGATAGGCCCTTCCTCATGTCATATCTGCTTCTTGTCACAGCCAAGTCACATGTGTATGATCATCCATGGTTGAATAAGAAACTGATATTGTGCAAATAGCTTTAGCAGAGTCATCTGCTTGCACCTGGAGGAGCTATGACTGTAGTCTCCATTTGTACCTCCAAGTCTCTCACCGTGGAGTTATTATCTGTCAAACCCTAGACAGGGTGCTGAAACTCTTGGCCTCACCTCTTCCATCTGTACAAATGGGAAAATAATAGCTGTGCTTTTTATTTTTCTGTGATGATATAAAAAGTAATTGAAATGATAAATGAGAAAATGCGTTGTAAGCAAGGTAATGGCATAGATATAATAAGTAGGAGAGCGATTACAGCAATGGAAGCTGAGAGACATACATAATCCCCAGACAGAGAAGAATCCAGAATCTTTATGTCTGACCAAATAGGGTGGGATAGCAGGGTCACTAAAACTTTCTCCTTCCATAGTCTTGCTTTTATCCTCACTTGAAATAAAGCCTTTTTACTTGCCTCTATGTAGGCTTAGCACAGGAATTAATGACTTTCAGCTTTATGTTCCTAATTGTATTGGTGACTTTCTCACTGGTTCTCCAGTGGTGTTTCTTTCCAAATGTAAAGAAATCTTTTCACATTCCATTTGCAAATGGACCGATTTCTCCTTGAGTTTTTGTAGCAAAAAGTAAAATTCATTGAAAGCATCATCCACAGCCACACCACAAGTCAAGGATGCACCACCACCACCCTAAGCCAAGAAAATGGTCGGGCACTAAGCTGCTGGTGATTTTCAGACTATTACCATTCAGAGGAGTAGTTCCTGTCCATCCCTACCCCACCAGCATCCATAAAACATGAGCACACTGTATAATTCCATGCTTAGCTCCATCACTTCTCTAATCACATTTCTTTTTAACACATTCATCAGGACACCGAGCAGAGCTCTGGATATTACTTTGGCCTTTGGTTTGCATGTTGAACTTACCATTTTTTGAATTTTTGAATAAATGATAATGCTGGGAGATTAAGGAAAACTGTCATGGATTCCCACAGGTACTTCTTGTTGGGTTATGTGTCTGTGTGCTAATGTCGGTGGCCCCTCAAGCTTATAACTGGTCACACAAAATACTCTCAGTGAGAATCTAACACAGTTGAAGGAAGTGGTATATTTGAGAAGCTAATTGCCTGGGAGAGGATGGGGTTCATCTCAGGAGCCACTACCTCTTTCCTGGGACCTGCTACTCCAGGTAGCTACTACATGTGGCCACATGTAGCTACAAGATGGCTTATCAAGAAAAAAATTAATACAATCCAGAATAAAATACATAATGAAGGGAAGATGTAAGTCCAAGAGAGGAGAAATTTCAAGATAATAAATTAGAAAAATTATGCCATACATTTGAAAATTAAGATGAAGTGAACTATTTTTCAAAGAAATGGATTACCAACTAAATCAAGGAAAAAACAGAAAAGTTGAGTGGAACTATAAATACTAGTAAAAATCATGTCAAGGTGACCCTAAAGTCCCTCTCCTGCATTTGCATTCAACACCTTATTCAAGGTGCTTGGGCACAAAAAACACACAGAGTGACTCCTGCTCTCCAGGGAGCTTACATTATAGGAGAGAGAAAGGAGATGGTATCACATCCTGACGTAAAAGCTGCTGCGTTCATTGGCTCAATCTCCACATAAGCATGGGAGTGAGTCTCAGCATCAATAATAGGTACCAGGAATGGCCGTTATCATCTCAGTGCTGTCAATTACTCAGCACTACCATGACACAGGCACTTTTTGGTTTCTCTGGAGATGCACATCAAGCCTATGAAATAGGGAGTATTTCCCTTGTTTTATGGAAGGAGAAATGATGCTACAAGAGCCTATGGAATATGCCAAAGGTCATCTTGCTAATGATTGGAATATCTGGATATACAACCAGACCTACTCCAACTTGGCGTTTGGGGTTGGATGATATGATTTAGGGGCAATGTTCTCTCAGACACAAGCAGGAGGAACAGAAAACACCACATAAAAGCTTCAACTTGAGGCAGCTGAAAAGAAATGCATTGATCTGACTTTTGTGACAGAAAAATTTTTCTATCAATTTCACTAAGGATTGTTAGGTATCATATTGCTGTTATACCTGGAATGTGATTTCCTTCAAATGTGATTACGGTGGCCTTTTGCACAGGACTCTGAGGAAAATTATACATTTCTCCGTCACCTCCAATCTGCAATTAATGTACACACTATTGCTTTCCTTTAGGTTTTTGTCACGAGGCTCTTGTAATAACCTCTTATGACCCAATACCTGGATTATATGTCCCAAAGGCTTGAAATGACATGTTTTGACTAAATCTTTAATTACTCAGGATTACTATGTGTCCAAAATACAAGGAGTGTAAACTACGCCATCACTGCATCTCCAGTGCCTTCTACGGAGGGCAGCACAGGGAGATCTATGGAAATCTGGAATGAACCTTACACAGCTGCAATAATGCACTTCAACAGTGTGAATTAGCCTGTCTTCCTATGACTGAAAAAGAACAGCGTCCCAAATACTCTGTCATCACCTGGGATGAGTTCTCCAAATACGAAGCCATGTAAGAGATAAGTCCTAGCATTGTGATCAAGAGTGGAGAAACTGGCAGAGAGAATTGCTAATAGGAAGAGGTTCAATGTTGCAAGATAAAGACAAAAGAGGCCCAAACATATCGATCATGTTCAACACTTCGTAACCTGTCTTTATGGTGTTCTTTTCCAATAGATTGTAGACTCCTTAAAAACAGGGGTGATACAGCTAGTGCAACCTCTTGCTTAAGGACACACTCAGAAACTTTTGTTCGATGACATGAGAACATCCTCTCAATATTTCCTGAACATCCACACTGGACTGACTGGTCTCGTTGCCATGTTACTTCCATCAAACTCTTGTTTATTAAGGATTGGCTATAATCTGTGGAAATTGATTGCAAATATTCAAAGATGAAATTTTTGGTTGGAAAATAAATTTAAAACAAATGCTTTTAAACTAAGAGAGTAGGGAAGTTTCATCAGATAGGTCAAATAAGGACTCCAAGATGATGTACCTCCTGCATTCTGGAATAAAAATCTACCATGTCATTGAGACTTCTGCCCTCTTCTTCTTCCCTAGCCTAATTGTCTTCTTCCTTTTTCCCCTCCAGGGCACTATGGAACCTAATGAATTGTTAAATATTTTGAGATTCTTGGGAAAAAATTCCCAGCATTTTTAAGTGCCTCTTTTTTCATTCAAAGAGCATGACAAGATTGTAAATGAACCTATATGAGCATCAAAATGAGATGCAAAAATAAAATACAGAGGAAAGATGGAAGGTGGGAAGAACAAAAAGTTAGAAAACATCTCTTCTGAAGAAAGGGTCACTTCTTTAAAACAGAACTGGATGGAAGTGGTGAGTAAGAATTGCCATTGTTCAGTGGTGCTGAGTAAACTTTTAGATAGTTTACTGTTTTTCATGCTGTAAAGTGGCCTTCCTAACCCACGTCAAGTGAACACCTTTAAAGACCCTAAGTACTACAAAGATGACTACATAAAACGGGAACTAGAAAATTAAGACAATATTAAGTGACAAACACAAAATGTAATTTTTCAGAATTTCACTAATTGTACATGTAACCCAATATTAAGACATCTTTTTCTTTCCTCTAGGCCTTCTTAACTTTCTCTTTTTTGGTTCTACTGCTTTTCTGTGTCCTAACCCTATGTTCTATTTTGTTCTATTTATCTACCAGGTGCCTCTCCCATACTGTTTTCTCTTTTGTGTTCTTTAAACTATCTTCCTAAAGGACATAATTTAAAAGTCCATCCGTGGACCTTCCTGGTGGCGCAGTGGGTTAAGCAACATACTATGAAGCAGACTGCAGTCACTGCAGCATGAGTTCGATCCCTGCTACCAGCCAGGGATCCACATGGGCCAGGGACCCACATGGCGTGGCAGACCTCTCCTGCCTTACCCACTGCTGCCCTCAGCAGTGTATTTCTGTTGATCTGCCTGTTCTGTTCCCAGCTCTGTCTCTGGTGAATCCTCTCACCCCCCCACACGTCTGGTCTTATATTCATAAATAAATAAATCTTTAAAAAAATAGAAGTGCATCCATGCAAATCACCTCCTCTCTTTTATTTACCAGGGGGTTCAATTCATTTCTTTATTCCATATTTTATTTCTGTTTCAAAAGACAGATGAAGTTGGTGATCTGTAAGTTAGGTTACTGCCTTATTTGAAAGAGAATTTTTGTAACTTCTGTAATCTATCATCTTCTTGAAACCTATATGTAAAAATATAAAGATAAACTCTATCTTTCCTTCAAGTTGTTTTTTCCTTGAAGAATCTTTGGAGTACCTGTAGATTTGACTTCCTTTTGTTGAGTTCATACTCATAGATGTGACTAAAACAGGTGTGGTTTTAGATAAACACCATCTGATGAAGTTCTGTGCCATTAGGAGTAAAGTATAAACTGAGGTTGGTTTTACACTAGTGGATTTTATGATGTTGAAAATTAAGTTCTGTCAGCTTTAACTCGATGGGATTGATAGGAAAAATAACCATGATGCTGGGCCTCCCTGTTGGCCTACGGATTGTCTCAGCACTATCACCACTATGGCCAGAGTTCAATCCCCAGTCAGGAACCTGACCCACATGGCTCAGCAGACTTCTCCTTCTTGACTGCTGCTCCCCTCAGCAGTATATTTCAGTCAATCTGACTGTTCTGCTCCCCACTCTGTATCTTAGGAAGTCTCTCAACCCCCGCACCTCTGTCTTATACCCCAGATCTTCTGTGCAAAAATAAATAAATAAAAAGTGAAAAAACATGATGCTATTTAATGGGGATTTTGGTCCGTTGGAAAAATGGTAATTGTCCTGCTTAAGCTCCACTGCCTTCTGTGTTACTTTCTGTGACTCAGAGACAGCATTTTCTGAAAGAGGTATTTGTCATTTTATTTACCCAAAAGTACCCCCTGTTTTTCAGTGTGACCAATGAAGGATAGGTTGTGTGGCTCCTTTGCTTTCTGAATGAAAACCCTTTTCACTCCCATTGAAAATTTTAAGTGCTATTATGATAGTAAATTTCCTCTGAGAAGCAGATGCTAAGACAGAATTAAGTTTGTATGGATTTTGTCAGAAGAAATATCTGTGTGAAGGATATCAGCAGGCATCTGGAGAAGGTCAATGAGTGCTCAGAATACACCCTACCATTTTGTGCTCATACTGGTATATGAATAAGACCCAAATGAAGGAAAGAGCAAAGGAAGTTTGGGTAGAAGGAGGCATCTTGTCTTAGCACCATAAAAGCTTGGTAAAGGCATTAGGAAGTCCTTGAGCCTCAGTTGGCCAACAAAGAAGTTTCCTTGTTCCTGAAGGAATGGGTGATGTCTCCACTGTCTTCAGTCTTTGGTGTGACCTCAGCACCATAGCTGAGATGAACTTTAAACTGAAGCATCTGGGTTGGCTAGTGACTAGCTTCTGTGAAGGAGATTTTCTTGGCCCTCTTGAGGGAAGCTCAGAAGAAGGAGGTTAGCGGGATAAACTACAGACCCCATGACTACTGTTGAACTTGCTACTGCAAGTCCATCTTTTCTAATTCCTCTCATCCTGATCTATTACCTGTCTTTTATAGGGGGAAATAAACAAGGCTAGAAAGGACAGGATGTGGAATAGCAGAATGAATGGTGGCTTGATGGAAAGTTGATAAAAGAATGTTCTTCCCTGAAGTCAGGGAATTTGGAGAAGGGGTTATCAGGAGAGCTTATTCTGCTTGCCAATACTCAAGACTATGCCATATTTTAAGAGCCTATAGGAAGGAGAAAAACCTAACTAATGTTTGGTTAAATCAAGGTAACCAGCATTGGCTAGTAAGGACAAACAGGTCAGCCAGTCATTTATGAGAGAAGAAATGAGGGGTTTGGGGGCTTTTTGAAGAGAAGTGAGGAAGGGGGTGTCTAAGACTGATCTTCTGGTCATCTGTGAGTCTCAGCTAAGTCATAGGAAAGGTGACTCTGCAGTTAGCTGTTCCCAGAACACAAAATGGTAGGGAGTAGATTTTTTAACCATTGCTGTTTTCCAGAAGCACAGGTCTTCAGTGAAGTTCAACATCATCACTGTGATGAAGTCTGACCATGAGGGAAGGATAAAGGGAGAGGAGGGAGAGTGGAAGCATGCTAGACTGCATGTGGTCTAAAGACAGCTCAGCGAAGCCATCAGGAAGTCCATAAGTCAAAATCAGCCAACAATGAGTCCCTGTGTCTTCTACTAGGAATGGGTCTCTACTAGGACCCCACCCACTTATTTGTGGGAAATACTCATGGGAGGTTTGTCCTTGGTACACACATGGAAATGGAACTCAAAATGCAGTTGCTGGGGCTCTTGATCATTTACGCTCCCTGTAGAAGTAGGTCTAGCAGTTACCTGTCATGATGAGCATGTAATGGCTCAAGCTTAATGTGGCCTGATAGCTCTAAAGATTGGAAAGTGTGAACTTCTGGTGAGCAGACACAACTTTCCCCCAGACTGCCCCTCACTGACCAGGCATGATTTGCTACTCATGCAAACTCATTATTTAGAGAACGATGACTTGCCATCAACGTAATATGTATTACAAATAAATAATGCTTTGAAGCAGAGGTCACTTAACTACTGCCAATAGATGTACATTTTAAATATATTGCTATTTTATTTGTTAACTACAACTCAATTAAACCAGAAAAAGTTACACGAAGCCATTGAGCCATCTATTATTCACTCTCTCGCACTTGCACTCTCTCTTTTTCCCTCTCTCCCTCATCAAATCCAGCCCTTCATCTGTATTTGAAAATAATGATTTATTGCAATATATCTACACTTACTTGTTTATGTACAGCTTTTTCCCTATGATAGCAAATAGAATAGTTGAGGTAATACCACAAGTCTAAAACACTTGCTGCCTGAGCCTTTATAGAGAGCATCTGCCTAGGTTGCTTTAGAGCAAAGTTAAAGAGAAATATAAGACATCATAATTCTTCGATCATGCTTTCCTGTCTTCAATGTGTGTGTGCATATTACCACTTGCTTCTCGTAATAATTATGAACTACTTTGGCATAACTTGATACTTTTTCATGAATTTTTAATGTTAGTGTTTTATCGAGTTCCACTTGTCTCTCTAGTTCATAGGAACTCTGCAAAGTTTTAAAGGTGCAAGAAATAAGTGTAACACTAATGCTTTATGGCGCTCTCACTGGTAAAGACCTGGCCAGAAGATTCTAGTTAGGGTTTATCATCTTCATTTGTATGTTTAGTTTATTTTTCTATACTTGCTATCTTAATTTTGTTCCCTCAAAAGCAGGTTCCAGACACATTTTGGGGTGCAGAGTTTATTTGAGAGATGACCCCAGGAAGCACTGGGAAGGAGTGGGGAAGCAAATCTGAGAAGGTGAGAAAGCCAATAAAAACCTTGATAATAATCAGTTACCATGATGGTCAGGGGGATTCAGGCCCAGTCCTCTGAGAGTGCAGTGGACACTCAGGACTGACCCAGGAAGAAGTTGGGGCCTGAGATATGGCCCACTGAGATATACAGCCGCTTCCTTGTCAGTTGCAGATGGCTCCTGAGAAGTTTAACTGCCTTTCTGGCCCTCCATAGACAGAAAAACCCTTCAGGAAAGTCATCATTCTCTGTGGGAATTATCCTTCAAAGCTCAAGCAGAAATTTGGGGTGAACCAACAGAAAAAGTATTATGCCAGTTCTGGCATTACCATTTAATTTCTTGAGAATCCCTGCTAACTTCTGAGAATCACTCTGTAAAAAGAGAAAAATTCATGATGTAGCTTCAGATTGCTTGCCTTTTAAACATGCACTTTATTTTTTCCAATTGATATTCGTCTTGCCATCAATGTCCAATTCATTCTAGATGTGTCTCTCTCCACAGAGCTCTAGAATTATAGAACCATAGAATTTTTAAGCTATTAAGAACTTTTCAGTTTTATTACTTTCTCATTAACAGGTGAAACTGACCTAAAATTTACAGCTTGTCCTTTGACACAGAAAACCCCCTTACAAAGGCAAATAAAATCTAAAATACATGGGAGTACGGTCCACTTCTGCAGCTGCTATTAAACATGACTGCAGCGCATGAGTGACAGCTTCCATTGTCTGTCTCCCTCTGGACATTAAGCTGTAAGTCTTTCAGGGCATTTCTCTGTCTGATCAGAAGGACAGAGACTTTAACTGTCTCTGTCGACATTAACATCAAGATATGAACATTTCTTGTCCAAAGTGCTTAGAGATTCCTGGGCATTTCCTCACACTGAGACAGGGAATCAGGTGACCGTGATGCTTGCTGGTGTGTGGACATAGTTGTCTGGGCTCATGATTTGGAAGGAAGAGCTCCATACTCTGTTCTACAAGTCTTCCCAGTTGGTCCCTATGCCCAGCCCCAACAACTCTGAGTCAGCAGGGTAAGGAGCGCACATGGACTAGCAAAGTCATGTGCCCTGATGACTTGATTTATTTTCCAAAGGAGGAAAGGGGTCATTTGAATGATGGATTTTCTTGTCTTATACATGTTCCCATGTCATCAGAGATTTTAGATCCTGAGAGTATTGCTGTAGCATGCAGGCTCAGAAGACTTAAGGTTCAATCTCACCTCATTTAAGACACCCTCAATCTACTGAAATCACCCTCAGTCTACAGACACCCTTACTACATGAAATCAATAAAAGTACTCTAGGTTTCAAAGAATTCTGGGACAAGACTTCCAGTTCTGTTTTCAGGAAGTTTTTCTTTTTTATGTACTTTGAACAATAGAGTACATTTATTTTCCTGGCTACCGACATTGGGTCCATGTTCCTTTAGATAAGTCACAGTTATTTCTCAGTATTTCTTCTTGCCCGAATTATCAACTACAGCTATGAGCACAACCTCTAGATCACACAATGACTAAGAATTGCTATTTAGAATGGGAAGAGGAATTACTGAAGACTCACCACATTTGCCTTTTAAAATCTAATCTGTTATTTCTTGGGAATTATGTGTAGTATATCGATAATAATAACAGATTATACTTCAAAGTGATGATAGACACATAGATAATACATAAGTGATTAATAATAGATGATTGACAGAGATAGATGATAGAAGATTAAGAGAGAGAGAAGTAAACAGACAGATAGGCAGGCACTCATTTAATTCTCACAAACACCTTTGAGATAATGGAGCTTTGGGGGCACAATCGGCTAAACACACAGTACTTACACAAAAGCTTCTGGGATACTGTTTTGTTCCCAAGTTATTGATGAAAAAACTGAGACAGGGAGCACTAAAGATATTTGTATGAGATCATCTCACACTCAGGTGAGGTGCTGGTGACTCAGAGGGCCATCGGGAAGTCTCACATCTGATTCTGTGCTTTCAACCTCCGTATTACACTAAACATGTCTGTTAGAAAGCTATGAAGGCAAGAAATCTATTACTTACAACCAACATTTACAATCTATATTTTATCAAGTCAGAGCAGGAGTTATCTAGTAAAATGAGAATCAAAATGGCCAAGAGGTTTGGGTTTGCTCACCAGGTTCTGTTGAGTGGGGTGGCTGCCCTGAGGACAGTCAGGGTCTGCTCTGGATGCAGCAGGAGAGACTATGAGGGCCCTTCCTACAGCCCCTTCCCCCTCAGTGACCTGGTGCCTGGCGACTTCTATGTACAACACCTTGCTTCATGACTTTCTGTGATCTCAGAGCTTGGCACTTAGTACATGCCAGGTAGCCAGGACGGGCAGAATGGGCCTTGTCCTTAAGTCTCTGGGGGACGCTCAGGGACCAACTGGAGCTTGTGAAAAATACCCATGTGGTGACAATTCTGAAACATGTTCTGTGTCCTCACCCAGAGGTGCCGAGAGGGCCTGAGCCCACTTGTCCACACAGCTGACTTGCTCACTTATTGCCACACACCAGCTTACTCTAGTCCCTTGTCTTGCTTTTCACTCCCATACTATGGAATCAGCTCTCAAATCAAGTTCTCGTACTCGAGTCTTTATCTCAGTCTGTTTCTGAGGGAACCCGACCTAAGACAAATACGAGGGTGAGGGCTAACACAGGCACAAAGCAGGGAAGTGGCTGCCTGCCTATCAGGTATTTTGAAGTCCTGAATTAAGTGTCAAGAATAGAACACAATAGAGCACAGGGCATGGCTGTGCAACATTATGTTATCAGGGAAAGCACGTCAGATAACTGCCTCACAGGTTTTGGAAAAGATATACACGAGTCTCTTAATATGCTTCCACTCAACAGCTTGCTTCCAAGTAAAGCTGATGAGAAGTTAGGTTAATGCATTTGTCCAAGGGCTGCCTACAGAAAACCATTCCTCTAATCCTCAAAGATCTAGGGAGAACCCGGTGAATCCTACAGATCCCAGTCCTCACACCGCTTAGGGATGGTTATTAGCATCATGTGATGTTTAGAAAAAATGAGGGTGGATTGAGTTAGAACTTGTGTTCCAAGTCATTCTAAATATAGAAGTACTTTATGGAACTTGGAGATTGTAGATAGAATATTATTAGCAAAGTGTTGCTGTCTCCTGAATCAGGCCATGACAAGTAAGGAAGCAACATATGTACAAAAGATACAGAGGGAGAGGTGAGGGGATGTCGGGAAACAGAAGGGGAGGCCTGGGTATTTAGTCCCACTCAATCTGTTACTTCATGTATAAAACAGAGATATTGGGACTCCCAAGGTAGTAATTAAGAGTCGTCGTTAATGTAGCCAGACACATGGCGTTCACTCAACACATGCAAGCTGTATTATTAATATTATTACTATTTGGCTGAAACAATATCAACTAGCTTCATATCATCCACAGGATTATAATATAATTTACATAATTACATTGGTTTGTTTACATGGGCTGCTGTAGTCCTTTAATTATGCTGGGAGTGCTGGAGCTCAAAGTCAGGTCTTCTCGCTCTGAAGTCCCATTAGTTCTGCCTGCAGGATTTACTGTGCAATCATCCAACTGTGTTTCCTCAATAAAGGACTGTCAAAAGTCTAATTCATTTCTTACTGCTGCTGTAAGACAACATGTTTTCCAGAGGAATATGTGGGGTTCTTTGAAAGGAAGTTGGTGGTTCAAATGCATCCTCAAGAACTACTGGAAATCAATTAAATCTGGGCATCACTGTCAGATCTGAGGCGCACCTTTCATATGGCTGCTTTGGTTAAAGCAGATAGGCTGATGTTCGTCTCCTGCTCCCTGGAAAGTGTTGACTTAGAAGAGTGTGCTTGAAGGAAATAAGATGAAAGATCCTGATAAGGAGACTGGAGATTTTGGTGATCTGCAAAAACCAACATGGCCCCAGTTTCCAGAATAGGATACGCACCCTCAGGAGATCCCCAAGGGCAAGCTTTGCTTCAGGGCCATCTATCACTGCAGAATCCACTGCCTCCCAAGAACTCACCCTATCACAGAGGTGTGGTGGTACTCCAACCTATATGGTACTCCAGTCTATAGGAACTTCCAGCATGAAATGTTTTAGGGTGGCTTTCAGTGGTTTCATTTAAAATAAGGTTTCTATAAGCATACTAATTTTTCTTGTATTTTAACAATTATATACATATATTTTTCTCTGTTTCTCTTCGTACACACATACATCAATTTTATAAAAACAAAACATTTGGAAAATAAGAGGGAAATTCCCATTATCCTACCACCCTAACAGTGCTTATTTTTAAAGTTCACCAAATCTTTTTAACATGAAGTTGTGCACAAGTCTAATTATAATTGAGGTAGGATTTTCGTGGACCTTGATTTTTATAAGCATTACAGCATAGAAATTTTTCATACTCCCGGACAGATTGTATAGTTCTTACTTTTTTTGGCAACATAATATTCCACAAAATAGATATCATCACAGTTTTCAGCAACATTCCACTAGAGCTGAATATTTAAATTGTTTCCAAGTTACTTGTTACTATAACTATTATGGCACTGAGTACCTTTCTCTGTGTCACATCTCCCATCCTTTGAACTCTGTCCTTAGGAGAGAGCCCATCAGATGGATGAAAAGAACAGAAAGTATGACTGTTTGGAGAATAACTCCAGAAATAGATCCTGTGAAAGAAGCTGAGAAGCAATCATGAGGGACAATGGTGGCTGGAGAAGGTAGAGCTCCAGAAGTTATTTGTGAAGCAGGTCAAGGATGGAGTGATCAATTTGTGTCAAATGATGCTAAATGGGGAATGAAGTGATCCAGACCCTGTGGCAGACACCGTGATGGGCAATGGTGACCATGAACTGCCCCAGTTCTACTGTCTGGTGGGAGATGCCAAATCCCCATTACCAGGGGATGAGTGTTTAATTGCAATATGAGACTGTCATGCTGATAGAAAGACATATATGGAGATGCATACATATATAGATATGTACACACACACACACACACACACAGGAATCTAATCCAGAATTGGAATACAAAGAGCATGCTAGACAAAGGAGACCGCATTTAGAAAGGTCCCGAGGAGGGAGAAATGTGACATATTGGTGATCTGAACATCAACTATCTGGAGCCAGGCAGCGGTAAGAACCATATAGGCAAGGCTGGAGGGGTAACCCAGGTCAGATTGCACATGTTATTATCAACCATATTAAGGAGTTTTAAATACACATACCTTAGGCAGCCAAAATCAAATGTGTATTTTAAAAGTTGACTTAGGTCCCAACATGAAAGTGAGTTCAGGAAAGTGTGGTATTTCAGTAGCAATCCTCAAATGACCCACTTGAATTTGGTGGGCACAGAGTGACCATATATGTCTCCTGAAATATCTTCTCCAAAGCCTGATGCTGAAGCACCTGGTCCTTTAACAATATCGTAATGATCATACATTGTCATTACCAGGAAGCACGTGAGATCTGTGTGTGTTGTGATTTCTTCCTGGAGAAAGAGTGACGCACAGTCAAAAGATCCGTTTAACCTCAGACTTACAGCGACCATCACAGTTTCTCACAGTTGTTTGAAGCATGTCCATTTGTGGACTGTTTTTTTTTTTTCTTCCTGACTCTAAGTTTCCTTTTAAGTTCCAGAAATTTGGGAACACAATCTTATGTAAACTTTCTCAATTGTGGTTCGCTAATGGCAAGGAAATGGCCAGACTGAAATAATGATAAGGAATGTTGGAGACACTGAGGAGATTGATAGAGATGCTTGACAACTTTGATTTTGCAGATTTCTTTTTACTTAGCATTTCATTTTATATTCAGCAAGAGGAAAACTAGCTGAAATATTGGTACTTGAGGTTGAAGAATAGTCAGAACACTATCTGTTGCAAATAACTCAAGCCGACTGGAACCAAAAGGCAGTGCTATTATTATATAACAGAAAGTTCTTCAAGCAGATGATCTTATGTATGTTCAGGAACACGAAGAATGTCACCTGACTCAGATATTCTCATCCCTCCTCTCAAGTCTGTTCTCAGGTGCTCTTACCTTGTGTTCTCCTGTGCCACACTTGGGTCCTGCCAGTTTAGGAACCTGAGCAGAGAGAGAATCCCTTCCCCGTTATTATACCTAAAATCCCAGGCAAAATAACATTCACTTAGTCGAGATTACAAACTCATTCACATACAAATCACCGAGACCAGAGATGGGTGAAGTGTTTCTTTGCTGTATGAGGAGGAGTATCTACTCCAACAAAACTGGGTCTGTGAGTAGAAGGGTTTGTTTTCCAAAGAAAATGACTTATATGACACTGGGTCAGCAAAACAGTTATATATCCATTGCAGGAGTGATAAAGGTCTTCTTTGGTAATTTCTACAATCTTAGATAAAGATTGATTGATTGTTTTATCTTAACTTTTTAGGTTATTGGGTTATTGGTTATTGGGTCTTGTTCTTCTACATGTGCATATATTCCACTCTCCCTTCTTAGGTGAACATTTATAATCAGCAAGCATGTGTTTGAAACCTGTTCTCCATGCACCTCCTCTTATTTTTAAAGTCATTCATACAGTCAGTCATTCACTGCTTTTACTCCAGAAAGCATTGCAAAGAAAGTAGTAAAGCACATTCCACGTGCAAAATAATAGGCATTGAAGTTGGAACATAAGGAGAAAAAGAAAGATGAAAGAGAAAAAAGAGGTCTGATGATACATAAATGTTCCAGAGAGGCTACAAATATGACTTTATCTCTTGGCGATCTAATGGGAAAGATTTGTCAGTTATTCTGTTCACAGGGATTGTCAGCCAGGAATTTCTCTTGCAAGATGTGGGGACTAGCCTCTTGAAGAGCCAGCAGGCCAGCAGGAAAGGGGCGCATTTCACACAGCCCCTGTGTATACTGTCTTTGGTGCAATTATGCTCCTTCTCCAGGATGATTCAGTAAGTTCTGGAGTGACAATTTTTTTAAAGAATATTGATTTTTTTTAAGTGCAAGAGTTGCATTGAAGGAGAATTCTACAGTTGTTCTTGATGAAGGCTAGCCTGTACAAGGTTTGGAGACAGGTAGTGCTGCTAATAAGGATGACAGCATTAGCAGCAATAACCATTACTCTGACAGTGATCCTTTAGTGGCAGTGTGCCAAGTGCCAAGTGTTTATATGTATGGATTATTTCACTGATTCCTTAGGAAAGTGCTTGAAGTTCATTGTACTTTATCATTACAAAGATTTTTCTCTTTATGCAAATTTGAGACAGAAGGATAGAAAGACTATGTGCACAAAATTTGAATAATGTGAATCCCAATTTGCATGCATCCCTAAAGGAAAATTAGCAAATTCTGAATTAAGCAAATTTTAAATTGCAACATCTTTTTCAGTATGCATCCCTAGTATAACGTGCTGTAGTCTCGATGCTCTCATATCACAGCTGTGGACATTTAGGTTTAATGAAATCCAATAACTGTCCAATTAATGAAAGACTGAACTGAGATTTGAACCCAGCAATCTAGAATTGTCCCTTTAGAGTCTGTGCCCTTGGGGACTATTGACCGAATTTCCCTTTATAAACCTGTAGCATTCCAACATTTACTACATATTGGATGATTTTTTAAAAAAACTGGACTATTAAAACTGTTACAGTGAGATGTATGTGTTGTTTTCCCGGAAAACTACATTTCACACATGGTGACAAATGGAACAGATAATGACTCCTGAATTCTCATAAAATCCTCTGTCCAAATTTCTGCCTCCTTATTATTCAAATTGTTTCCAAAGAGCAGGAAGCTCACACATGAACCTGCCTCAGATGAGATAAAGGGTAATGATTGGATCTCAGTGCTGCCAATTATCTCTGCCTACTAGAAGGTGATGAAAGGAGCTGAAAATCCTTCCTTCCCTAGAGCTACCACTGAAAGAAAAGGAAAACCCTTCGTATCCACTCCAGAATAGGCAGACAGTCTATCTTTGTCGAAACTTTTTTTTTTCTTCATAGGTGAGCTGGGGTGCAGGCCAGAGGTACAGGCTGGGTGAGAGGAGTCACCAGAGACAGAGTGGGGAGCAGAACAGGCAGACAGACTGAAATACACTGCTGAGCGGAGCAGCGGGCAAGGCGGGGAGGTCTGCTGCGCCATGTGTGGGTTAGATCCCTGGCAGGGATCAAACTCAGGCCATAGTGGGGACAGAGTTGAGGCTTAACCCCTAGGCCACCAGGGAGACTCCTTTTTATTGTAAGTTTGAGCAAGAGAAAAGTAAAATCTTGTGAGAGCTGAACTAATGAGTTTTCCATTGTGAAGAGTTTGGATAGAGTGAAACTTTGACCACTTTTACCCTCTCAGACTCATGTTTCTGGCCTTACTGTTAGCCTTTAAGAACCAAAACTCAGCCCAAGTCAGAGAAGAGAGTGACCTCAGAGTTATGCAAGAGCCTAAAACTGTGTGACTTCACTTCACTGATCAGTGAGTAAAGTATTTGTTTCCTCTGGCTAGTGTTTTCATTTTATAAGAAACTTCTCTAGAAAAATCACCAGAGCCCCACAAAGGAAATTCACTTGTTCGCGGTGCACCACATTCACTGAAACAACATATGTCCACTCACTACTCACAGAGAACAGAAAGGGGTGGGGAACGTCAGTTAAGGACGGTTAACACTGCGCTTTGTTGTTTTCTTCCTTTTGTCTCTGTGAGCAGCTTGGTCATTTTGACCCCATGTATTTCTGCTGCTAAAGCCACGCTTGCTCTGGTTTGCTGCTACCCAGTAAGAGAAGAAATTGAAGGTAATGGAAGAGATGAGAAATAATCATACCCTTGACATTCCAGCTTTTGCCTGACTTCTTGGTAATTTATTTGTCTGAGCATTTCATGGCTGGTGTAAAGTAAAATTATATCCCAGCTTCTTCTCATCCATCTTCAGGGATATCTGAAGGGAAGTCTTAGTTTTTACTTTGTTCAAGAAATGATTTTGCCATCTTGGTGTATTCTGGCTTTGCGAGGCAATTATTTTAGATGAACTAGGGTCTGTTCAAAGTTTGAATAGAAAAGGATAGGGGGAATTGATTAATTGGTCCAGCAGTATCTCTGCAGCCAAATAAATGTTGCGGTCATTTAAAAGCAACAGGCTCACACCCTATATTTCATTCTTTTTTGGATTCTTGCCCAGGACACTGCTTTAATTAATGACTGATCTCCATTTTCCAATGATTTCATGTCATTGAAATCTCCTAAGTCCAAATGCTGAATATTATGGCTCAAGACAGAGGAGGACAGCAACCATGCATCATATATTTCTTCTGGTAAATTGACATCAGAGTAGAGACTGAATTTTGTGGAAGGTAGGATGGACAGTTTTAAGTCCAAGGGCCAGATTGATCTAGGTGCAAATCCCTATTCGGCATGTACCATTAGATACAGAGCAAGCTGTGGTCACAATTAACAGTAAAATATTTGTCATAATTTTTTATAAAAACTGGCATAAAATAGCTGCTGCATAAGTGATCATTACTCTTATTATGTCTACTCTCATTTATTTATGAAGTGTGAGTGAAGACACAGTGAAGTTTCCAAGTTTCCAAGGTAACACCTGTTCTTTTAATAAGGAAGAATTTCTCTGGTTAGTTTATAAACCCCCCAAGTCATGAATTTAGGATCTCTGGAATTGAACGCTTACTTCCTAATACCTCTGAAGGGCAGGGATAGAAATGGAAATTGTTCTACTGGTTTGACCTGGTACTGTGCTTTCTTTCCTACTCCCTGAAAATTTCTTCATCAGTTTAAGAAACTAGCATTCCGTGGTATTGCAGAACAACTGTGGGACGTCACCAGAGTGCTCTGCAATTCCCTGATGATTAGGTCAGTCCTTCTCAAGAGTACCCCATTCTTCTTTCCACAAGGTGATGCCCCTCAGGAAAGAATGGTGTTCGAGAGGTGCCATCCATTGGTTTTGTTTAAACTGGGAGATCATGTAGGGCCCTCAGGTCCCCAGTGTTTGAAAAAATCTGTATTATCAATTTAAGTCCTAATGATGACTCTTGGCAAGTAAAAGAAATAATACATGATTTATGCTCTGCATTTGTGTCATGTGCTCTGCAGTTGCCCAATTGACCAGGAGCTATAGATGGAAGGGAGGAGACTATTTTCTTTTTTTTTTTTCTTTAAAGATTTATTTATTTATGTATACAAGCACTGGGGTACAGGCCAGAGGTGTGGGGTGGGTGAGAGGATTCACCACAGAGAGTGGGGAGCAGAACAGGCAGATCAACGGAAGTACACTGCTGAGGGGAGCAGCGGGCACAGCAGGAGAGGTCTGCCGCACCGTGTGGGTCCCCTCCCTGGCCAGCAGCATGGATCGAACTCGTGCTGCAGTGGCTGCGGTTTGCTTCATAGTGTGTTGCTTAACCCACTGCGCCAGCAGGGAGGCCCCAAGGAGACTATTTTCTGATGGGTCCATGACCTTGAGTGGAGCTTTGTTCTTGTGGCAATTGTTCTATATTTCACAGATAGAGGGGATGCTGGTAACTTCTGACTCCTACCTGTCACTATGACCCTGACATAATAATGAATACATTAATCTCCCCATAAGACTGTTATGTAATTCTAGTTATTGGTGTTTTTCTTGATCGTTTTTAGACTCAAAATGTCCATGACACTTTTTTGGAAGGCGTTTTCAAATATCTTCAGGGTTCCTAAAAATGCATGTTGAGTTAAGCTAAAATGAAATAATATGATTAATCAGGACATGGCTTTTCTAACCCATTCTCTTTGATCTACTTCAATCATTTTTTTAAAGGGCATTTTAACGTCTTGTGCAATTTTTTCTTCCTTCTCGCATGCTATCTCCATTAAGTGCTAAAAAGGTGATTTTGTGGCACAATAAAAAATAGTGTTCATTTATGTTCATTTATTTAACTTTACCAATTAATTGTTAGCTCCTACCTAGGGAGTATTTCATTGATACCACTAGGTGGTCCTGATTCAGTGTACTAAAAAATCTAATTATTTAAAAATATGTTTAGGGGCTTTATGTCTTATTTTTCTTTTTACCTCTTTTATTTTTTTCTTCTCATCCAAAGATAAAGTAATGAAAGCTTATATTTTTGTGCTGTTCATTTTGTTTCTCTGACCTTAGACCAGCTGTAAGACACTCAATGATAATCCCTTTGAAAGCTCACAAGTCAAAACTGGGTGTGAAACCATTTCTACAATTCTCTCCCTTTGAAATATTGAGCAAGTCACTCAAACTCTTAGGCAATAATAATTCCTTCTTCTAAGAGCTGTTCTCAAAAATAAATAAAACACCAGACATAAAATGCACACATCTTGTGAGTGATCCACTCACATTAGTTTGTTGAGAAAATTTTCTTGGGAAAAGTTGAAAGTGTTTGACTAAACTGGTATCTATAGTGTTTGAGGGGTTGATTAAGAAATGGAGATTAAATGATTGCATTTTTTTATCAGAATTTCTTCACCCTCCAGCTTTATTTTAGAAAGAATTCGTTTTAATAGTTAAAGGAAAGACTCTCAAGGAAGATCCCATACCTAAGATTCTGAAATATTTGTATTAAAAATCTCTTAAAATATACATGTGCTTAAAATATGAAAAGGAGAGATAGTTCACAATGTGTTTCGAGATTTGATCATACCCCCAAATATTTTAAAACGTAATGTGTAACCCATATCTAGATTATTTTTAGCTCTCAAAAGTTCAGTGATTTAATCGCTTAGTCAAGTGCTTGATGTTTCTATTTCTAAATAAATGAAATGATAATAAATGATGAGCCAAAAATAAAATGCACCCATTTAAGGGAGCAAAAGGAAATTTGAAGGAAAATGAATGTGAGTTTGAACAAATGAAAATATTGTTTGTCTCCTTTGATTTTCAGCTCTAAGTAAATGAAAGACTGAAACAGGGTGCAGCAAAAGTGCCTCTGGTCAGTTCCTCCATGTGGAGTTCTTCACCCATGGTTAAAAAGACTACATTTGTTGAGGCATTAGGTGAGGAGGGTGGTCTGGTGATTTAGGACCTGTTAAGCTGACCGTGACTGCCTGTGCTAGCTTTGCTTTCTTTCCTCCCAAGGACTGCCTGCTTTACTTCATCCTGCCATTACTTCTTCCTTACATGGTCAGAGAAAATGTATTCTAGATGATATGTGGAATAATTGATTTGTGACTGATTAAATCAGCTAACAGATGACTATGAACAAAGCCTAATCTGTATCAGACCTTGGTTCTGGTAAGGCATAATCTCTGTCCCAGAGATAATTGCAGAGTTCAGGGTGACAAGTGACATTTTGATGGGAAGTACACCACAAATGACAGAAATTAACAGCTGTTACGAATTCTTACAGAAACCCACTGCAATGAAGAAGGCAGATGAGCAATCACAGAACCTCGATTTTTATCTGAATTCTGTCACCAGTTAGTTCTATGGGTTTGGATACATTATCTTCCTCTTTTGCTCTTCTCTTGCCCAGTCTTGAAAAATGATAGCAGAGTAAAGAGCTACCAGACAATCTCTATGATTTTTTCCAAGTGTTTTCTATTTGTCTTTTTGTCATCTGTGTATATTTTCTTGATGGAAAGAATTCCATAGTAGCCTCAGAGAGCCCAAGTGGGATTGAACTCCTCAAAGGATGGGCTGGAAGGGACATTGTCCAGGTGTTAACTTCTCAAGTTGTCGATTTTGCTCCTCCCCATAGCAAATAACCACTGCCCTGTAGATACAGTGCAAATGAAGTGGAACTAATGAAGTCATGCTCTACTAAAAGGAAACACAGTACATTCCAAGTAATGGATGAATCCACACAACTCACTCCTATACAAGATATAATGTAGCAGTATCTGCCCCACCAGCATCTTCATTTTTCCAAGGCAAATAGGAATTTACCCATAAATATCATATATTACTGTTTTCCAAAGCAGCTGTACTTTTTTACATTCTCAGCAGATTTACTCTTAAATAGATCTCAAAATGCATTTTTCTTTCAAAACCTACAGAAAACACCTACTCTACAATGTAGCTAAGTTATGTGCTGGACCTTAGAATAAGCCAAGCTCTGCTTAAATATTGTACCTATAATGTTCGAGAAGCTGAGAGCCAAAGGGCTGATACCTGGCTTTTCCCACACAACCTATTTTAACTCAGGTCTCCCTTTGTGTGTCAGTGGTGCATTTACCCAAAAAATGCATCTGAAGAAAGCACTCATGGCTGAAATTAAATTAGAATGTTGCAGAACTAATGAATTTTAGGACATGAACCTTCCATTCAATGGGCCTTAGCATAGGAAGGCTAACATCATTTTTGGAGAAATAAGCTTTACAGATGAATGGGGGCAACTGGACAAAATGTTAGCCCCATGCTAAAATTGCACATAAGCTCAACATTCTTTGGACTGTGCTTTGGAGGTATTATTTCTTTTGTGTGTAAAGTAAGTAATTAAATTTAAAAAGTTTGCAGTGCAAAGAGCGTCTGATACTGAACATCTACAGCAGGAGGGAACATTAAAACTCAAATTGAGGTTAAAACCCTTTCCAGAATCTCCGCTCCTTATGTTTGGCTGGGATGAGGGTAGTGTCTTACTTTTTCCAGGCACAAAAATAAGGGAAGTTTTGAGATCAAAAGGTATTTGCATTGTGCTTGTTTATCTTTCTGTCTTTTTTTTTTTTCTTCTTTAAATCACAATGACTTGTTCTTGGATATTTTCATGTCTTACAAGTAGATAAATTAATTATTCTCTTTTCTGGTGTAAATCACCATCTCCTGTGATAAGAAAATTGGTTTCCCTCTGGTTTCATGTTTGGGTTAGAGATGTAAATGCAGTAAATTATTCTAGTCTTTTTTCCCTATTGTGTGAAGAGTAAATTATGCCCCCGTTAAATGTCTCTTCACTAGTACTTAAGACTGATTAGAAGTGAAATGCTGCAAAGAGATTTACTCTCATTGCTATATTAAGTATAATTTCACTGTTCTCTAAAGCAATTGTTTCTGTCATACTTTTTTTCAAGAAGCAGGTTGGAAAATGATATTGTAAGAAAGAAGTCTTTTTGGATATTCAAATTTAAAATTTCTCCTACCCATCTGGTAAAAAAAAATAAATTTTAAAGGAAATATCTTATCATCTTCTAACACCATTAAGTGATTCAATGCAGAAATCTGCACCTTCAGACAAGGTTGTGCTAAACCAACTTTTTTTTTTTTTAACTGAGACATTTTGATCCTGTGCTGTCAGCAGAGTCCTGGGAGTGGGGGGTAAAAGAGGAACTGCTCAATTGTCCCGATGTACCCCAGAATCATCAGGGAGATTTTAGTGCTTAAGCATATGAAGGCGACTTTTCCCGCACCCTCACCTCCTGTGCAAACTCATCCTAGACTCCGAATGTCAAAGCAATGCGTGAAGCATATCAAACAACAAGGATCCTGGCTGTAAAAGGGTTTATCTTTTGTTATATCTTTGGGCATCTTTATGAAAGTAAAAGTCGATAATAATTGCTACATTTATTTAATTCACAATGTGAGTTATAGGGAAAGAATCTTATTCAATCCTTCAAACAGTCCTAAAATATAAATACCTATATCATCTTCAATTTCTAGACCATAACACAAATTGCCAAAGAGGTTAAAGAAGTCGTGTGAAGTCATACAGCAATGAACGACAGTGTGAGAACTCTGGATTCTCTGCCCCTGAAATGCATTTCTCAGTGATTCTGATAGACTGCGAGTAGACAAGTAGCTACCACAAAGTCAAATAATCCAGCTCCTTTATTCTATCTGTAAGTCCAAAAGCTCTATATCCAGAAATATGGTCCAGACTGTAGTCTCAGGGTACACGGCTGGTGAGGACCAGGATTCAAACTAGAACTAGACTCTAACCCATGACCCATGCTTTTCCCACCCACCCACGTTTCCTCCTCTGCATGGCAATACTTCATTGATTCTTTCACTTTAAATCTCTAATTATTAGATTGACAGCCAGGCCAACACATTGGGGACATTTTTTTGTTGTTGAGAAATCAACTCTTATTAAAAAAAATTCTCTTTGGGTTTAATCAGGGAGAAAATGGTAAGTTTATTTCAAGGACTACTTGGTACAGTGCTGGGGAAAGTTGAGCAGCTTGTGCCCAGCATGGGCACCAGGTCTGACGAGTACTTTCTTCAAGTCTCAAGACTCAGCCTCCTCAGCCAGATGTGGTAATGAAGCAAAAGGAGAGGCAGAACTGAGTGGAAGGGTTGTTCAAACCAGAGCTTTCTCAGGAAATGGAGTGAGAAGCGAAACTTAATGAAATAAAATTGCTTGTGACTTCCTTACAGCCTTCAGCTGTGTGAGACTGAGGGCATGTCACCTTCGTTAGGGTCATCCTGATTTTCATAATTAAGGGGCAGAGTTCGATCTCTCACTGGCCAGGGAGCTGACCCACATGGCACGGCAGACCTCTCCTGCCTCGCCCGCTACTCCCCTCAGCAGTGTGTTTCAGTAGATCTGCCTGTTCTGCTCCCCACTCTGTCTCTAGTGAATCTTCTAACCCCCAACCTCTAGCCTGTAGCCCAGTTCTTGTATGCATAAATAAATCTTTAAAAGGGGGGGGGGCAGTGAAAGAGTTCACGGTATCTTCATCAGGATCTTTTCAGATGCAAGTAGCAGAAAACACCATACAATCCAGTGAAGGGGAGCAGAATTTATCACCCTAAATATGCCTCTTTAGCAATATTGTTATAGTCAGCAGATTATGAAACAAGGACTAAATGATTAAATTATTTTCAGACATAAAAGCACAAAAGAAAAAAAAATCTAAATTTTTCTCTGAAACTTGCATTAAGAGACACAGCACAGCCTGCAGGCTCGTGTGCTGACCTGGAGCTGAGCTTTAAGATCAGCTGTAACTGGAATACAAATACAGAGGTTGAGAGGCCCCGAGCAGAAACTAAGAACTGCAATTATCTAAAGAAAAGTCTCTTCAAACTTTATACATAAACTCCTCTGCAACTAGACAATGAACTTGGGCAAGTCCATATTTCTTTGTCCCAAACCACTCCTTAGTCAATAAAATTTTACTTTCGACCCCTTTCCACAAAAATCTATATAACCTCATTTTTTTTCTTTATCAGGGAGGAAGATAAGAGTTTATCTCCTTGCCAATCAATTAATAGTGAATCTTTTTCCTCTTAAAACCAGATGTCATGGTGTCAGTTTCTGTGCATGTTAGCAGATGCAAGTAGTGTTCAGGAACAATTATTTTTGAGAAGCTGCAGGCACAGAAAAAGTTCTGAAAATGCAGAGAGAAGTTAATATTTTGTAAGAGACATTTTCATGTATAATGGAAACCTCCCTCTATACTGAGAAAAGGGGGTTAACTAATATGTTTCTCTAGAAATATATCCATGAGAAAGTTATGGGCTGAAAATTACCTCACAGTCTCACCCTGATTACTGTGCTTTGCCTGATAACCTACCTGAACTGGCTTCCCTGACTCTCAACATGCCTTTTCTCTTTAGCTGGAGATGGTATTTAAGGTACTATCTTAGGCCATTTTAGGGAATTACTCAGTTGGTCTTCACCATTAAGTCTGCTTGAGGTTATAGATTTCAATCTCTACAAATGTGTGTTTTCACACCATCAGCACCCCAGTAATCCTCCCCAAATAAGCATTTTTTTCTTGAGCCTGTTGGCCATCTGTAGGTCTTCTTTGGAGAAGTGTCTATTTAATTCTTACTTAGGGTCCAGGGTTCTGGACCGACAAAAGAGGAGCAGAGTCACAGCCTGAAACAGTTTCAAAAGGAGCCTGTTCTCAATAACAATAACAATAACAGCACTAAAGACACAGAAACCAAAAATGAGGAGACAGGGACAGACTGGGGACACCTGGTGGGGAGGGGAGGGGGAGAATTGAGGGAAGATGGGAGCACGAGGGACTGAGGTGATGGTGCACTGGTGAGATGGTGATGGGGAATACATGGGGATTACAATTGATGGCAAGTATATGTAAATTAAAAAAATTTTATATTAATAAAAAAAAAAGGAGCCTGTTCTGCCATAGGCAAGCCGCTCCCATACAGCTCACAGTCCTCCAGAAGAACCTGGCCGCTAACCTTCTCGTTATCTAACCCTTTCATGTGACTTTTCACCAATTATCCTGGATGACACTAAATCTATTTTTGTCCCAGGCGATGTCCAGGCAGTATTTATTGCCCCTGTAACAGTGGACTCTTCCCCATGGACTCCCCTCGCTCTTTATTTAGGGGGTGTTTATAGTTTATATATACATATATATCATCCATGTATATTATATGTAATCTGTGACCCATTTAATGATCTATTCTCCACATTTTTTGGAAATGAACTTCCCTTCTGTTCTACTCAGGATCTGTTCCTCTGATGGACAGAGGTAGATTTAATAATAAGTAAGATGACCTTGATCCTAGTTCACATGGAGCTTCTGCTAGTCCACTGGTACGGATAACCAGAACTTTGAACAACACAGTCTTTTTTTTTTATCTTATTTTTTTTATTAGTTATATTTGACATCATTTGTAGTCCCCAGGGAGTACCCACCACCATTTCACCCATGCACCATCACCTCAGTCCCTTGTGCACC
>JAGFMF010011658.1:4648649-4667207 GCA_019455555.1 Galemys pyrenaicus | reverse complement strand
CATGTTCCTATGAATGCATCTAGTTTTTCATTTTTGATTGCTGAGTAGTATTCCATTGTGTATATGTACCACAGCTTCCTGATCCACTCATCTGTTTTTAGGCATTTAGGTTCCTCAATCTACTAAGAATGGAACTGCCATAAGATCCAGCAATCCCACTCGTAGGAATATACCCAAAAGACACAAAAACACTGATTCAAAAGAATACCTGCACCCCTATGTTTATACCTGGAAACGATCATCTTTTTGACCTAAACACTGAGTGATGTTAGATTTGGCAGCCCATGGATAACATTGTTAGCTACATGCAGTTCTCCTGGGTCCTAAAATATCCTTGAAGTTTTAGGAAAATTCCAAGAGCGTGATTTTTTTTCTCACATTTGATTTCAAAGAACTAATACCCAGCAAAAAGTCTTCCCAATTGCAATACGATTCTGTAAATCAAAGGAAATATCTTAAAGCTGTGACAAACCAAAAGAACACTTGATATTTGCTATAGAATCTGCCTCTCTCACTCCACTAGAAAAATGAGTACATGGGCTAGATGAAGTGTATATGTAATATTGGTGGGGGGGGGGGGGCGGCTGGGGCCCTGGATGCATATACTTATTTCTGTTGGGTATCTCAGTTTTCAGGATGGATGATTAATTGAACTCTCTGGAGTTGATGCACTTCCCTCCAATAATTCCCCCCCCCCCAAAATGAAGTTTTTATTTTGGGTGGGGTGTCTTAGTAATGTTTGGACCTTTACAGTTTGATGCTGACAGTGATGATGGCAGAGAAAAGGTGATCTAGCCTGAGTGCTTCCTTGCATGAACATCTTTCCTTTACCACAGCCACTGTGCTGTGTGTTCCTTGCTGACCAGTGTGGTTCCAGCTGGGGCTGCAGCAAGAGGACACATGGGCCCCTGTGTTTGTGGCCTTGTCCAGAGCAATGGCCCCTTCTTGTGAGCTGGCTTGCTGCCAGGCACAACAAGAGAGTGTGCAGATTTCCAAATATAATGCTTTGCTGGGGCTGGAATCAAAGCTGGCTGTAGTAAAAAGTTCTTTCATCTTTCTTTTCTCTCTTGTCATGTCTAAAGTTTGGATTCGACAGGAAAACAGGATCAACAAATAGGCAGAGGCCCTGTGACATCCTTTAAATGCACAAAAATAATGTTCTGATCTTAATAGTCTAAAAATGGCGTGTGTTTTTTGTCCGAATGCTGGCTTTAGAGCTCTAAAATAATCATCAGAACTTTCTTACCTATTTGTTAAGTTTATTGATGATTTCCTCCTCGGCAGGATGACACAGTTCCTAATCTGAAAGACATGGTTTGGAAGCTAGGAAAATCCCTGGTTTTATTACTAGTAGTTTCTAGAAATTATTACTAAGTGGTTTACCAGTGAGGTGAGTATTTTCTGGATCAAGGAATCTTGTTGGCTGAAAGTGGTAGCAAACCAACTAATGTGATTTAAACCAAAAGATGCAAAAGTTCAGGAGTGGAAAATTCCATCAGGTATGGCTGGATCCAGAAGTACAAATACAATCATCAGGATTAACCCTTCTCCTTCCATATCTCCACTTTATTGTTTCTTGTCTGTCATCTTCCCTACTGGACAAGCGGCGAAGCCTGGCATCTCAGGCTTGCACATCCTTACTGCTCTCAGACACAGCCTTTCAGGCCTTAGAGTTCTCTGTGGTTGGACTTAGATACCATCATCACCCAACCAACCACTGTGGTTGAACAGATGGAATATGTCCATTCTCCATACCTGGATCACATGACTCTGTGGTAGGTTAACTGACTAACCCCACTCGACTTACACCGACAGAAAATTCAAGAGGGATTAGTCCCCAAAAGATATGTACTTCCAAAAGATAGAAATCTGGACAATGGACAGACAGAGGAGCTCACTGACCATTCACTTGCATCACAGAACATCCAAGAGCCCGTCCTTAAAGCACATCTGTCCCTACTCTTGGCCTTGCCAACTGGACTTGAGCCGTGCACTGCTGTACCGACTTGGATGCACCAGGCTTCCTCCTGCCGAAATACTCCCTTGGTCCACGGCGGGGAAATTCTGTGACTCCTGAGCAATTCGCACCTCCAAACCCTCGCTCTTCCCTCTCTCTTTTCCAGCCTGGTGTTGTTCTCTTAATTTTTCAAGGCCCCCCAGTCATTCGCTCTGCCTCTCCCTCCTTCAAACACGCTGCACTAATTCTTCCTCCTCTGTTTGCACCAAGGTCCCTGGAATGACCTTGGCTTGTATTCCAGTAAGGTGTTTTTACACACTGGTTGACCAGTCCATCTGCATGGTCTTTGAGAGTCTGAACTGTCTCTTTTGCATCTTTTATATAGTTAACTGGTAAAATTATATCAAAATAGCACTTTAAGATGTTTTCTTATGGCACTTACTTTTTTTTAATACTACTTTAATAAGCCCACTTGGAGTAGGTAAATGAGCTAAGTGCTTTACATACATTCTATCACTTATGTCTTACACAATCCCATAAGGTAGGCACTATTTATCATTCCATGGAATTTATCGTTCCACAGATGAGGCAGCTAAGGCTCAGAGAAGTTAAGAAATTTTCCCATGACTACCAGCTAATAAATGAGTGGTAAATCTGGAATTTAAATCTAGATCTGCTTAATTTCATTGTGTTAACCACAATGCAAACCATCTCTTAGTCTAAGAATGTGTTTACAAATGGGTAGCTACCCAGATACTAATGGGTATGCCAGAGATGCTAGTTTCGTCTTTGCCCTACCCCATCCTGTCCCCACCAGCAATAAACTCTGCTTTCTGGAATGCTCCAAAGCAGTAGATTTAGTATTAATATACCTATTGGAAGCAGTTTCTTAAGGATCTTTGTCCTCTGCTTTGACACCCATGTGTCAAAATAAAGTTGACAGTATTTTTCAAAATGCATGCCATTCATTGAGAGCATATTTGCTGTTATGTAAACAAGGCAGTGTGACTTGTATCCAGTAGGTGTCACTAGACCTTCCTCTCCTGGTTTTTATTGTGAATATGGAGATATCTGTTAGTTGGCTGCTGCTAAAAGGGACTCCTGGAAAGTTGCATTACTTCCTAAGGGATAAACCACTGTGAACGGAGCAGGGTCCTCCCCCAGCTCGCACTCCTTTTTCTCATTATGATTAGGCATGGCCATACAGGTCAAACACCAGTACTTAGGTGCACAAGAGAAGTGCTCCTGGTACCAGCACCAACCTTGGCAGTCTCCTTAGACCACCTTTCCAGCTGCTGGTCCTTTGGCACTGTGAATTGCTCAGAGCCGGTGATGGGGAAGTGAAGAGCCTGATGCACTTAAAGGGACTAGGAAAGAAAATACTTCAGATTCAGAAAATCTGGATTGGAGTGATGTGATCTAGAGAAACACTGTGCTTTTCTCTGCACAGTTAGTACAGCTAAGGGCCATGACTAGAGGGTAATATATAGCCATTCAACCAAGGTTTCCTAAATCTATTCTAATAGTCCTAATGATTATAGATGATAAAAAAAATATACAAAAGTAGAAATAATATGTTTCCTATATTCCATAGTTCTACCCTTATTATTACTTATATTGAATAATGACACCAATTGATAAACCAGTCCTGGTTGGCCACTTACTAAGGAACTGGTGCTAGAGAGCTGGACTGCATGGGTCTGGTCCCTGACCTGATTAAGCTTAAAACCTAGTAGAGAATACAAATGTCAATCAAATAATAGCTTGGTACTTGCATGAAAAATATTAAAGTAACAAATACAGTAGAAACCTAAAGTAAGGGAATTTGGGGAAGAAAGAGTCACGCAAGACCTTCTAGAAGAGATCATTTTAACAGGGTTCCAATGGTGAGCTGGAATTAAGTATGATTGAAGAATGGAGAAGGGGGAGAATGCTGTTAACCAGAAGAGAGAATCTATAAGCAAGTATAAAGGCAGAAGGGAATGAGGTACTTCAGAAACTGAACATCTGTGGGGCTAGAGATAGGGAGGCAAAGAGAAAAGTGACAGAAGAAGCTGAAAGATAGGTGGGCAGGACCAGATGACAGTAGGCTAAGCCTTGTAAATCACTTCAAAGAGCTGACAATGTATCCCAAACCAGTGGGAAGCCACCAATGGACGTTTCAAAGAAGACTGCCTTAATATCATTTTCGCGTATGTTTATTGGTCAACAACATTTATTGCATGTCTGTATGTTCCCACATGCCAGATACTGGAAACTAATAGATATATAACCTGCAGTGAAAAATAAGGGACGGAATTCTAAGTCAGGAAGGAGGAAGAGGGAAAAGTCACCTCAGCATGAACAGATCCAGTCAAGGAGGGAAGAGTTGATGGGTAGCCTGAGGTGACTCCTGGCATGTGTGCAGGCCCTATAGGCTCACTGATTAGACATAGGCATAGCATAAGGACTAGTCATAGTGCACGTGAAGACCGGGGCAGGGGAAAGCCAGTTGAGATAAGAAAGAATATTTGCAGACAGTAGAAAGTCTGTTCTGGCAGGCTCCCAGAGTGGGCTTAAGAAGCAGTGTCCAGAAGGACCCAGGCACTTTCTTGTTTCCAGTTTTACTTTCATGATCCCATTTTATGAAAACTGGCTGTGCCTAAGAAGAACAGGACTCCATGGAGGAGGCCGATCCTTGTGCTGACGCAGGAAATGGACAGAGTGGGCCTGGGCCAGCTTTTCAGACCCGAGAGCGAAGAAGCAATCAAAGATAATGGAGTCACATCAAAGGACACAGAAGGGCCTCTTGCTGAGCAAAGATGGGACAATTTGAACATCAAACAGATGAACTTCAATTGATAAAAACCTCAGTGAATTTATAAAAGTCTATATAGGCTTATAGTACTAGCTTAAAGATATTTTTTAAAAATGCTAGTCCTTTCCTCCAAATATCCAAAAAGCCTTACTGGTCAATATTTGAGGTAACTCCTTACTCTGCAAATTGGTATTGGAAGGGAAATAATTAAACACTTGTTTTGTCTTTCCTGGATAAGCAGTATTTCACTGAGACCAAGTAATCACATTTGATAAAGAAAAGTACTTCTTTAAAGGAGAATTTTAGTTAACAAATTTGGAAATATTGGAGAAATGACAGAACTAGGAAATCAACATTTTGAATTTTCTAGTAAATATGTGATTTATTATTAAAGATTATGAATAAAGACTTTTTGAGTGTATGGAGAATTTTTCAAATAAAGAGTAAGATTCTTACCACCTGAACCCCTTGATCAATTTAAGCATTATTTCTGTAGAAAGCCAGAAACTTCTACCACCTGAGGCAAGAGGAAATATATAGCACCACCCAGGAGGTATTTGCAAAAATCAAAGGTCAAACCTGAATGTAATTGAACCCTTAGAGCTAAAATTTTGTTTATAAGGAATATGGAATATAGAGAAACAAATTAAATGCCACCATAAGGGAACACGCAGGAAAATTAGGAATGTGAAATGATGGGGAGGAAGATTGCAAGGAATACACCTTCTTTGAATACTATTTTGAGCAAGTCAATTCTAAGAGAGAGTTTGATATAATCAGATAGTATTGAATACAATGGATCATAAGAGAAATCAAAGAAGTATTGTTAATTTTGTTAGGGTTGATAAGGGCATTGCAGTTATATAAGGAAATATTTATATTTTTTAGAAATGCATTTGAACTCTCAAGGGGTAACATGACATGAGTTCTGAGATTTAGACAAAAACAAGGGATGCTGTATGAAGTTAGTGTGGCAAAACCTAGAATACTTTGGAATCTCGGTGTTGTTTGAGTGTTCTCTATACTGATCTCTCCTCTTTTGTATGTGTTTGAAATGGTTCATAAGAAAAAGTGGCCATGGTTGGTGAGGTGGGAAAGGAAGAGACCCTCAGCACATGGATGATACACTTGAAGGCTGAAGTATTGTTTCAAGGTCATGTAGCAAATAAGGCCCAGGGCTGTGATGAGAACCCTAACGAAAGCCCATGCTCGTTCTATGACATCACCCACTTTGTTTTTCTGGAATCTGTTTAAAGGCACGCGCTGTGACTAGGAGGTAACTCTATTGTGGAGAGTAAACAGCTACCATTTAGTTCTTAATGCTTGTTCGTTTCTCCAGAACTGGAAAAAAAGCTGTGCTTTCACAGTTGGCTCCTGGAGGGAGGTGTATATATTTAACCATTTTCTACCCACCATATCTTTGAGTATGTCAAAGATAAGGTGTTTGTAGACAGGCCCTGGATTCTGGCCTTTGTCAACCCACAGGAACATCTCAAACATGCTGGTCTGATGCATGTTTCTACCTGCTCTCAGCTCTGCTCTAAACACAGGCTAGCCTGGTGCACATTTGAAAATATGAATTTTTTAATATAGGTTAAAACAAATGTACCTGGTCACATATAAGCAATTCTGTGGGCAGAAAGTTACCATGTAATCAGTGTCTGTCATTTGCATTTCTTGCATAATTCGGAGAGGGTTTCTCCAGGTCGGCAAAGAGGTGGGAGTGCTAGCACAACTGAAACATCTGTCACATGACTAGCTCTGTCTTCAGCCAACTGACACTAACTGGCATCGCTGCCCCCTGTGTCACAGACACCCTGTTAGTTAGTGACTTTCCAAAAGTTAATTCATTCTGTAGGATGCAAATTTTAATTAAAAACAGTCTGAAGAAATGAGTTTAGAAAATTCCAGGACTAAGAAAGCATTGAACGTTTGTTTACTTCCCTTCTCCAGAAACCTAGGGAGATTGACTGCAAAACCACCAGGCACTTGTGATTTTGAACCATAGATGAACCTCCTAGGCTAATACCCCTGGAGAGTTTGCACATTGTACAGTAGACAAAGAAAGACATTCTTGTTTGAACTGGTGGCATAGCTTGCATAGTTAGGAGGTGGTTTTATAGATAGTGGATGTCATCAATGGAAAACATATTCACAGGCTGATTTAGTAAAGAAGTTGAAAAAAATATCACTCTACTGTTGGACCCATGAGAAACCATGTTTATCTTACTTATTATTGCATAACCCACACTTAATTAGTTTCCTGGCCCAGAAAGATACTCAACAACTTTTCATTGAATGAATGAATGAATATGCATTTTCTTTGCTTGAAAGGTGGTCAGATGTTTGCCCTAGCAGGGAGTAGTGGGATGGAATTTTATTGTTTTCAAGATGTAAATCACAGGAGGACATGGATTTTCCTATGTGTTTTTTGGTCTTTCTCAACTCTTGACAAATGTGGCTAAAATCTGTACATGTTCCTCTCATACAACCTTTGAATTCAATTTGTGATGTCCATTGCCCTTTTCTCAAAATCAAACTGTTCTTAGTCATCGGCCTTTGAGATCTCCTCCAATCTTAGCCAATTCCTGGCCTTGATATTTCTGCTATGTATATATTTAACCATTTCTACCCAGTCCCAAATTTCCCCCATTTCCACATTCTCTAAAGATGATTCAAAAAGGTCCTATCTGGATGGTTTTGTCATTGGAATTCTCTCTCCCAATCCAATCAGCCTTTCTAGTCTGCCCCAACAGGAGTTTCTGCTCTAGTCTAGACTAGGGACATTGAAGTTCTAAATTCTAATAAGTCTTTATTACCAGTGTTGGAGACTTTGTCAGCCTCTCTAGGTAAAGGAGAGCTCAGGCCCTTAGTCTTATCCTCCTAGGCAGATGAGCAACAACTCTCATCTTGCTCCAAGGTCTTAGTAGAGACTAAACACTTAGTCGTGGATCCTGAGCTGCTCATCAGGCCGTGGGTGTTAGCTGACCTACCAAGCCATAAAGTTGAGTGCATACAGCAATACTCCATGTCAAATCCAAGTGACATAAGTGTGATCAAACCCAGGTAGGCCCTAAAAGCCCTGTAAGTTATAGGTAGGAGTTACCCAAAAGCCCACAGCTCCTATCCTGCTACATCCTTTTTCTCCCAGCCTGTGCCTGCAGCTTGATGGGAAGCCCTTTTAGATTAGTTATCAAAGGAAGAGCAGACTTGGGCCTAATTATTCCAAGGGGCAGAGTCTCGAGGACTGTGCCTGGTGGTTCACCTGACTGAGGAGTTGTCTTGCTCTGTGTATGTGGCTACAACAGGACACCATATGCTGGGTAGCTTCTAAGCAACACATGTCCAAGGTCAAGGTGCCAGCACATTCAGCATTTGGTGGTGGCTCACTTTCTGTTTACAAACAGCTATTATCTTCTTTTTAACATAGTTTATCGAACTAACATTGCTACAAACACCTGTCTTCTCACTGTGACTGAAAGAGTACGCTGGGGTTATTCTTGTTAGGGTGTTAATCCCATTCATAAGATTTCCACTATTGTCACTTAATCGCCTCCCAAAGACCCCATTTCCTAACACTGTGGTCTTGGGTTTACAATTTGAACATATAAATTTGGGGAGACAAAAAGCATTCAGTCCATAGCAGAAGCAGCTGTGGCTAGGCATGCATTTATAAACCAATTCATGAGCTATGGACATGACTGGTTTCTTGTCCCCAAAAGTGCAAGAAATAAATTTCTGTTGCTTTTAAATCATCCAGTCCTTGGTATGCTGTTACAACAGCATGAAAGGTACGGGCTGTTACTTCATTTTCTTTTGTCTCAAAGACTTCATCCGTGAAATGGACATGATGAGATCATGATTAACATCTGTATCAACCTTTAAGCCTTGTGAGATTATAAAGATTAAATGGGTTCTTATATTTTTATTGTATAGAATTTGTATTAGATTATAATGCGTAAAGTGGTGAGAACAGTACCTGGACATAGCGTCTTATCTGGAACTTACTGTTCCTGTCTCCGTTCCTGTCCTGTGTCTGTTCCCTGGACACAGTGACTGGGAGTCACTGCCAGGTGAGCGCTGGTGTCCTTCCCAGCTTGGATTCTGATTCCATTTTTCCCTGGGGATCTCTGCCATGAGGTGGGCGATGGGTGCAGCATAGGCTTCAGTTGTCTCACAGCCCTGTCCCTGCTGAATGTTGTCCATCTCCACCAAGGCAGGCCGCCATTCAGACCCTCTGCTGGTGCTCGCTTCTCTTTCTCAGGTGCTGACTCACCACACTGATTGAACAGGCTGCTGCAGCCCAGTTCCTCCCTGAGGACTCGGTGTCCTGGTGGAAGGCATCCAGGCCCCTTTGTTCTCTTGAGCTACCAGCCGTCCTTTCTCTCTTTCACCAGGAGAACGCTTAATATAAAGTATAATGTGCGTTGTTTATGCTCCCGTTGATGCATGCATTTATTCTACAATGATGCGCCCTTTGGTTAACTGTCAAAAGCCATGATTTTACAGGGGATTATTTTTGACTGTGCCTACTTAAAGGAATCGAAAAGCAGCTCTCTATAATTACATTCAAATTCAGAAGAAAATTCTACCTGTATCCTTCTGAGAAGCTGAAAGAAATGAGCACTTTTATTTATGTCCACCTGCTTGGAATGGGTGCTTTAAAAATTGTATTGGTTTATGCTCCAAACCAGTAAAGAGACATGAACATAATGGAACAAAAAGGTTCCTCGTGGGCTTAGTTCTCTCTCATTGTTATTTTTTTTCAGAACATGCCATATAGTTTTGCCTCTGGATGCAGTCCTTTTGTTCCACATTATTGCCTCTGCCACCTGCCTGGAAATGGCCCTTCAAGGGTTTTGACAAATCAGTTGCAAAGGTGTGTGGTTTCATTGTAACACCTATAAGTGCCTTTACGGAAGGCTTTTTTCATGCAGCCTAGAGAAATTCACCCTGGTGGCTCTTAAGCGAACCCTAAAATCAACTACAATATCTCATGAAGGAAGAGGGAGTTCTTTCTCTCTTGAGACACTGAGGGCGTTTCAGAGGAAGGAAAGCAGTAACTGAAAAGAAAATGGTCATTTTGATAGGCTTCTGTAAGTGCCATTTTTTGGATACTACGATGTTAAGAAGTTTAAATGTGACCTTGATGTCCTAACCTGGCATCAGTCATTCAGTTCTGCTAAGGTACCTCCTATTCTCACAAGAAGAGTGAGGAGATGCTGCAGGGATTTGTAGACAATAATCCTCTAATCCCACCAACCTAAACTGGCATGTCTCCTTGTACCAGCTCACCTAGAAGCACAGGCTAGAACTGGAAGATCA
The DNA here is from genome assembly GCA_019455555.1 of Galemys pyrenaicus. Taxonomy (NCBI): domain Eukaryota; kingdom Metazoa; phylum Chordata; class Mammalia; order Eulipotyphla; family Talpidae; genus Galemys; species Galemys pyrenaicus. The sequence goes on along the minus strand of JAGFMF010011658.1, from coordinate 4,657,128 downwards.
ATGGCCCCTGCCAAGATTAGGAAGACCACCAGGCATTATCTTATTTTCTAGGGTTCTCAGAGCTTAAAGATTATGTGTGTGTATTTGTGTTTGTGTGGACACACATATCCCCACCCACCTGGTTATCGAAAACAACATATAGATCATTGGTATACAGTAGAGACCCACAGACTGTTAACCAGGTAACTGGATTATAGCAAATTATCCAGATGTTCAGAAATCAGTCAATCCTAAACTGGTCTGTCATTGCCCACTTAATGGGTCCATGAGGGTTAGACTCTCCAAACTGATGGGGTTAGAATTTTCCACTGAAGGAAGTAAAAATTTTACTGAGAAGATAGTAATTTGAAGCCAGAAAATTAGTCAACTGCTCGGAAGGGAAGAAGGGATTTACTTCTTTCTCAGGCCAGGCTTCTAAGGTAGGAGAAAGCTTGGCCACATGGTACAGGCTGCAGGCAGGAGGCACCAGCCAGCTCCCTCTGCTGAGCTTTGGCTGGTTAGAGTAATGACTCCAACTCCATGTTAAATTTTAATAGCAAAAATTCATTGCTGAATTCAATCAAACTCAGCTCCCTGGCAGTTCGTTGTATTGCACCCTTAGTTTGGATTTGGGGACTGCACGCTTAATTTGCACATGGTGGGTACATGTGCATGGTACATTAAAGATCACTAAGCTGTTGTTCTCAGGAGCATACAGGGCTAGGTTCCTAAGAGCCTCTGCTCACTTTTGTCAACTCCTCTATATATAATCATTTTTAATGTGTTTCTGCTTAAATACTCCTTATTAAATTGTATTGTTGATTTATAAATGTTGAACTCATAGCCAACAGTGCTGTAACTCATACCTGAATGTTTATCTACTATATAAACATTGCCTACTAGAGAACCAACATCCCTTATACAAACATCTATAAGATAAAGATTTTTTTCAAAGAAAAAAAGAGTATGTCTCTTAGTACAATCCAGGTGGGCGTTTTTGTTTTTTTTTAGTAATATGCACTACACAAACCACCATTTTCTTTCTGGTTTTGGCTTCTAGAAAATTCAGAAGCAGAATTTAGTCATTAGGCTCACCTATTGTAAAATCATTCCCTTCCATGGGATGCTAGAAGTTGCACCTTCTTTTTCCCCTTTCTTTGTTGCTCTACTTTGAGACGTATTTGATTCTAGATGCTCTCTCAAATGCTTTTGTAATAGGTGGTAGATAAACTTAAAACCATTGCAGATCTAATTTGTGATCCTTCCTGTATTAATTCAAACTCCTGTCAAAATACAAAATCAGAGGTAACATCTCTGAATGTTCATTTAAATGCTATGTAGCTCTGGGAAAAGGAGTTGGGGGGAAGTAATCTATTTCTTGGAAAGACAGTCAGTAAGGACATTTTTCTGAGCATCAATAACAATTAGATCTTAATTGTGGGGATGTGTTCCAAGTTACATTCCACTCCCAATGGGTAGGTTTGTGCAATTTGAGCTTCTGTTCATTTTGTCATTGGCCATGAAAGTTATATAGAAGAAGATACCAGTGTTCAAAGTGATGAGGTGAAGGTGCACATCCTGAACTTGCATTAAACTTTTGGAGATTGTTCTGGGCTAATGAAAGCCAGGCCTATGGAAAGGAACATTGTGTGCTGACCGTTATATTGCATGCCATTCTTTGTGTGATCCATAGTTGCACAATAATAATTCAATGAATAAGGTTATTCAGTTCTTGTAATTCTAATACAATTTCAAACCCCTTGTTAGTCTCTCCCAGCATTGAGAAGAAACCCCCAACTCCCAATCATGGCCTTTCATCCTGGCTTTATCTAGCCCTGCCTCACTCTCCAGCCTCCTTTCTTTCCACCACCTTCAATTTACTCTGTTCCATTCACACTGTGTCCCTTAAGTACATAATCTCTGTCCCATCACAGACTCTTCTGTGCTTATTGTTTCCCATACCTTCCCTTTCTCTCATGGCTGGTTCTCCCAGCCTTAGCTAAAATGTTACTTCTGAAATGATACCAATGTTTTCTTGTCTGTTTCCCAGCACTCTTGTTTATCATCTTTGTATTTCCAGTAGACTGTAAGTTCTTTGAAAGCAGTAACTTACATGCAGCTGAATCCTTGAACCTGTCTCAGATCCTTCTTTCTCTTCATAGATTATTTTGTGCATGGATACAACTGAGAGTATCTCACTCTCAAATGACAATCCACCACTCAGAACTGTAGCATCCCTTAGTGGTGATCTAGTCCCTCCTTTCACAGGAAGAAGAATTTAAGCCAAGAGGAAGTTTATTAGATGCACAATGGTGAAACTAGATGAGGTCTCTAATCCAGGGCTCTAAATAGCTTTCAATAAATTCTCTAGTGTCTCCCTATATGTCACCATTTATCTCCCAACAGGTGAAACTTGGCCGATTTAAGATGATGATCAGGGCCTCCCTGGTGGCGCAGTGGGTTGAGCAGTGCTCTATGAAGCAAACCGCAGCCACTGCAGCATGAGTTCAATCCCTGCTGCCTGCCAGGGAGGGGACCCACACGGCACAGCAGACCTCTCCTGCCTCACCCGCTGCTCCCCTCAGCAGTGTGTTTCAGTCTGTCTGCCTGTTCTGCTACCCACTCTGTCTCTGGTGGGTCCTCTCACCTCCCTGGACTCTGGCCTGTGTCCCAGCTCTTGTATGCATAAATAAATAAAATTAAAAAAAAAAAAAGATGATGATCAGTTTGTCCTGGTGCCTTGGAACTTTCCTGATATAGGCACTGAAAGCCCCAGGAAACACTTCAGTCCTGGATGGCTGGTCACCCTAAATGGGACAGCATAACTTTGCCCCTAATGTCCATCTCCAGCCCCCAGTGTGTGTGCTACTATAGGCAACAGAGTGTGGGCAGTGTTTCATCCCTTAGAAGCTCTAGCTAGAACTGATCATTGAGAGAAAACAAGCCCCCTGTTCACAGATAAGCTTTGAATTCAGAAACGTTTCCTTTCTTATGAAGAATCTAGAGACGGAGTGACAAATGACTAAGAACATGTGTGTTAGCCTACATGGGTGGCTATAATTAGACATCGTAGACCTGGTGACTTAAAGAACAGAAATGTTTTTCCCCCACAGTTCTGGAGGCTGGAAACCAAGATCAGGATGCCAGGTCAAGAGTCTCCTCCTGGTTTGACGACAGCCATCTTCTCACTATATCCTCACATGGTCTTTCCTCTGTGCCTTGCAGAAAGAGAGACATTCTCACTCTCCTCCTCTTCTTATAAAACCTTTCCTTTCAGACAATCAGATTAGGACCCCACTGTTCTCTCCTCATTTCACCTTTCCTCCAACTCTGTATTTTACATGATACTGGGGACTGGAACATCAACATGAACATGAGGTAGGTGTGAATATGGGGAGAGGGAGAGATCACAATTCAGTCCTAGATTTCCAAGCAGTGTTAGCAGGTGACTTCTAGTTTCTAGCACTGGGAGTGTTCTCTCTCTCTCTCTCTCTCTTTTTTTTCCCTTCCACAGATATGTGTGTTTAAGCCTTGTCTCTGACTATGGAAAGGACTTGGTTACCTGGCAAATAATTTCAGGCACCAGACAGTCCCTAGTGGGTGACCTCCTGTCCCTGAGAGCATCAGAAACTTTGACTCTTAGTAGGCAATCTGTGCTGGTGGGAGGTGGGAGGGCCAATGCTGAAGAGATGCCAAAAATCATCTCCTATTATGTTCTCCCTCTCCACTTCCTAGTGTGTCTCTGGAAAGAGCAGCATGTCTACCAGAGTTCCAGTTCTCTCATAGAACCCCATTTTTGCACTCTGGGGACACCACCTCCTTCTGTTATGCCTCTGGCCCCAAATGTGCTAACAACTTCCTGTGGTTACTAATCTCTGACTTGTCAAACTATTCCATTTTTACCCTTTCAGCTCTCCTATTCTTGTTATAACCAAGTTCCTGAAACAAGTTCCTTATGCTTGAAAATCCTAAAGTTGTTCCTGTTTCCCAGCTGGTACAATAATCATCTTACCTACTTCATACTGTAAAAATTACATGCTAGAGAGAGATCAGCATATAAGTGCTCAAAAACAGAAAATACCAAGAAAAAGGCAATCATTAATGAACCTTGTCATTTTGGAAACTAATTTTAAAAGTAATGAATTTCATCAATAATATATTATTCAGAAATGGATCCATTAAATATACTTCTATGTATAATTCAGCAATAATTCAAGCTATCCCTGAAACCAATGTCTGACTTTGGTCTTTTCTAGAAAGAGAAGGATCTAATAGAAAGAGTCTCAGGCAAGGAGTCCAAAGTCAGGGCTCTCCACAACTACCTGTGATCTTCCTCGCTCTCTCCCATGTGTCTCAGCATTGACATTTGTGACCTGAAGTGGTTGGACCAGAATTGGTTGTGATCAATTCCGTATTAATTGAAGCAAGACATAAAAGAATCCATTTTCTCCCATTCCCCATCCCACCCTTGATGTGTCTTGATAAATATTCTAGATCTTTTTCCTATGGAAAACAGCTTCTTGAAGCACTGGCTTGCATAACCCCTGGGAAAAGCAAGGAGAGATGTTTCAGAAGAAACTAGTGTCTTTCTCTAGTTTTAGGCCAGGTTTTACCCTGGAAAGACTGTGTCCTCCTTGCCAATAACCTTCAAATCATCTTCTTTCCTCTAAGGGTGTTTCAAATGACAGTGACAATGTAATGGTATAAAGCAATGGTTACAGCCCATGTCATGAGATTTAAAATATGAACATAATAGGAGATGATTTTTATGAACCAGAGTTTAATCTCCTTTTTCATTTGTACAGCTTACAAAAGGCGATTTGGATTAGCAGTTACATTTTTGGCATTTCTTGAGGGTTTCACATTACTTACTGGAAACAGCCTGCTGAATTCGAATACTGGATTCTAAATTCCTTATTCATCTATGAGCCACTGTTCAATATGGATAATGGAATTGCTGTACCAGTAAGTAGCAACTTGGAATGGGAAGTAGATCATTGCAATTCAGAGTGAGTTTTTAGGATTTTGTTTCAAAAACTTTAGTGGTCTTGTCCTGGAACTGAGATGAACTTGGAGGTTTTAGTTTATTTTTCTTTTTAATTTCTGCTATTATGAATGTGTTTATTTCTGGGAAAGATCTAGTATTATTTTTTTTTCCTCTACAAGTCTTGCCAAGAGGGTGTTTGCTGTTATAGTTCTGTGTGTGTGCATGTGCATGTAAGTGTGTGCGGAGAGAAACAGCTTCAAAATTGCCTCGAGAAGATTCTTAATATCCAGGCAGTAATAGCAGAAGAGAGCCAATTTCTTAATAGGGAAATAGATCATTATGAGCATAGATACAGCACTTTGGGGCTCCATTCACTCAAATTCCCTAGAGAACATATGTTCTTAGAACTCAGGGAGATTTTTGCCACCCCCCACTCAGAATGCCTTCCACTTAACAGGCTGACTCAGAGATAAGGGGGAGACTCTTCCTGAAACCACCCTCTCCCTACCTTTCATTTATGATAATGACAGCCTGGACTCATTACAGTGCCACTTTAGACATCTACTCTGAGGGCAGGGCCTGGGGGGGTTGGGTCTTGAGAGGAAAGGTGGGGCTGTGACCTACTGTGAAAAATGAGAGGAAAGGACATGAAGCTAGTCTTTCTCTACCATTACAAATGGCTTCATTTTCCTGGGGAAGGAGGGAGAAGGTTTCTTACCATAAGAATGTCAGCACTAGGCCAAATATTGACATTGTTGCATTTTTTTGTCCCTTCATTCTCCCTCTTTTCCTTTCCTGGTGTTGCTCACACCACACTCCTACTTCACCATATCCTCTGTCCCTCCATCACCAGTGGCTGGACGGGGACTGGGTAACTCAACTGGGCCAATTCCTAATGTACGACTGTCTAGCTGACTGTAAACAGTAAAAATACACCTTTTCACACAACACATGGTTGTTATATACTTATATACTGCACACACTCTACTGAGATGGTGAAGGGTCATGGAAGATTCCAGGGCACCAGCTAGCTGCGATTCTGTCTCATCCTCTCATAGGCATAAAGGAGAATCTAAATGCTGGTAAATAGGGGAACACAATTGTGGGGGTAATGTTGACTCTGTTTTAGTTCACAAAATTTTAAAAATTCACAAATGTCACCACTTTAAACATTAGTGACAAATTAGTTTTGTCCCACCTTTAAATAAGTCTGAATGCTGGCCATTCTATCTTTGCCCTTCCAGAACCTTTCTCCACTCTTCCTGGTTTCCTTTGTGACCTGGAGGTTAACCTTTTGGCTACCTAGGTTCTTATTTGCACCTAGTTTCTTATTGAATCTAGCCAGTGGGAGACTCCATCAGGATACTGAAGGGCAGAAGGAAAGAGAAATTTGTATATTTGTTCTGTTCTTTCTTGTTGGCTTTGGAAACAGAGGGTAAGCTACTTGGATACAAGATAACCATTCTTCAATGGTGCTGACCCACTTCTTCATAAACTCTCAGAATGAATTTCTCTTCCCATGTCCTTTCTCTTCTTCCAGGATGCTGTCCCTATGTCTATTTGTTGAAGTTCAAATTAACTGCCAGAAATTCATAAGGACTTTCTTGATCGTTTTTTCCCTACTTAATCTAATATCTGAGGTACACATACATATACACATCTTATAATACTTACAATTTTCACACTCTAAAATTATAGCCATCACTATTTACCAGACACTGAACAATGATTTCATGCACATTCTAATTTTATGTCTTATATAAACTGACAATTTAACACTTACAAGAAAGACATTGACTTTGGACAGATGGACTTGGTTGGAAGCTTACGTCTGTCACTAGTCTGCTGTTTGTGTATTCCTTACATAGCTTTTCTTCATCTCAGTGGCCTGAAAGGAAAATGGGGAAAAAATATTTTTCAAAATACTGTGAAAAGTAATGGGATATTTGTTCTGCTTTTTAAGCATAATGCCTGTTACATAGTCACTGCTAAGTAACTATTAGCTAAAATAAACACACAAAAAATAGATTGTTTCTTCCATTAAGCTGTTTTTGAATGTAGAAAAATCTTCACATTCTTGTGTGATACATTCTCAGTGAAGTTCAATATATACTGAGAGTGGATGAACGGATGAATGAAGGACTGACAAAGGATGAGTAGATGAGGGATGGATGGATGGATAAAACTGGCCTGAAAATTTCTAGCCAGTCCTTTGGGTATGTGAATGTGACTTTCCTTTCTGCTTGCTTCATTCAAAATCATGCACACCCTTGCATTTATAGGCTATGTTTTTTCTCTTTCTTTTGCCTTAATAATATTTAGCAAGGAATGTTAATTCCGCCCTCCATTTGTGCCATTCTAGCTCTTTGGGAGTTTCAACAGGTAGTTGTCTCCCTTCAGGATTATTTTTGTTTCTTTAAAAACAAGGGGTGCAGCTCCTGCCAAAGCTAACAGCAGGAGATCATTAGTTGACTAAATATTTCCACAACAAAAGTTGGGATTTTTATGCCCGAGGGTATTGGTATTTCTAATCATCTCTCTGGATCAACAATTAGGCCAAGTTCATCTATCAATTATGAAACAACCCTGAAAAAATTTGGACTTTTATTTTTGCTAAGTAGGAAAACAAATAGGAAAGTATCACACAAAAACCCAAATTATTTCTATGCCTTATGTTTTTCCCTCTTTACCGATCAGAAATTATTCAATCTAATTCAATATATTTTTACTACTTACAGTGTGGTAGACACTCTGTATAACCATTAAAAGAATTACTTTGAAATGAAATGTAATTTAACCAAAATGCTTCACATGATGCATTTGCATTATTTGGCAAAAGTAGGTTCTTTTTTTGCCCAATATGGTCTCCTTTGCATTGAGTTCATCTAGGACAGTGGTTTTTCAAAGCTGAGAGAGTAGGAAGAACATGGATTTTGGAGTCACTTTTAATCCTGACTGCATAGTCATTTGAGCTTAATGGCTAAACAAGTTCTTTTGTCTGTGTGAGCCCCTCTCCTCTACTGAGAAATGGGTGTAGGCGCGTCTACTCAGTATGCAGATTTGAGAGATGTATGCAGAAGTGCAAATGTCTAATAAATGTCAGTTTCCCTCATAATTTTGTGCTTTTATGCCTCTTTCACAGCTTTTGAGACAGGCTGGGATAAAAGCATGCACTACATAGCTGGGGTTTGCTTATTTATTTGATGACTACACACCAGAAATTTGACCTGATTCATTTTGTGTATCTGTTGTCCCTTTAGAAGGAACTTGAGCCTTGAGATGAGATGATTGAAGCTTATTTCTTGAAGGCAGGAAGAAAACCCTTGTCTGGACTAGTGTGTGTCCATCTTTCTAGGATTAGTTATTAGTAAAATAGAGTAAGACCACTCTACCACTTAAGGTTCTTTTTTTTTTCTTTTTTTTTCTTTTTTTTCTTTTTTTTCTTTTTTTTTCTTTTTTTTCTTTTTTTTCTATTAAAATATTTTAAAATTTACATATACTTGCCATTAATTG
>JAGFMF010011658.1:4496205-4639697 GCA_019455555.1 Galemys pyrenaicus | reverse complement strand
ACAGAGAGCAGGGAGCAGAACAGGCAGATCAACTGAAGTACACTGCTGAGGGGAGCAGCAGGCACAGCAGGAGAGGTCTGCTGCGCCATGTGGGTCCCCCACCTGGCGGGCAGCAGGGATCAAACTCGTGCTGCAGTGGCAGCGGTTTGCTTCATAGTGCATTGCTTAACCCACTGCGCCACCAGGGAGGCCCCTATGGCTCATCTTTTTTTAAAAAATAAATTTATTTATTTAATTATATTTGACATCACTTGTATTCCCCAGGGATTTCCCACCACCACTCTACCCATGCACCATCACCTCAGTCCCTTGTGCTCTTTCTGCCCTCATCCCCATCTTTGCCCTTCCTTCCCCTCCCCCCCCATGGTCCCTTTGGTTTATCTTTGACCTTTTGGTCTTGTTGAGGTTTTTCTTTGCTTTTGGTTGTAATTGCCCATTTCCTTGAGCTTACTGTTCTTTTTTGTTGTTGTTGTAGTTGTTGCTCTTTCATATTCCTCCTAAGAGTGAAGCCATCCGATATTTTTCTCTTGCCTTCTGACTTGTTTCACTGAGTATAATTCCTTCTAGCTCCATCCATGTTTCTATAAATGGCCCTAGTTTGTAATTTTTGATTGCTGAATAATAATCCATTGTGTATATGTACCACATCTTCTTGATCCAGTCATCTACTTTTGGGGTCTTTTGCCTTTTGTTACAAATGTAAGAATCAGTTTGTCAAGATCCACAAAATAACTTCCTGAGATTTTTATTGGGATTACAGTGAATCTATAAAATAAGTTGAAAATAAATCCCATCTGACAATATGAGACCTTCTATCCTTGAACATGGAATATATCTCCCTTTATATAGTTCTTTAGTTTTGCTCATCAGAGCTTTGTTATTTCCCTCATATAGATCTTGTATCTAATTTGTTAGTTTTATTATTATTTCTTTTATTAGGTGCCAATGTAAATTGCATTATATTAATGATTTCAAATTCCACTTGTTCATTGCTGGGAAACAATTAACTTTGTATATTAATCTTGTGTCCTACAACCTTGCTGTAATTGCTTTTTCTAGTAGGGTTTTTTTTTTTGGCTTTTTATTCAGATTTTCTTTATAGACTGTCATGTAATCTGTGAAAAATAGTCTTATATCTTCCTTCCAAATCTGTGTACCTCGTGTTGTCTAGTCTTATTTAACTATATTAGAAAGGACTTCCAGTATGATGTTGTAAAGGATTGAGATAAGGAACAAACTTGATTTCTACCAGCTCTTAGTGGGAAAGCTTCAAGTTTTTCAACAGTAACCATTATGTTAGCTATTGAGTTTTATCACATTCAAGAAGTTCCTGTTTATTCCTAGTTTACTAAGAATGATATAATGAATGGATATTGGATTTTTTCAAATACTTTTTCTGTATCTATTTCAAACAAACAAAAATACATAAACATACAATGCATTTCTGTATTATTTACAAGGATGCCCTTTCTTTCAAAACAAATAATAATATATTCATAGGAATCTAGGACAAGAAATAGTGCAAAGAATCAAGCTCCAAGGCAAAGCCCAGATTATATCCCACCCCATTCCTAATGCTATCATCTAACCCTAACACCCCCCCTAAAAAAAAGTTGCCAAGAAACAGGTGTGAAAATATATCCCACTAAGGGGCAAGCATGTGCCTTAGGAGAAATATTCATTGCAGGACTCTGAAAGTTTCCATAATCTTCAGAAGAGTTTTTCTGTCTATATTGAGCTTCAATCCAGAGAGTCAAATGAACTGCAGTTCTAATGGTCAGACTCTCAACAGCAAGCTGCCCTCCCAAAACAATCCAGGCCTGTTTTCCAGCCTTCAGGGTCTGAGATGAGCCAAATAATCTTCAGGATAAATATCTGACCTCCCCTTGCTGAAGTCAACCTGAATACTAGGTTTTTGAGAGTCACTCACTATCAGCCACTTACAACTATGAAACTCTGTACTGACTGGGACTTGGAGACCTGAGCATAGTTCAAATAAACAAAAAGCTCCCACTCTTTCCCTCCCATTTCCTCTGCAAATGGAAACCTTTTAAGCTGAATTTTGTTTTAGTTATTTGTTACTGTCATTTGCCATTGTCTGTTCCCAAAATGATGGCTCTGTCACTAAATCCACTTTTCTCTAAGCCTTGGTGGGAATTGAATTGACATTCAAATGCAAACATCTCAGCCACTGGCCACAGTGCAATTCCAGCCACCATTATCCCATGTCCAGATTAATTTAAATCATTTGCTAACAACATAGGAGTGGTAAGGTCAAAGTTAATGAAGAAAGAGGATATTACTGGCATCAGGAATCAATAATTCCCTGAAGCCACTCCTACATTACCAACTGGAATGCATTTGTCTTCAAGGCTTCTTGTGATAGCTAATTTTCATGAAATGGCCATCTTTCATATTGCTGTAGGATAAAATATTAACTATATGCTGTGATTGTGTTTCTAATGGAATTCCTAAAATATAATTCTCTTTTTGATATCCATCAAAGAGGAGTCATGGAGAACATATAATAAAAAGTACTTAACTGTGCTTCACAGTTCTGGATGCATGTAAATGTTTGCCTATTTCTCTACCCATCTATCTTCTTAACAGTCATTGACAGTGTCTTGGGAAGCTACATGAACAAAGAACTGAGCTCAATAATCTCAGTGAATTCTAGTGTCAACATGGGATAGACTTAAAAGTGCCAGAAGGTTTATAGAAGGAAGATCTGTTTATATTTCTCCACGAGACTTTCATCACCATCCTGCCACAGCATACAGTTTTCTTTTCTCCAATGACTTGCCCTATAGAAGCCCCTTACCCTATCCAGCTCCTTTGGCTACCATGAACTAAGCCTCTTTGCTCAAGGGGACAGCTACTGTCTGTCTGGACTCCAGCTCACTGTGTTGAGGTCAGAAAATTGTTCCAGAGGTACAGAAAGCTGCATGATCTTGGGGTTCATCTTAGAATCGTCCTTATATCAGGAATTGTAATCATCCATGCCTATTTTCCAATACCTGAAAATGGTTATCTGTTATTTACTTGCATGTACAGGTTACTATGATAGGAAGGACGGTTTGCTATTAATTGTCCCATCGCAGTTGAGTGGATGTTCTATCGTGTGCGCGCACACACACACACATGCATTTTTAAATCACACTAGGCCTAGAGAAGAGGTTCCCAAAAAGATTGGTATGCATTTGCTTCCTACTTTTTCAGATCATTTTCATATACATTCTATAAAATCATAAGATATAATGGACAAAGTGTTCTTATCACAAGAAGCAAAAGGAAAATTGAGCAGCATTTTTTTTTACCTGAATTCTCAAAATAACTGTTTCTGTGCTTGCATATCCCATCCTCTAGGTCAAGATAATCTATAAATGTTGCATATTATGACAAATAGTTTACAGTTGACTTTTTTGTTGTTAGTATTCTTGAGAAATGTGAAAATCTATCAAATGTAAACAGACCAGATTAACTATTCTTATAACTCCCTCATTATCAATTGTGTCTTCAATTTTTGGTAGTTTGGGGTTCTCTTCCTTAGAGGTCATGGCTCCTTCTTAAGCACTGAGGAGAAGGAATGAATAAGCTATTTTTTTTTCTGTAAAAGTATCTTCTAAAGCTGTAAGAGTAAGGCAACCCCCTTGACTGGCTGGATTCTGTTGTTGTGTCTTTCTTTCTTTGTTTGTCTAGCATTATTGGATACATAGGAGGGCATGTCCTTTGAGCAGGTTTTGGGCAGGAACTAATTATGCTGACAGCCAGCTACTCATCAGTAGACAGTCAGGGAAAAGCCAGCAAAAGACGAGAAACACTGAGTATATTCATCAGGCCAGATGGTCAAACAAGAAGGTTGAGCCACCTGAATACACTGTGTTACTTTATTGTCCATTAAGCAAAGTGAAATTTTGCAGTCATATTTAACAACATGTTTTTTTTTCTCCCTCATTTAAAACCACCAGGCCTAAAATGTGTCAAATGAAATTTCAACTCAGAGAGCAGTCTGTGTTCCAGGAAATGTCACTAAGGGTTTCGAAGCAGCTGTCACTGGCATTGCAGTCCCAAGAATAAGATTATAGAATTCATAAGGGTTCCCCACACAATCAGATAAATGGGAGACATGTGAGATTTCTGGCGTTTGACTATATATTTACTCCATCTTTAAGATGAAGATCATGGAAAGTCCCCTCAAAACTGTCCTTCCTAGAAAGTGATGTAAACAAAAATTATTCTATCCTTCACATCACTAGGACTTAAATTCACCCGACACCTCAGGCCTCTATTTGAGCTACCTTTACTCTTGGTGCTTGCACCAGAATTAAAATTTGGGGATTTAAGTTCTGTTTCCCAGATCTCCCCAAATTTTCTCTTTCCCCAGCATAGCGAATACTTGTTCTTTTGTTTTTTATTGTTGACATTTTTAAAAAGGTTTTTCCCAGGAGGATGCTATGACTTAGCTTCAGAACTGCTGTGAAATGGTAGAGGGCCCCTAGGGCCTGGGCACCATCACTGTTTCCTGTTTCTCTCCAAGCAGCATGTCTTGATCTCTCTTTCTTCCAATGTTACTGGTTCTTAGTTGTTCCCTTTCCTCTCTCTGGGACCTCATGGGTCTTCAGCAGGTTGTTGTCTCAGTCACTTTTGTCTTCAATGTGAATATTTAGTCACCTCTCAGTGGCTTCTGGTACTAACTTTAGTGAAGTTCCAATGTGTATGAAGTCTGGTAAGTTTTCTTTGACTACACTCTCTTGTTTACTGAGCTGGAAATTTAAAGCTCTGCCCAAAGACCAAGGGGCAACTAGTGTCACATAGTGAAATGCTGAAACTTGAAATTTCAACAAATTATTTTGTCTAGTAAATTTAGTCAGACAGAATTCCTGAGTTTGGAGTTTGTCTAGAGTCCTACCTACCTAGATATCCCATTCCCTATTACCTTATCCTCAGCAGTGGCATTCTGGATCTAGATGTAAGAAGAGACAGGGAATATTTAAAATAACGAGAACATGTCACGGATAAAAGTATTGATTAGTTTGCAAAGTCATGAGGTAATGCATATGAGATAATATTAAACAGCAAAGATGCCTATGGGCATAGTTCTATATACAGTGTAACTTTAATTGTCAGAAACCTGTCTCCTATACATGTATGGAAAGTTTAAAAAAGAAATATACCAAGCTATTAACTGTGTGTACTAACACAGCCCAAGCATAACTTGTGACATCTTTCTCTCCGATGTGAAGTCTTCACTCTTTCTGGTTCAATGTCCAGTAGTGAAATGGCTCCCACCATTGTCATTTTATGCAAGGTCAGCCCTGTGCTAACCGATCAGTCTACTCCAGAGGAGGAACTTACCTCTACTTTCTTAGAATATGGAGACCAACAAGGGACGCATCATCTTTGGATTTCTTAGGCTGTTTGACTAAAGAAGACAATGCAATTTAACAAATATCTGTCCATGCCTGGCTAAGCAGATGTTAGTGTTAGGGACTGGGTTGAATGCAAACAAGAATTTCACATAAAGTTCAAGGTGCTAAGGCCTAAGGGCTTCTCAGTCACATGATCTTGGGAGAAATCCTATAATATCCCAGTCACTCTCTAATTTCCTCTGCGTAAATGGTGACCCAAATTGCATATGCTTCAGTTCCCACAAAACCTATATATTTTTGTATATGTTTAAAGAAAAATAAGTAAAATATAGTCTCTGTCTTAAGGAGTTTAATTTTAGCAAGTAAAAAAGTAAATCTAATATAAATACAATGCAATAAGGAGGATCCAGATATAAGGCAAACTTTCCATTTTCCCACTGACAATTTTTTCTTGAACTTGAGCTCTAAATGCTCAGTGATATGGTTGAAATGATCAATATTTAATTTCTTAATTTACTTACAGGAGATATTTAAATCCATATTTCCTAATATAATGATTCAGAAATATGACATTTTCTCACTCAACTGTCACTGGATAATGTCATTCAAACTTTTCCTGTGCAACTTTGACGTCAGTGTCTTAATCATCACTAAAATCCCTTTTGGAATCATCTAACAGTTTGTTTATCACATTTACTGCTGACTAGGTTGTTTCAACTAGAGCCCTGTTTTTGTTTTGTGTATAATTCTGTCACTGGAAACTTTATCCTATGCCATTAGAATCCACTAGCATAATATAAGAATATGCTTTTCATTTATCTTACAGAAATACATTTGTGACCCCCACACCTCTAATGGATGTATATCTTTTTAAAATACTGTTAAAATATCATTTTGTAATGATAACCATTACTGGCCATTATGAAGACTTTCCCCTGAGAATACTCAGGAAATCTGTGTGGGATCCCTGCTTCTGCAGACAAACTTTAGAAGCATCAAGTCCTAGGAGTAAGATTGTCTCAAGTATTTCTCAAATCAAGTGGGTTATTCAGGCTGCTTGAATAACCTGGAGAGTATTTTTAAATGCCATTACCTAGTTCCACTTCCAGAGATTCCTACTGAATACTCTGGGATGCATCCTGGACACCGGAATTATTTAAAGTTCTCTAGGTGATTCAAAGGTGCAACCAAAGTTGAGGTCCAATTCTTCCCCAATACTCCTTTGCTATTTCAAATATAATAACTGGCAGGAGGATGACTATCTTAACACCAAAGACTTCATAGGGACATAATGTGGAGTAACTGCCTCTTTTCTAAAGTGACAACTTAAAGAAATAGAAATGCCACATATAGACATTATTTGTATATATTAATGTAAATATAATATATTTATATATACACATACCTGGGGGATACCTTTCTAATATAGATTTTTCCTATTTTAAAAGTTACACTTACTCAATAAAATTTAGGAAAAGTCAGAATATCCATCTCATTTGAGGACTCAAAGACACAAGAGGCTCAGAGATAACTTCAGTTAGGAGAAACTGACATCAGTGGATTTGCCTGAGTAGACTTTGGATTGGGGATTCAGGAAAAAAGCAATTATTAAGAGGAGGCAGGTGTACAAGGCAAAGGAAATGAAAATGTAATACCAAATATCCCTAATGGGGTATCTTGTGATGGCAATGAATTTTTTTTAAATATAAAAAGACAAATGTTTACCTAAGGAATAAAGTTCTGTGCCCAGCTTCGAGAAATGACCAACACTTCAAGATGACTTTTTTGGTTGCTTTCAGCATTGAAAAATAGACTAACATCTGTAAGTGATCATCCAGTCATTGAGTATGTCATTTACTGCTTAACCATAACACAAATGGAATTTCCTGCTTGAACATATTTGAGTTCAATGTCTTCCTTTGACCATTGGGGTATTTGACATTCTTCTCACCTGCCCTTTTGTTTTGGCTTATAAGACCAGTTGACGATGGATCATTAAAAACATGAGCGTTGATCATCCTAAATATTTGGATTGAGAAAGTCAGATCAAGCTTAGTCATTCCTGACTTGACAGCAGATGTTTCTGCTTGAACTTCATGGAGAAAGAAGGAAAAAGCAAAAATAAATGCTAAGTAAGATCCATGTGTTGATTGTCCTTGTAAGGCATAGGGACTAGAAAAGAGATAGAGATGAAAGGGGGTGTGGGTCAAGATGACTCTTGAGTTATAAATTACTTGGCTTTGTTGGTTTAAAAGGAGGCAAGAGAGGCAGAATTCAAGTTTTGAATAAGTGGAAAAGAGATCGTCTTTGTACATTTGTAAAGAACTTTATAGTTCAAAGTCTACTCAGTCTTCATTGGTAGTCTTGTTAATATATGAGATGATATATCCAGCATTGTGATTGTCATTAAGACGAAATAAAAGTCAGAGAGGTTGAATGACACTTCCAGAGTCATAGAGGAGCAAGAACCTGAATCTCTGAGCGCTCACGCCCGCACTTTTCTTACCGCCCATAGTAGATCCCTAAGGGTTATGTTTTTCTTCTACTGGTAACCCTAATTTAATGGAGACCCAGAAAGTTTACATGTCAAAATGATGAGAAAAATGTAGAACTGGGTTATTTTCAATAAACTAAAAGGTTTTTCTTTATTTTAAGAGATTGCATACTTAATTAGAGACTTTTCAGAAAACATGGGAGACAAAACAATTATGAATATTTCTACTCATAATTCACCTTCACTCGTATCATTGTGTATATCCCTGTTTTTTTCTACCTACTTACAATTATTGTTTAATGTGGAATACTACATTGTTTCACTTTTAGTGTAGCATAAACATTTCTCCTTACTTTTACATCATCCTTATCAATATTTAATGACTCTATAATAGTAGTTCTCATTAGTGATATCTACCATATTCCAGGCTATCATCTTAGATACCAAAATAACTTTATTAGGGAAGAATTTTTATAACTTTTTTTTTTAAAAAATGTAACATAAACAAGAAAACAACCTCCCTACAAGCCATGTCAACTAGAAGGAGCAACTGTAGAATTCACCCCCTGTCCCAAACCCCTTTCCTGGGTCTGTTAACACCACTCTACTACACTATTTGTAACAGTGGTTGTCCTCTGCTTTATTCCAGCATTCCATTGAATTAAACATTCAGATTGTTCCTCATAGAGCCTATTACAAATAATACTGTTACAAATAAAAATTTTAGGAAAATTATTATGTTCTGGATACTAGCACTAACCATAAAAATGGAGCTGGTAGATCAAAGAACATCAACAGTTCAATGCAAATTAATTGTCGTGACCCTAAGCATTATTTTCCTATAAGAGAAAATACCTACTCATGCTCTCACTGGGAGCCAGAATGCCCATCCCACAGTGCTTTTGCCTACATCAAAATTTACGTAATATTCCCTTACTTTTTCCCCTGTGTTAAATTACAGGTGAAAATATTAATTTTAATGGTTTCATTGAGGTACAATTGATATACATATAACTGCACACAGTTAATACATGCAGTTTGAAGAGTTTGGATGTAAGCATATACTCATGAAACCACAGTCATCAAAATAATGAATATATACACCACCTTCAAAAGTTTCCTTTTGTACCTTTGCTCTGTGTGTGTGTGTGTGTGTGTGTGAGAGAGAGAGAGAGAGAGAGAGAGACAGACAGACAGACAGACAGACAGACAGACAGGAGATCTACTCTTAACAATTTTTAAGTGCATAATATGATACTGTTAATATTAGGGTGTTGTAGGGCAGTTTTCATAGTATATTCACCATGTATAACTAAATTTATACTGATTGAACAATTCCCCATTTTCTTTTCCCTTCATCCCTTGGTAACCACTGTTCCATATTCTGCTTTTGTTAGTTGGATTAGCTTGCATATCTCATATAATTTGAATCATTCAGTATTTGTCTTTCTGTGATTGACTTAAATCAATTAGCCTAATATCTTCCAAGTTCATCCATGTTCTTCAAATGGTAAGATTTCCTTCTTTTTTATGACTGAATAATATATGTATAAAACACATTTTTTATTCAATTATCTGTCAAACAGATATTTGGATGGTTTCCACATCTTGACTATTATGAATAATGCTGCAATGAACCCACAAGTGTATGTATCTCTTCAAGATCCTGATTTCAATTCTTTTGGATATATACAGTTGAAGAATACCACAAACAAAAAGATGAAATTTGACCCCTATGTTATAATATACACAAAAATCAACTCAAAATGGATTAAGGCTTCAATATAAAACCCCAACTTTAAAATTTCTAGAGGAAAATATAGGAGGAAATCTTCATGACTTTGGTCTTGGTGATGATTTCATGGATGTGACTCCATGGAATGAGAGAAAATATTTGCAAACCATATTTTACAAATACAGTTACGAAGGGATTAATTTCCAAAATGTATAAGAAACTCCTACAACTCAATAGAAAAAAATCAAATAACCTGATTTAAAAATGGGCAAAGGATTTGAATAGACATTTCTAAAAGAAGACATAAATATATCCAACACATACATGAAAAGATGCTCAACATCACTAATCATCAAGGAAGTAAGTCAAAACCAGGAACTATGACTTACTACTTGTTAAAATGATTATTGTAAGGGAGGAAAATTATCTTTTTCCCCTACCTTTCTACATCTACTGGGACTCCAGTAACAGAAGAGAGCTTAACAGGAGAAAAGTAGACACATTTATTTAATAAATTTTACATGACCTGGACACCTTCATAAGAAAATGAAGATCTGAAGGAATAGTTAAACCTGAACATTGTTCTGCTAGGTATGATGATGAACTGTGGGAAAGTGTTGACATGATGAATGTGAGCTAAGTATAGCAAACTTGGGAATGACCATTCAGATTCCCTTTTGTGGTTTGTTTTTGGAGATCAAGATTCTCTCAGAGGAGACCTCTCACCTGAAGATTACATGACCTGCTTCAGGAAAGACCTTCTTGCTCAAATTCTTTCAGCTTGAAATATTTTATATGCCAAGTCACCATACTTCAAGTATGTCCTGAGTCCCAATGTTCTTATAAAAGGAAAGAATAATACGTGTTGGGAAGGAGAAAAGGGAATCTTCATAGGCTGTTGGTGGGAAAGCAAATTGTTGCAGCCACAGTGAAAAACAGTATGAGAATGTCTCAAAAAATTAAAAATAGAACTACCATCTGATGTAGAGATCCCACTCCTGGATATTAGGTATCTGTTTTAAAAGAAAATATTCTGACTCAAATTTTGGAAGACTTAAGTGTGCTTGCCTTCAGCATCAGCACTTTTCTTTTCCTCCCCCGTATTATTTTCTTTCTTTTGCTTATAATTGTCCTCTCTTCTTTCTCGTCTTATCATAATGGACAAAAATCTTTCACTAGTTACTATTTGCAAGGCTTTATGTTTGATACAACTTGGGGACAATTCAATTTATAATGCAGTCTCTGATCTAAAGAACTTAATGCTTAGTTGACACATGAGAAGAAAACAAAAAAACATTGCCCAACTAGAATTCAGAGAAGGGAAAGAGCAAATATTCTCCATTCCCATTTTCCCTCTCTTCTCTCTAACAAGGGTAAGTATTCTCCTGTCCTCCAACTTTCTTCCAAACTGCTGAATCATGTTGCTGAATAATTATGAAGTAGATGCAAAGACCTAGCATATATTTGTACAGCTAGGTAGGTAGGTAGGTAGATAGATAGATAGATAGATAGATAGATAGATAGATAGATAGATAGATAGATAGATATGCATATGTATTTCTTTTGAGTGGGGAGGTGAATGCAAGTCTCTGCCCACCATACATATAAAGATTCTGGAAAATTCCTTAGTATAATAGACTCTGTTCACTACAAAAGAGTATTTTACAAAAAACTCAGTAACTTTCATAAGTGAAGTATAGCCCTTAAGAAGTGCAGATTATGCCAAATTCAATGGCAAATTGAAAGTGTCTATTAGACCGCAGGAGGAAAAGGGTTGCTGGCGGGAGGGAGTTCCTGACTGCCTTCATTACTGAAAGCAAGGACAGTAAGTGGGGCTATTATGATGATTTAACATCCCAGAGCAGCCTCGGTAAGAGAAGCACCCTGTGCTTTTACAAGGGCATGGTTCTGTACACAAGAAACTGCAGCTGAAAAAGAAACTCCCTAACTATAGAGTGATGCCTGTTATTTTGCTGTCATTTGAGTGGTGATAGGTGATGGAGGAGGTGTGAGTCACCAGAGTAGAAATGGAAGGCAGAAAAGAGAGCCCTGGATGTGCTGCCATACTGGATGGGTGAGGGGGCACGTGTGGAGTGAGCCAGGAGTAGGGATGATGGCCAGAGGCAAACAGAGAGAGGACCTGCTATAGAATTCTAGTCAAAGTGAAGAGTTGGGACAAAAGGCAAATTTTTAAGGGTGGGGAGCCCCAGGGATCATCAGAATGCCTGGCAGAGTCTCATGCCCTCCTTAATTCCTCTACCCCTCACCCCTTGATTTACAGACTTCTGCTACTTCAAGCATCTGAAATAGCTCTTCCTCAGAGAAGCCTTTCCTCACAACCTAAGGGATATATCTGCTAACCCTCCTCAACGCCTCCTGATGTTACAGTCCTGAACCCAAAAAATTAGGTCTTTGCCTTTTAGGGAAAGAATTCATCAAGGAACAATAGGTACAGCTGAAACAAGGTTTTATTAGAAACTCATGCATGAGGGGACCAGTGCTGGTAGGAGCACTGGTCCTACCTGACTCCTTGAAGGGAGTTAGGAGATATTTAAAGGGTAAATTCATGAGCTGGGGCAAGGAGAGCAGTATCACAGCTTGTGCTAGGTTGAGGGCATGCACAGATGGGTTACCTGCCACCTGTGCTTGTGAGCGCTCAGTCTTTTCTTTTAGGAAATTGTGAGATCATCATTAGTTAGGCTCTAATGCTTTTTGCCTGTTATGGTACCTCCTAGTCAGTGTTGTGGGCCAGACCCTTTGCACAGTGCTCCTTGTTCCATGACTTAGTCTAGCTGTTCAGGTAGGACTGAGGGCAGCTCATCCTACCAGTTCAAGATTTTTTTTCCTAGACTGGCTCAATGGGCTTCTTGATTTCCAAGAAGAACACAGCACATTTCACACAATATTTTCATGTTCTCCTTGTCTTTCATTTGCTCTAGATTGGAAGCTCTTGAGGGCAACTTTGCACACAGTTGTATCCCCAGAGCTTAACACAACCTGATATTTAAGAAAGAGCTCAAGAGACTTTTGTTGAACAAATCAGTGGTTTATGCAACTTGGTAATTCTCTTTCTAACCCACCTTTGTGGTCACAGGACTGTGAACAGAGCAAAGGGAGAGTCTTTTGGGGCTCATGTCCTCACTCTAACTCCAGGTATTCTGCCTTGAAACTAGCAGGCACACCGTGATATTCCTGAACCAAACCGAGCAGTGGGCCTCAGTGCCAGACATGGACATGTGACTAGGGCAGACACAGGTCATAGTTCTACCTTGTTTATCCTTTAAAATTCAAAAACCCATTATTTTCCAAAGATAGACTAAAAAAACAAAACCTAGAGACAGTTTACGCCTGGTTTGCTCATTCTAGTAAATTCTTTAGAAAGGGGAGTTAGGGGACAACCCACCAAAATGTTATAGAATAGACATCTGTATAACAATACCTTTTCCCTCAACTAAGTTTTGCCATGATAGATTTTTCACAACTCTTCTGTTTTGCAGACAAAAGGTAAAGCTGAGCAAAAATACTTTTTTATGTGTGTCCACTCTGACTTACTTGTTTGATTACACAATTAAAAGTCAAATTACTGTGCATCATTTATGGTGAAGACTAGATAGATCCTAGTGAGTGATGTGATCGAAATGAAATAGACAACCCAGGATAATGTGAAAATCTAGTGAAAAGCTACTGTAGGCCATACATGCACATCACTGAACATTTTAGTACTTTATTTAAAAAGAGAAGAAGCACCTTCCTATATCTTCAAAACTTAGTATGAGTCAGACCTGTGTTAATGACCTACATGCTAGCCAAGGTCTGAATGTGAGCTGAAACTTCTGTTATCTCTTAAAGTAGTTGTATACTCAGACTTGTGCCTAATTAGCTAATGGATTGGTTTCTGGAATTGCCATTTCCAAGGATAGATCCTAAAAAAGAAGTAAAAAGTTTGCTTGGAAGGAGGAATGTGCAATTATATCAGGCAAGAGAAATACTTAGACCAGACTCTTTGTAAGCATGAACCACAATTTTGTATACTGTATGCTTAGATTTTTGCATACTTGTTTTAATTAATTATAAATATTATATAATTTATAATATATTATTATAAATCAGATATTCTGGATTTGTGAAGTCAATTTAATCAACTTCTGTGTCTAATCTAAAACCTGTTTCATAAACAGTATTAGAAAATGTTTTGGAAAGCTTCCTGATCTTCAGCTTCATGTACATTGGGTTTTTTTCTTTATTTATATATATATTTGACATCAATTGTAATCCCCATGGATTCCCCATCACCATTTCAGCAGTACACCATCACCTCAGTGCTTTGTGCTCTTATCTGCCCTCTACCCTCTCCCTCCCCACTCCCTACCAAGTGTCCCCAATTTGTCCTTGTCGTTTTGTTTTTGTTGTGTCTTTATTATTATTGTTGTTCTTATTCCTTTCCTTGATCCTTATTTGGTTCCTTTATATTCCTCCTAGGGGGCAAACCATAGGTATTTTTCTTTTGCTTTCTGACTTATTTTGCTGAGCATGATCCCTCCCAGCTCCATCCATGTTCCTATGAATGACTCATGTACATTGTTTTAAGGAAACTCCAAGACCACTATGTGTGAGCCCTAATTTACATGTCCTACCACCCTTCAAGCTCCAAAATTGTTTCCCTTTAACACCCAGATAAATGGCTATCATCCCCCTTTGAGTACAATCACCAGAATTGACCTTGTTTGTGTCATTTCCTTCCATGTCTCACATTCTGCCACCATTACAGCTCTGTGCGATATCCTGCTATCAGCCCTGTGTGAGCTCTTCCAGGCACCATTCCCAGTCCTCGTCTACCTTTGTAATTATTCTTGAATTTTTCCAAAATTCCCCTACAATATGGCCAGATGGACCTGATGAATAGTTCCCTCCCTGACCCTAGAGAACCTTTCCTCTCCCCATCTCTCCAGTCTGGACAGTTAGCCCTCATGTGTATGTGGCTATTAGGAAAATTCATTCTGCATGCAGGCAGTGTCATTTAGGGTATGCCTGGCACTAAACTAGAATGTCTAGTGGCTAACAAAGGCATAAAAGTAATTGATTTTTTTTCTCTAAAGTTTTTCTGCAATTGCTTGTGGTTTTAATTGCTTGATAACTGTAAACAAAACTTGTTTTTGGCACTAGAAACTTCTTGGAAAGACAGTCTTGAATTAGGTCCCAAAGAACCTAGCAGATATAGATTAGTATATGGGGTCCAGAGAGATGTTTATTTTTGAACTAGTTCATCTTCATTATTGCATCTGTCTGGGCTGCAATATGGATTGGGATGCACATTACCACATGTCTCCTCTCCATATTGAAGTGTGTTCTGTAAATCACTTCCACATAATAAGACATTTAGCCATGTACTTTTTTCCTCCTCACTCATATTCTGACAGGCGCCAGGCCTGCCTGGGGCATTTCCATAGAAAATCTATTTCTATAATCTCATCTGTCCCCACCTGGAGTATTGTAATCTCCATCTATGAGGTCTCCCCACCTTCACTCTCTCATCTCTCCAATCCATCATAAACACAGCTACCATCTCAATCTTTTTAAAAAGAAATTTATTGAAGTAACATTGCATTATAACATTATATAAGTTTCAGGTGTGTATCACTGAAGAATCAACACATCTCACTCTCAGAGAGAAGTTTCAAGAATGCCAGTCCATCCCTAAGAAACTTAATGGCTCTCCCCATTATCTACAAATAAACTCTTCACAGCAGCATTTAAAATCTTCTGTGACCTTTCTTACATCTTCACTGAAAGATATTTTTCTATAATCCAACCATATATAACTGTTCAACTAGATCCTTATCTTTGCTCATACTATTCTATTTGCTAATCTGTCCTTCTCTTATTGTTCCCAGGTCTGACTCCAGTGCAAGAAAAAAGTTCTTTCTGCATTATCTCACTGGAATGTATGGTAATTAAATTATATTTTTATTGTATTAAGATGATCACAGTGACTAGAACATAGGTGATGCTTTATAAATTCTTTCTGGATTGCTAAAAAATAAATTGATAGGTCAAGTCTTGGATTGGGGTAATGTCCATTCATAATTCTCTGTGCTCATGGTCCAGAAGAGTACATATAAGCCACTTTAAGGTATAGGATTCATCAAAGAATGTTAGTTTTCCTAAAAATGTACCTGCACTTGTATTTCTTTCTCTTCTCTAGTGTTTATCTAGAATAATATCTTTAGAGAATGCCACATCTTCTGTCATTAACATTCTAATTTTTGATAAAGCAACTATTCACTTAGAGAATTAATTGCATTTCTTTTCTTTTTGAATTTTAATACTACTCAATAAAAGTTCTCAGAATAGGACAGGTATCCTTAACCTTGAAGTAACCACAAAGAGCCTCTCTATTTTTAAAGATTTATTTATTTTTCCATACAAGAGCTGGGGTACAGGCCAGAGTCACAGGAGGTGAGAGGATTCACCAGAGACAGTGTGGGGAGCAGAACAGGCAGATCAACTGAAATACACTGCTGAGGGGAGCAACCAGCGAGACAGGAGAGGTCTGCTGCGCCATGTGGGTCCTCTCCCTAGCCTGGGATCGAACTCATGCTGCTGTGTAGTGGATGCTTCACAGTATGGTGCACAACCCACTATGACACCAGGGAGGCCCTGAGCTTCTTATACTGCTTTTTAAAAATGTTATTCTGGGTATTTTTCAGAGATGCAGGACAGAGGATGGACAATGCCAGAACATTACATGACTTTCACCTTCTTCATTCTAACTGTGTCTTAAACTCAGAGAATCCCAAAGTCACATGTTTATGCTGTCAAATACTAATGAGAAGGAAATGGTTAAAGGGGAATTCTGAGTACATTGCTTTTCTTCAAGTATTTATGAACCAAAAGTTGGAAATAAATTCACAGCATAAGTGCATTTAGAGAAGGCTAAGAGCAGCAGAAAGCCAGATGACACATACTGGAATGGGAGCCAATCAAGGTTCTATTCAATCATTTCCTCCTACCCTACCCTGTGCATCAGAATATTTTCTCCTTTGAAACTTCTTGCACAGTTACACAGGTGTATTGAATTCACACTGATCCACAAAAAAAAAAAAAATGCAAGATGTCAACAGCATTCAGAAATTTCAGCAATTTCTTTAAAATGTTAAGATTAAAAATAATTCACTATGTCCTACTAACAGGACAATGATGGTGTTTTTCAGTTCTTAGTAATCTGTTCATTAACCATCAAGTATTATTGAGAGAAAAAACTGTGCCTCACTCTGTCAGATGCTAGAAATGTATATAACTAGGATAGGAATCAGCAAACTTCTCTAAAAAGCTAGAGATTTGACAAGATATGCAATTTCTATTGCAACTACTTGACTCAGCCTTAGAAAAGTAGCCATAGACACTACATAAACAAATAGGCAGAACTGTGTTTTAATAAAACTTTATTAACCAAAAGGCACAGGCTATAGCCATATTTGTAGAATTAGAATTTATAAAGATAATCAAATATTTATTAGTAACCATTGCACCTCCACTGTCTAGATTAGGGTCTAACACAAAATTAATTAGCTGATTTAAAAATTTTATTGTCCTCAAATTTTTAGATGGAAGACAAAAACAGAAAAATGTAAAATAGGGACAAAAGTTACAGAGATTGTGTATTCAAGGTTAGTTCTGAACTCACTGTCAATTTTCCTAACTCTAATGAGGTTTTGTGTTTTTAACTGTGTGTGTATTTTTAGAATTAATTTTCCCAACTATTGAGTCTGGGTTTAGAGTTAAGGTTAGGTTATAAAACCAGTGTACTTAATGGCTTGTCAGGTTGCTTTTGTGAAGTTCAGTTCTTGTCAATCATAAGAAGTCACTTGAAGTTCATGAAATAAGAGAATGAGGTTGACCAGACACCCAAGTCCTCCCTTCTTTAGCCTTTATCTGTCACTTTTGACAGTATGTATTTCTTTCCCATGGCAGATGAATCATACCCCATTTATACAATCAACAAAAGTCTATTTGGGGTCCTAAGAGGGTCTAAAAATATGGTGTTATAGCAAGAAGGGAGACACATTCAGGAAAGACAAGTGTTATTTGATATGGAATTTTCTCCTTAGCCAACACAGGCCACAGTTAGGGGGTCTATAGCTGCATTTTGCTTAAGACAAGGGAATGACTTGTGTATCAGTTAGATTACCAAATTAAGTTAAATGAAACACTCTGGGCTATTCAAGAGTTATTTATTTACAAAAGGTTGTTTACAAAGATGTGGACAGAGTATACAGTAACCACAAAAGATGATCTATCACCCCAAATTTATAAGAGAAAAAAACTCATTACATGTAAGCCCAAACAGACAAGAGGAAGGAGAGTTTTCTGAATCATAAAGAAGTGATCATCATGTAACGAGTTACTGTGACCTTATTCATGTGACCCAGCTAGGTGGAAGTGAACTCACAGGGAAAGAAGCAGGGAAATAATTCACTATATTCCCTTCTTCCTTCTGATATCCTGCTGCGGATCCTGATTGAACTGCATTAGATGCCATAGGGCAAGGGGCCCTATTGGAGTGACCCAAGCTAGTCTCTAGGGACAGAGAGCAGGATGAAGATGATGAAGAACAAATCAGAAGATCTGAAGGAGACATCCAGCACAACAGAAAGCTCATTACACTGAACCATCTCTGTGAAGGCTGCCAGATACATCGGGGTGGCATCAGATCGATCACCCACACACTCCCATTTTTCTCCTGAATGAGATTTTCACCACTGTCCGTAATGAAATGAATTGAGCAATTTTCGGTTCCCTGCAGTGCAAGAAGAATCTCTTGCTAACCACTCTCATTTAAGAGATGGTTGCTCTTACCTGGAGGTCTTTTTGACTCCATCTAAAGCAAATGGCAAAGGAGAGAACACTGAAATCAGGAGTCTCAGTCCACAGCTCTGGTTCTATTCCTACGTGGCTAGATGACTATGGGAAATCACCTCTCTTTGGAATTAGCCTCATTTTTCCTAATTAAAAATAGTCAATGGGTCTGATAATCTGTGATCAGGGTCCTAAACCTAGAATCTCTTGATATTATTTAAAACCTTTGGAAAAACTTGTGTTTATGCACATGAGCATTGTTCTATCACAGTAATAATCACTGCCACTATCAAACACTTAATACCAGTTAGCCACTTAGGTACTATGCTTAGCCTGCCCTAGGTCTAGAAGGTTTCATTGAATCTTCACAGAAACCTGTGACACACATGAGTCTTTATTTTATCAACTGACTTCCCCAAGACACGTGATTATCAAGCAACACAACCAGTAACCCCAGGATCATGCCCCTCCTGCTCCTTCATGGTGCCTCAACCTCCAGGTCAGACTCACATGGTTAATGATGATGCCAAATATGCATCTTATTAACTGCTCCCACAGGATAGGCCTCAGGGCAATGTCCAGCCCCATTTCCTAGAATGAGGAGGTTTGAGATGTGGAATGTCGAGGCCCTCAGAGGATTTAGGGTGTCTAATCTTTAGTACTGTGGAAAGCTTAGGGAAAGATAACTCTGGACAGAGAGCTGAGCAGTGGAGTAAAGGAAACACCTCACAAATCCAAGCTGAAGGCCAAGCCTTGAAGTTTAATAGAAATGTTTTCTTTCCTGGTCAGATGGTTTTTCCTGGTAGCCAGTACATTTTGTCATACCATCTGATAAAAAAAGTATTGGCTTGATGCTCCCTACAGTAGCCTCAGAGGCTCCAGAGGAGAAACCTCCCTCTGAAAGGAGGCCCCATCAGACTTCACAGAGAGCAGAAGTCACAGAGGCTGAGTCTTCGCGCTCCGAGCTGGTGTAGATAACTGCTCAGCCACCAGAGCCCTGTGCTAACACGCTGCTGGCTGCTCCACTGCCATCTGGAAAGCCTCTCCACGAGTTCTTGGCTGCCCTTTGAAAGCCAAGCTGTTGCCAATTCCAAGCAGGGCAAAAGTCTAAAAGAGTAACTTGAAGGCCAAGATACCCCATCTGCAAAGCTCTCATGAGACTCGGACCAAGAAGGACTTTTTGGATCCATTCTCTGATTTCTGGAGTAGAAGAAGTCTCACTGAGCCAACCTGCACTTGCCTAGTTAGTGTTTGTCATCTACTGTGTGACACTGGGGACAAGATTCCTCTAGGGAAATGCCATGGAGGGAGAAGAAGAGTTCCTGGCCTCCCTGCAAGAGCCTTGTGGACTTCAAACTTAATCACCCCTGTGTCTCAGGATGGGATTCTCCACAAGATGCAGCCAGGAGGCAAGATTATTTCCTCTAACTGGAGCAGCCATAGCAACAGAAACCCTGGAGCCCTGCTTGACCTAGATGGCAGATGTGCAATTCTGCATGGCCTGGCGAAGCCACTAGATTCTGCTTTGTGCTGCCGGAGGCCTTCTCTACACACCCCATCAGTCCCTGTAATCCCTTCCTTATTGCCTGGCCGCACGGAGGGCTCAGGTTCCTCTGAGTGCCTGCAGCCTGCAATCTGCTACCATTACTGGTGCCAGAAACCCCAGCCCGGCACCAGAGCATCAGAGACTCTCAGACTTTCACCTGGGCATCAGGAGGGGAAGGGGTACTTGGCCTTGCTCTTATTGACCTGCAGAAATATGAAGATCCTTTTAAGAAGGCAACCCTGAGAAATCAGTTCTGTGATACCCAAACATGCTCCAGATTTGGCTGACAGCCTGTGCTGACATGCCAGCAAGAAATATCTTTTTCTCTGCTGGTTGGCTGGTTCCCACAGATTCCTTCCATGGATGGTGACTTGGAGCTTCACCTCTTCTTTCAATATTGGCCTTTGGCTATTAGAATTGCTCTCAGGGATAGGATTTAGCAGATAAATAACCTGAGATATAGGATATGCGGTGACCTCTTCAAGGTCACAGAGTAGAAATGTCAGATCTGGAGAGCAGAGGAGACTGGGCCCCACACCCAGCATGGCTGCCGAGCTGGGATGAGGTCGGTGCTCATTCCTTTTCATTCCCACCTGATGCCTGAAATGGACCTTGGTGTCTTTTATCCTCACATCCTCTTCTGAGAACACATGAGCCTGGGCTTCAAGAAGTTCTGTCATAACCACAGTGATTTGTGTTTCTTCCGCCTCTTTTGAAGACCTGCTTCTTCCACAGTCCCTTCTTCTGAAAGTGTCCTTCTAATTTAGCCTGCATTTTACTTCTTTCTGGTGAGGCCTGATTTTGCCAGAAACTCATGAAATTAACCTTAACCAAGTTCTTCCAGTTCAGCCTTTAAACCAGCTTCATTTGTTCACCCTGTGAGAGGTCTCAGGAGGAGACCCTCGCCTCTAGAAAGTCATTAAGTAGATAGAAAATGACTCAGAAATTCCAGTTCTGCAGACACTCTTGCATGTGGCCACCAGGAGGGTTTCAAAAATGGTCAGTGCCTCATAGTGAAGGTTTTAAGTATAACCCAAATGTACATCAATGACAGAATGGACACATGAAGTGTGTCGATTGAGTGACCCACCCCTCCAGGCACCAGTGAGGATGAACCCCAAAGCTTATTAGAGAGTGGAAGAAATAAATCATAGAAAAATGCAGGGAATAGATCCATTTATATAATACTGAAACATGCAAAACCAAATAAAATAGTACCATGTTCAGGATGTAGGTGTAAAACAAAAAGGCGGACAGGGACATGATTACATGTTGGCCAGGGTGGTGGCTTCCTTCAGGCTGGGGAGAATGGAGAGGGTGTGATGGAGGAGGCACATGCAGGAACTTTCCAGGGGAATGTGTTTGTCTTCGTATGAGAGGCAGATACCAAGTGGCCTGTCTTATTTTTTTTTAAGATTTGTTTATTTATGCATACAAGAGTTGGGGTACAGGCCAGAGGTGCTGGGGGTAAGAAGATTCACCAGAGACAGAGTGGGAAGCAGAACAGGCAGATGGACTGAAATACACTGCTGAAGGGAGCAGCGGGCGAAACAGGAGAGGTCTGCTGCGCCATGTGGGCCCCCTCCCTGGTTAGGGATGGAGCTCGTGCCGCAGTGTCTTTGGTGTAGGGGAGGAGGGGAGGAGGAATTTTTTTTTTTTTTAGTTTCTTCATTTTATTTATTTTTCATTTATTTATATATACTTGACATCAATTGTAGTCCCCATGGATTCCCCATCACCATTTCACCAGTGCACCATCACCTCAGTCCCCCATCCCACCTTATCTTCCCTTAACCGTCCCCCTCACTCCTCCCCACCAAGTGTCCCCAATTTGTCCTTGTCTTTGGAATTTTAGGCCAAAGAACCAAAGTAAGCTTTATTACTATGAACCAAATTCATATGCTCTTCCAAGATCATATTTAATTTTTCACCACCAGTCATGAAAAATACCATTTGCCTCCCTTGCATGGATGAGCTCGTTACTTTCGCAGAGCTGGTAAGTGCCCAGACTTCACGACTGTAGTACACAGGGAAAGACGGGGTGTGCAGAGTCTTCGGTGGGGGGTTGGGAAGGGCTTCTGCAAGGCTGTCAAGTTCAGCTCTGATCCCACTGTGCTTACAGGTCAGCCAGGTCCCAGCGCTCTGTCCTCAGTGCAGACTATTTGTGAGGTTCACAGCTCTTTTGCTGAAGGAGGAAGTGGGCAGCAGATGATCTGTGACAAGTTAACCACTTCCCCTTTGGTGGTGACGGTGAAAGCACCCCTATCTCGGTGGAGATGCTCTTCCTGCAAAAGGCAAATGCAGGTTGAGGAGCTGGGGTTTTTAGGTTTGATTACAATTTGATGCCTGAAGACAGTGCACTCTAAGTCAATGGAATGACAAGCCAAGTCCTTGATTAGACACAGTTGTGGAAATTTCTGCTCTTCAAAGAGAAACCTTATGTGATGAGGAAAAAATTAATAATAAAAATCAAAGTAATAATGACAGCATTTATGCAATACCAGACTTTCAGTTAAGTGCTTCCTATGCATACTGAATTTTCTTAAGAGAGGCATGAGGTATTTTATATCTCCATCTTACGCACCAGATATTTTAATGACTTGTTTGAGGTAATACAAATTTTACTTGGTGTGTGAAAGACTCAACTCCAGCAACGGACTGCAGCCAAACTCTTACCCACCTCACGTTCCCTGGTCTTGGGCAGAACAATGCAGAGAAAGGATCAAGAAACATCTGGGAAAATGTCAAGAGAAGACAGGATGGTATTGCCTGTTGCAGAGATCTCTGGGTATGTAACTAGTTGGGTGTTCTTGGACCAGTTTGCCAAGCTCTATCTCTCTGACTTCATTCCCTCCATCTGTGTTTCCCAGATCTAGTGAAACTTAAGAGTTTCTGAAAGTTCATCATATTAGCAGAGAATAGGTTGAAGGCTATGCTTCTCCTTGCAAGATTAACAAGGATGTGTTAAATCCCCGCCCTGGGAGCCCTTTGTATTTCTCTTTTGCATTAAGTTAAAATTCAGATGCATTTTCATCTTCACATCACCTTGAGCTTCTACTGGCAGTGTTTCTTGCTGCCTTGGATTTCAGTTCTCTATTCTTTGTTCCACATCACCCAAATCCCCAGAGGACCTGGGAAGGAAGTTAATGCTCTGAAACAGATAGGCAAGACACACAGAAGGGGAGTTGGCAGCCTTAAAAGAGCCTTTTTAAAATTGAGACTTAAATGAGGAAGCAAATCAATACTTCCTGATTTTATCTTATTTATAAGTTTGGGTTTTCTTAAATCAGGATTCCTCCTTCCTAAATCAGATTATATTGATGGTATGAGAAAAAAATATGATCCTATAATAGAGAAAAAGGCCATAATGCAAAAAAAGGGGGTCCCATAATGCAACATTCTGAACCCCCACCCCTGAGTGTACCTTTCAAACCCAAAATGCAAAATTCCATTAAATTGCTTCCAATTTATAGATTGAAAACAAATCTCAGACAGACTCAATCATAATTGTTTCCAAATCAGAACTCATCTTGTCTTCATCTTAGCCTCAGACCAAATCGGGTCTCACAGCCCTGCCCCGCCTTGTGCACAGAGCAATCACCCCATTTCATGGATGTGTCTCACACACACCAGACATGGGCAGAACCCCGGTTCTGGCAACTGTCTTTGAAAGGTTCATCTGTGCTCTGTCCTTGCTGGATGGTGGAACACAGGGCTCGAAGAGAAAACAGACCACGTGACCTCAGCCTACCTCTCCCCATGCCACAGAAGGCTCCCAGAGGTCTTTTCTGGTATCACATGGCAAGAAAATTGCTAAGACAAGACTATTGGAAGAGTCTCTGAGAGATTTGACACTGATCATCTGGAAAGCTATAAACACTGGGGGAAAAAATCAAAAGAGAATGTCGGACAGTACGAGTAAAGAGTCTCAAGATGGTGTGAGATGAAGATTTAAAATAGTTGAAGAAGAGTGGTCCATAAAAGAGAGAACATTTTAAAGAAGATACAAAACTAAAAATATGAACCATGCACTTCAGTACAAAGAGCAGAGAATGCTTCTAATACCCAAATGCCCCAGAGACCTGGTGTCTGTTTGAGGGTGCAGGCTTTTATAATGAAGTTTCTGCCTTTCCCCACATCTCTCTCCCACACATATGAAACGAAAGGAGAGTTGACCTTTCCCACATGATTTGCCCCTTCCCTTTGATGTCACTAGAGTTCCACATTAGTCACTTGATTCTCAGCTACACAATGGGAGAGGGCCAGCAATTGGACACTATCACTGCTGCTGTCACCACGTCCAGCACTGCTAACTACAACTGCTGCTGCTGCTACTATTCCTAGTGATCATAACCGAAAGAACAGCTAAGGTTAGTGAATGCTTATAGTGTGTCAGGCACTGTTTGAAATAGGTTACAAATATGAATTCATTCATCCTTTCTTTTTAAAGATTTATTTATCTATGCATACAAGAGCTGGGGTACAGGCCAGAGTCGCGGGAGATGAGAGGATTCACCAGAGACAGAGTGGGAAGAAGAACAGGCAGATCGACTGAAATACCCTGCTGAGGGGAGCAGAGGGTGAGGCAGGAGAGGTCTGTTGCACCATGTGGGATCCCTCCCTGGCCCGGGACTGAACTCGTGGCACTGTACTGAGGATGCTTCACAGTGCAGTGCTCAACTTGCTATGCCACCAGGAAAGCCCTTCATTCAACCTTTTAGCACCTTCCCGTAGGAGTAAATGCCCCTTTTATGTACAAGTTAAGGCACAGTCTATATATTATAATTCCATGGTCACAGCTAATAAGTAATAGCATACAGAAAGCCCAGAGAAGATGGGAAAACTTAGGCAACTAGATTCAGTCTGTCCAAACACTATAAACCTGGGTATGGTGAGGGAGGAAGAAAAGAGAAAATGGACTGAGCACTGAGAGCAACTTGTAGGGATACCAGAGAAATGCATATGGGGAAAAATGAATAAATGATGTTTTTCAGAAGCATTACTGTAGGTTATGAATTGGAACAAATGTAATGTTCTTCAAGGGACACAAGCAAAGATTGAGCTTATTTTTATACTGCTCTGTGTTGGGCTGCATTCTCAGGTCACAGCTCTGTAGAGACTGGGTTATAGAAGGCCCTGAATTGATGTGTTTTCTACATCTAAAATGCTTCACGATTTCACTTATGTCACCTCATCAGTTAAGCACAATACTCCTACATTATCCTCATATAATGTGTGTGGATGTTCAGGGAAAGAGTGGGGTGGAGCAAGGCTCCAAATAGCTTAGAAACAAGATGGCGCCTCTGATGCTAAGACTAAGCACTCCTTTGACAAATAAGTGTTGACAAATACCTTCTTTGTGGTGGGAACTGTTCTACAGAATGGGACATAGAAGTGAATAAAATAAACATTTTCTGAGGTTTATGTTCTACTAAGAAGAGAAATAAAAATAAGTCAATAAATGAATAAATTAATTGCCATAATGTCAGTTAGTAGCTGACCCACTTGTTCTAAGCAAAGATTTGCAGAGCCATCCTAGAAAGAGTGGATATCTATCAGGTCAACAATCCCCAACTTCAGCTATAAGACAGATTTTTATGGGAAGGGAAGAGACTGGGGGAGCTCATAGAAACACAAAGAAGAGAAGAGTTACAAGAGGCTGAGCTGAGCTGAGCCCACAAAAAATCTGCCAAAGAGACATATTTCAAATCCAAGTTCTGTTCCTCCCTAGCTGTGTGACTTTGGCTAATTACTTATCCTCTCTGTGTCACAGTTTCCTGGACTATAATACTACTACCCACATCTTAGGTTAGAGGTATACATTAACAAGGCAATATCTACAAGGCAGTATCTACTGTAGTGAGTACCCAGTAAATGTTGCTTACTCTCAGGAAGCTGCTGGCTCTAGAAGAATCGGTGACAATCACTAACTGTACAATGAAGACTGGATACAATTTATGGCCATGATCCAGATGGTAACAGTGGCTCTGACTGTTGACCAGAAGCCCCCAGTACTCAGATTGAGGTCTTCTCAAGAGCTCAGCACATATGGAAATTGTCTTCCAGAGATATGACACTCAGGCAGGATGTATATTTCTTTATTTTCAAATTTCCTCTAATTTAATTTTCTAATTTATGAAAAGAAGCATCAGCAATCACGATTAAGCAATAACTGAATACCAGCACTAAACCCAGGGTCTAGAGAATACAAGGAAAACATAATAAAAGACCAAATTTAGCTTCCTACCTCAGAGACCTCACCCCCCTAGCTAAGGAGTGAGATCAAAAATTATTAGATCAAAAATCTAAGTCAAGGGCATGGTACCTTTCACCCAAACATCACAGTGGATGGGCATCCCTAGTGGCCTAGGGGTTAAGTCTCAGCACTATCACTTCTACAGCCCTGAGGTCTATCCCCAGCCAGAGAGTTGATCCACATATTGGGCAGCAGATCTCTGCTGTCCCACATGCTACTTCCCTTATTTCAGTAAGTCTACCTGTTATGCCTCTTCCCCACTCTGTCTTTGGTAAATCCTCTCATCCCTACCCCCTATACCTCTAGCTACAACCCAGTTCAATACCAAAAAAAAAAATCAGTGTGGAAAATAAAAATACTGTTTCCTGAAAAAAAGGTTAAGCCCACGAAGGGATGAAGAGCACACACTTTTGTGGAGTCAGCCATCATGCCAGCCATGAAAACACAATTCCCTTTAACCCTCCCAGAGGCCCCCTTGAGATAGGTTATTAAACCCATCTAGAGATGAGAAAATTGAGTTTCAAAGAAGTTAAACAACCTTCTTCAAACTCATCCTGCTCTTCAGAGACTGCCCCAGGATACAAATCCATATCTAACCACAAATCCTTTGTCATTTTTCCTACTCCAAGAAGGTAATATAAGGAAACCCTGAGGGTATGGAAGGATCTGGGAACAGAACTGAGATTTGAATTCATCTAACTGTATGATATGGGCAAGTTACTTTATTGTCTTCTGCCTGTTCTCTCAGTCACAAAATTCGTTTCATGATGAGGTCTTTCACATAAGTTGCTGAGAATTAAGTGACATAATCCTTGATGATGCTGCTACTTCCTCTCATCATTCACTCTCCTCAGCACGGCTGCACTAAAACAGCCCTAACGATTTGAAGATTAGATGCCTTTGGCGGAAAAGGGATAGAGTAGGCATTGTGGGTAAGACTGGGACAAATGCCTGGATGCTTCCCAGGCCCAGCAGATCTCACCCACCAGCTCCCTGGCTGCTCCAGGAGGTATGCTGCTCAGATGGACCCTTTTGGAAAGTAATGGTCCCCAAGGCAGAGGTTATCACTCCTTTAGACCCCACACCTTCCATGATTCAGCCTGCGGTGCCCACCAGGGCTCTACCAAGAGCAAGTCTGACCCAAATGGAGGAATCCCTCTACTCCACGTTTTTCCCCTTAGCCTGTTTGTTTCCTAGAGTATAGTTTGAAGCTCTTCTCCAGATTTCCCAGAGGTTCTCTACCATGAGATCACACAGCAATCTCCTCACTCACACTTTACTGACTTCCATCCCTTTCCAATGTCACTTCCCCACTTGCCTACTTGTGCTTCACAAGTTGATACAAATCCTACTTTTAGGGTATGCTTCTGCGGAGAACCAATTCTATAGCTCAGTGCACAGTTCTAAGTCAGGTTCGCTCTTGGGTCCTCTTATCCCTGGTATTTACAATGGCAGCCTTTTGGCATCCCAGGAGAGCTTATTACTAAACACCCAGTCTGTTTCTAACAGGATCCTGAAGTAGATCAATGTCACCAGCCAACTTCTAGTTTTTCATAAATGCTACTTTCTCCACTGCCCAAGCTCCATCACCCATCCTGACAGCATACTAGGTATGAGATTCTTATGTCCTTGGTTACCTTGATGCTTTTCTCAGGAGAGACTTAATGAAGCAATTTCTGTAATGTCTCTAAAAGATGTTTGAGCTGAGAATTGAGAAAAAAGCAAATTTCTTGAATCAGCAAAGAATTATGCTAAATAATTCTTTTATGAAATGACCTGCTGGGAAAGAAGAGCTTCACTGTAGCAGTTTAAGAAAATTCTTGGGGAAAGAAAGAGGAATTGTATTCTCTTTTTTTTATTTATATATATTTGACATCAATTGTAATCCCCATGTAGTCCCCATCACCATATCACCAGTGCACCATCACCTCAGTCCCTCGTGCTCCTGTCTTCCCTCAACCCTTCCCCCTCCCACCAAGTGTCCCCAATTTGTCCTTGTCTTTTCATTTTTGGTTTTTGTGTCTTTAGTGTTATTATTATTATTATTGTTCTTATTCCTTTCCTTGATCCTTATTTGGTTCCCTTATATTCCTCCTAGGGGAGGAACCATCTGGTATTTTTCTTTTGCCTTCTGACTTACTTCGCTGAGCATAATCCCTTCCAGTTCCAACCATGTTACTATGAATGCATCTAGTTTTTCCTTTTTGATTGCTGAATAGTATTCCATTGTGTATATGTACCATAGCTTCCCAATCCATTCATTTGTTTTTGGGTATTTAGGTTGTTTCCAGGTCTTACCTATTGTAAAGACTGTTGCTATAAGCATAGGGGTGCAGGTATTCTTTTAAATCAGTGTATTTGTGTTTTTGGGTATATTCCTAGGAGTGGGATTGCTGGATCATATGGAAGTTCTATTCTTAGTAGATTGAGGAACCGCCATACTGCTTTCCATAATGGTTGGACCAGCTTGCAAGGAATTGTATTCTCTATCATTACTTAGCTGACCCTAAGTACTTAGGGAAGTCTTCCATGTTGCGAACTGCATTCTTAACAAAGTATAAAACAGCTCTTTGTAAACACCTATGATATGCCATTGATCCATTTAGAAAATATTTATTGAGCATCTACAGTGTGCTTAGATAGGCAATGGTCTAGATAATAGAGTAATGAAAACAAATAACAACAATAACACCAGCGAAAAACACAAAGTCTGCCCTCATGCAGCTTATGTTCTATATTAGTTGTCTATTGCTCCATAATAAGTAACACCAAAACTTAGTGACCTAAACTTGGCTCTAAATTCTGTACCAAGTTAGCAATTTGCTCTGGGTTCAGCAGTGCTGCCCTACTTTTCTCACCTGGGGCCACTCATGCAACCACAGTCACTTGACCAGGGCAGCAGGTTCAGATGACCTGACTCTCCTCAAGCAGGTGGTGCAAGTTGCTGGAACGGCTTGGATCTGTTCCTATGACTTTCCTCCCTCCTGTAGGCAAGCCTTGGGTCTACAGTATTATGTCTGCAGCATTCTATTGGCCAAAGCTCACACAAGGCCAGCCCAGATGTAAGGAATACTCCATTTCTTGATGGAAAACATTTCAAAGATACATTGCAAATGGCATATTCACAGTTTGGGAGGAGAATCTATGGCTCTCTCTCTCTCTTTTTCTCTCTCTCTATATATAGATATAGATATAGATATAGATATAGATATAGATATATTATATACATATAAAATGCACAATGCATTTAGACAGTTGATACAAATAGTAAATATATAACAATGCTTAGTCAGAAGTTCTCCACCTTGGTTCCACATAAGAACTACCTGGAGAGTTAAAAAGAAAAAAAAAAAAAAACAACTAAATCTGCCATCACAGACTAAATAAACCAGAGATTGGAGCTGGGGGATCAACATGCTCTTTCCCAAAGGTTCTAATATGCAGCTAGTTTTAGGAATCACCTCTTGAAGGGCTCCAAAGGAAATATAAAGCCAGCTCAGGGAATCTAGAGTAATAAGATGTGAGCATCAAGAAAAGACTTCCTGAAGAGAAACTGTCTGAGCTAAGACCTGACTGAAACAAAAGAGCCTGGAAGCCATGGAGTCATGAGAGAAGGGGAGGAAAGAGCAGGTAAAAACTGCCTGAGTCCAGAGGCAGCAAGGAGGCTGGGCTCCAGAAGAGGCTGACCCAAAAGACAAGAGACAGCCCCAGTGGAATGTTCCTCTCTTCCCTGTGTCAAGGCCTGTAGTTTGATGACCTTGGTTTGATGAGTTTCTTCACTTGATTTTAATACAAAATGAGCTAATAAAGAACTGAAAGAATAAACCTTCTGTGGAAGGGCACTGTCTTAAAAAATTAATTTTTAAAAAGACTCATTCAACAGTTATCTTGGAAAATAGAAAACAAAGCTGTGGGAATGAAGAAAGTACAATAAGAGAAAACGAGTCGCAACAATAAGCCTTATCTCAGAGAAGACAAGGAGAAATGAGGAACTCAATGCTGAGAGCTCACATGGTGGGGTCTCCATTTTGCAGCCGAGTCCTAAAAATCAGTCCCAAGGTTGATGAGGCGCTGAGAGGCTGGGAGGCAGGAATCCAGCCCCTTCTCCCCCCTCATCTCCCACCTGCCACCTGCCTCTCAGGCCACGCTCATGAGCTGCCAGAGGGGTCTTCAGCATCACCCACTCCCATCTCCCATGTCCCACAAAGCATCCCACTGATGGTCTGGGTTGTCGCTTTCCTGAGAGAAATCAGCTCTGGGTGTTGTCACTCCCACACCACCATCTGTGTCCTCCTGGGAGACAGCAGCCTGGCCCCTGGGGGTGGAGGGGGAGGGGGTCTCAGCACAAGGATGATGCCATGTGTCCAGTTCCCAGGGAAGGTGCCCATCAAGAAGAAAAACCTCTGGGGAAGAGAAAACTGAGGCACAAACAAGGAAATCCAAACCCACCAGGGGCTGCCCCCCCCAAGTGAAACGGTCTGAATTCCCTCCCCAGAAGCCATAGAGCCAGAGATTCTACCAACTCCTTTTGTGCTCCTGATGGAACCTCCACCAGCAGGGACGTTTTCACTGCACCTCATAGGAGCTGTCAGCTCCCAAATCCCCCACTCCCCACCCCAGCCTGAGCCTCCCTAAAGGCCCTGATCCCAGCATCAGAACCAAGCAGGAGGATGACTGTTAAACAGGCAGAATCCAGGGCCTTCTGCAGTCCCAGGGAGTGACAACCTATGGGTTTTGACCTATGTATGATTCATTTTAATCAAGCTCCCCAGGCAATGCTGTTGCAGGTTAAAAAACCAAGTTTAAATAACAACAGAAACTCAATTCTCCACCCACACCCCCCCCCCCCCCCGCCCCCAGCAACCAAGTGAATTTCTCTCCCATCAGCCTGCTAGGAAATCCCAGGCCCCAAAATCTTTTTCTAGAACACGTTACTAAACAGGAGGCTCCAGAACAAAGCAGTGAGCCCCAGCTCCGGCAGAAAGAGAATATTTCCTCAAGGAAGCACTTTTAATAAACTCTGGAAATAACCTGTAGCTCAAACTGCCGCTGCTGTGGCCTAACTCTCCAAAGAGCTTACTAAACCCAATGAGGGGTCCCCAGAGCCTTCGCCATCACTTCAGCCGCTCTCCAGGATGCACTTCGTTGAGGGAAGTCCCAGAACACAATTCCGGCAGAGGAGAGAAGCAAGCCCGTGGATTATTTCATTTCTCATAGGTGAAAAGCGAGGAACTCGCAAACGCCGCTTCCCTTGGAGACGTGGACTTAGACCTGCCTTGAGGATGAGAGAGAGGAGTGAGAAGCAGGGAGTGGAGGAGGGCGGAGGCCAGTGAGAGGCAGGTCCTGCAAGAAGTTGTCACCTCCTGGGCAGCTAAATTCATTAGTCCTATTTCTCTTTCTCTCCCCTTTTCTCCCTCCTTCTCTCCCTCCTTCTCTCCCCCTTTCCTTTGTTCTTTACCTTTTCTTTTCTCTTATCGCTCTTCCTCAATCTCTCCTCCTCCCCACTTTCCTCTTTCCTTTTCTCTTCCTCTCTCCTTTTCTGGCTCTTCTTTTCCCTTCCTCAGTACCTTCTTCCCTTTTCCCTTCTTTGTAGCAGTTGCCAGGGCACCATTATGTGCTCACTCCTCTGGGCAGCACTGAAGAGAGAAAGACGCCATCATGGCCTCCAGGAAGTCCCAACGCATAGGACCTGTCAGGTCCATTCAGCTGGAAGATAGTAAACTGGACATGAGAGATGAGAAGAGAAGAGTCACCCTTTAATTATATGTTCCCAGGGTCGGACAACAGGAGTCCATCTCTTGGTCATTCCAATGAGTTGATATAATTTAGAAAGAGGTAATAATAGGGAGAGGGAAAGACAGATTTAAAAAGAAAAAACTTTGACATTTTAAAAGGAAGTTTGTGTGTTTACTACATGTGCATTGAAAATGGACCTTGCCAAGCCCTCCTCTGAGGTAGTAAGGCTGGATCGCACCTCCAGAGACACAAAGAGAACCCTTTCCTGTTTTCAAGGAGGTCGATGATTAGACAGACACACCTGGAACTTCTACATGAAGGATGATGGTGACAGCTAGAATAGGCATCTAGCCCAGGCTGCAGTTCCAAGAAGTGATGTCTAGGCAAACATCAAAGTGGGGAATGGCAGCAGATCAGCCAGCATGCTGGAGATCAAGAGAATGTTCCAGGTTAGTATAAGTTCCCAGTTCAAGGGACAACATGGCCTCTCTGAGGGACTGTGAAGATCCAAGACAGCCATATGTGGCTGTACAGGTTGTGTACTGCACAAGGCTCTAAGTGAGGAGCAAGGATCCATAGTGACCCTGGGCATAGACTTGCCTTCCTTTTACACAGCAGGTCTCCTGTGTTCGGTTCCTGTGTTGACAGCAGTGTCACACCACTTTCTTCTGTTGCTTTTGCAGAATATAGGAACAAGGACAGTAAAGTAAAACTTCAGGAGAAGCATCTTCTCTGTTTGCTTGTTAAAGGACATTGAATAGCAGTGTGAGGCTCCCGTGCTCTAACCAGAGATGGGATTCCTTCTCCAAAACTTTCTCCTCACTTGGTGCATTTGGTTCTCCTGCCTTCAGATTAGTCTCTATTCCCCGATGTCATCCATGCCCTTGGGTTGGACTGCATGGAAATATTTTGTTTCCCAGTATTTCCAGCCAACATTTGCCTAGTGATGCCTCATTACCATCTAGAGAACAACCTTCACAATGTATATCTGGAGTCATCACTTACTCTCCCCTTCAGAAAGGGGAGGGATTCTTGATACATTGCTTTCTTTTTCTTTTCCTTGGCTCCAAATCTGAACTAAAGGCCCTCTAAACAGATACATTTAAGCCATATTTGTATACCTTCCTAGTAATTAAAGCTCACTTAACTGATCAGGGAGATGAATCTCAGCTAGGACAAAGATAACCACGCTATACCAGCAATCCTATCCTTCTCCTTCAGAGCTAAAACCATAGGGAAAACTGAAAGCTACCTCTCAACATCTCTCTCCTCTGAAGTTGTACCTGAATATTGAACTCTGACTGAAGTAGCATTGACTCAACCTCGCCCATCAAAGTTCTTCAAAATAGGGTGTGGATATATTTAAGAAGATTAATATATATTATTATCTTTCAGGAAGGTATTTTGAAGACTGGGCTTTCCCTTCTTCACATCAAAGAATATGTTTATTTTCAAATAGAGTTAATGAAGGAAGAGATTTCCCCAGCCTTTAAAATGGGTTCTACCAGGAAAAGTCGGGGGGAGCAAAGGTGTTTTTGCCCTGCAATGGATAACAAGAAGAGATTTGCAGTGGTCTCTTCCCAAGTATGGAGATGTGTCTGGAAGACATCATAGTCCCCAGGCATGGCTGAATGGCATAGACAGAGACCAAGAGACCAGAAAGATTGTGCTGACCAACCCTCTTTCTGGAGATGAGAAGTGCTGGGGTCTAGTGAAGCTCAGTTACTTTTCCAAGAAACATAACAAATCATGGCAGTACTGAGATGGGTCCCCAAGATGACCTACCTAGTTTACTGCAAAGAACTTTCTTCAGTACTGTGACACTCGCTGACATACTATCTTTGTAAGTAACATGGCTCTCTCTCTCTGTGGATTCAGAGAAAATAAGTGCATTGGCCCCACCCACAGAGAACTGTGATCTTCTACTCCTCCTAAAAAGCATCATTACTGTTTTTTTTAACTAGTCCACTAACATAGGATGACCCCTTTAAGATGTGTCTAACATAATGGCTTTCTTGTCATAAAGAAGTAAGCTCAATTTGCTACTGTTTCCTGAGGCTTTGCTAGGATCAAAGGGAGGAAATGGTTTTAAGCACAGGAAACAAAAGGTGGTAGAGAAGGGAGGGGTGTTCTGCTTTCTAAGTTAAGCCAGAAAGAGAAGGCAGTAAACTGCATGTGTGTGAGTGATGGTGAGCATACGTGTGTGTATGAGATGGTGTGCATGCATGGTGATGGTGTGTGCGCAAGATAGTGTGTATGCATGGCTGATGGTGAGCATATGTGTGTGTGAGATGGTGTGCGTGCATGGGTGATGGTACGTGTGTGAGTGTGTGTGAGATGGTATGTGTGCATGGGTGATGGTGAGCATATGTGTTTGTGCGAGATGGTATGTGTGCATGGGTGATGGTGTGTGCGTGTGTGTGAGATGGTGTGTATGCATGGGTGATGGTGTGTGTGTGTGAGATGATGTGTGTGCATGGGTGATGGTGAGCGTATGTGTGTGTGCAAGATGGTGTGCATGCATGGGTGTGCACAGGTGATGGTGTGTGTGATGTTAGGCCAAAAGTCACATGTCTGACATACATGGGAAAAGCATGTGTCTTTATGTCAGGCAGATTGGGCTCACATAGTGACTGATGACATTTACTGTGTGATCTTGGCCAAAGGAAGTAACCTCTCAACTTCAGTTACCTCTTGTCTGAGCGGAGACAACCGCCAAATAGTCACTGACAGGGAATCTTGGTGTGAAGAAAGAAAAGGTGGAAAACGCAATGTCCCTGAACACAGTGGCTAAAGGAGACATCAGGTCCTCTCTTAGGGGGCAGTTGTGACTCAAGAGAGTAGGGAGAGTGGGACCCTGCACTTCAATTTCCCCACAGTCTCAACTCTCTGGTATGAAGATGTTTTCAATTGTGAAGCAAAAGGGAGGAGACAGAAGGAGACTCTATTATGATGAAAAATGGCTACAATTGTTAGAGCAGGCTTGTTGACAGAATATGAATATGTTTTCAGAATAATTAAGAAAAAAGCCAGAACTGAGGAAATTAATTGCTGTTGGTTCTGCCGCCTTCCAAATGGCAACCTTGAGGCAGACGCTGAGTGAGGCCTGTTTCCAAAAGGGTCAGGTGAGGCCTCCTCTAATAAGCGACTCTCTGCTCTGGGGCCCCGCAGTGGTTCTGTCCCTCAAAACTGTATCTCCCTAAAATGGAGACCAATATTTGTTAATCCCCTGCCGAGACCTCAGCCTGCCCCTGCTGCCTTCACATGTACCAATTTAAATATCTTATTAATCTTATGAATAAGGCATAATTACCTCCGTTTTACAGATGAGGAAATTGAGGGCTGAGAACTTAACTTGCCCAAGAATCCGTGCTTAGAAATTGAGTCCTTTAGAGCCCAAACCTAACTTATTCCAAAGATCGCCCCCTCCCTCAGGTGCTTGGTGGATGCAATTCTCTAGAGTCTCACTGCAGGAGACAGGAGAGCTGGGAGTCTGGGAGCCCACCGCCCAGGACTTGATGAATACCAGTACATTTGAGAAAAGAAAGATACATCCTGAGTCCAGTCCCTGGGGAAAGCACACAGGAAACCCCAAAAGTCAGGGGACAGCCAATTCTGAGGAACAGCAGCCATGGTGGGCTGGCAGAAGCATGGGTTTTGGAGACCCTGGAATCAAACCTCAAGTCCAAAATGACTGGGTTGATGGCACAGGCAAGGGCGCTTCTACCAGACAACCGGACTCAGGAATCCTCATCGGTCTGCCAGGACCCTTGTACCTCAATCCTCTTTCCTCAGATGTCAGACCTGCCTCACGATGTGAAGAAGGTGTGTCCTGCCCTCTGCTGCTCCCTCCCTTTTCACCTTCAGCGTTATTTTCCAACAGCTCTCCAGCACTTAGCATCCCAGGGGTTAACTGCTCTTCAGGGGCCCGAACTGCCCCAGTGCTACTGCGAGTCATCTGAGAGAGGCCGATCCAGATGGGAAGAGGATTTCGGCCTGGGTGAGACCTGAGACGTGGAGAGTCCCCGGCACAGAGCAGTGGCCAAAAAGCTGGCGATCCCTGAGGCTCCCTGGTAAGGCTACTTGATGGAGGGG
The DNA here is from genome assembly GCA_019455555.1 of Galemys pyrenaicus. Taxonomy (NCBI): domain Eukaryota; kingdom Metazoa; phylum Chordata; class Mammalia; order Eulipotyphla; family Talpidae; genus Galemys; species Galemys pyrenaicus. The sequence goes on along the minus strand of JAGFMF010011658.1, from coordinate 4,603,610 downwards.
CACGTCCTTGCCTGTGAGGTCCTCTAGACTCTTCAGTGCTGTGGGGAAATCCGTGTCCACAGGAGCAGAGCCGCCCGGACACGAGTAAGTCGCACTGATGGCCTGCACCAGGATAGAGGAACCAAGGATGCTCAACAGTCAGCTGAGTGCGAGAGCCAGAGTTGCTGGTTAGCAGGAAGGCGTTTCTTATCCCCTGTGAAAGAACTGACAACGTTCTCTCAGTTTTTTCTGAAGCTCTATTAGCTTCCTTCCCTCTATAATAAGGCCGTCCCAAGAGATCTGGACCTGATAGATGCACCACATCTTAGTCCATCACATTCTTGGATCCCATTGCATGAGGTCCTTATACGGAGAGGTAGAGAGACCAAGTTCTCTGTCCATCGTGAGTGGACACAGCTGGAGAGCTGCCGACATAACCCAGCCACACTGGTGCCCTGATTTTGAACTCCTGCCCTTCAGAACTGTGAGCAAAGAAATTTAAGTCACCCCGTTGATGTTAAGGCGGCCTGATCTGACCAGTGCAGCAGGTAATAATAGATACTGCCAAGCTAAACATTTCTGAACATTTCTGAAATGTTCCAAATCAACAACTTATAATGGTTTCAATGGACCCACATCCTTTCCAACAGTTAGTCTCATCTTTTTCATTGTATCAGTTTTATTGTAGTATAGCAGTGTCTCATTGTGATTTTAGCTTGAATTCCCCTGATTCATAATGAGGTTAGTCATCTTTTTGTAAAGTGCCTGTTCAAGTATCTCCCCTATTTTTCTATTGAATTTTCTGTCTCTTCATATTGATTTGCAGGAGTTCTTGACTTATTGCAAATATCTTCTACTATCCTGGATTGTATTTTTCCTGTCTTAATGAAAACTTTGATGAAAATGAGTTCTTCATTTTTATCTAGTCCAATTTATCAGTCTTCCTGTTAGGACATTGTGTGTTCTTTGGTGAGAAATCTTTGCTTACACTCAAGTTCAAGTTTCTTTCTTTATCTTGAACATTTAGAACTACTATCCATTTGGAAAAAAATGTTAAGGTTGCTGTAGAGAAACCGAGATGTAGTTTCTTCCCTGTACATGTTCAGTTGACCCAGAATTACCTCCTTTGGACAGACTCCCCAAAGTTCCAAGGGAGTGTTTTAAACTATCAAGGGCCCACAGGAGGCCTGGGAGGAACCAAACAGAGTAGCTGATGTTGCAACTCCATTTCCAGATATCCAACTCAGAAGAGATGTAAGAGCAAACTATCACATGCACACGCACACACACACACGCACAGGTACACACAGTCCTATACACAGAGACTGCCGATCGCTGAAGGCGTGGGAAAAGCAGGTGCTTGGAATACGTGGTTCATTAATAGAACGTGTCATTCTTTTTTGATATCTGTGTTTTCTGGCAAGAATATAATCTCCCTGAGGGCCATGACAAACTTTTCTTCTGCACTACTATAATCTGATCAATTAACTCCACCCTTGGTATTTACTCACAGAAACTGAACTATGCTTTAGAATAAAAACGAGCAAAAGAAATGAGGCCATTTTAAGAGAAAGTGCCCCTTAGAGAAGCGATAATATAAAAGCAAACTGTAAATGCCAAAGACTCTTGAGGCTGAAACACTTGAGATGTTGTGTCATTGCCTGACCTTGAGTAGGAATCAAACACTAAAATTTAGCAGTTTGTTCACTTCCCATCCCCAACTCCACTCTCCTCTGTCCCAAAAGAAAGGAAGATGTAAATCTTTTCATATTAGAGTCTCCTGACCTCATTACTTTCCATGTGGTTTTGAGTGGATTATTAAAAGAAATATCTAAAGAGGGACAAGGATAGGGTTTATGTGAAGTAGCTGTAATATTCAAATTAAAGTTATAAATCAACTATGCAAATGAGCCTATACCCAGGACAGAATTGCAATCAAACAGTCTGCAGAGGGAAATCTAATAAACCCTGCCTGTTCTCGTGAGGAAGCTTCCTGAGGGTCGGGCTTGAGGGGACACAGGGATGTTGGTTCTGGGTATTCCAGTCGCTCTCCCGGAAACGAGGCTGGGCCCTGTGAGCATTCTAAAGCTCCAGCAAAGTTTGAGTCATTTGCATCTGTGTCTTCATCAAAAGGCATTAAATATGCATTTGATCAGGTTAATAGTTAGGAATATGAAGCACCTAAGGGGAAACTGGCTTGAAATTATAGCCATATGTACATGGTTTCCCTCTAAAATAACATTGGAACTAAAATTCTCACAAGGGACTCGGTTAGAGAATGGAAGACCATCCAAAGGAGAATGGCGGCCCAGAATTTTGGAGGGACAAAAATTAGGGTTTTTTACCAAGATGGGACCCATATATCCTTTCTGCAAGGAGATGACAACAGAGAAGGGCCCTGGGCCTGAGCTTCTTCCTTCCTGTACTGGTTACTGGTCCAGGGAGAAGAGAAGCAGAGGTCCAGAGTGAGCCCACCTCAGGCGAAACCCGGCCCCTGCTCTGGTTTGGCCCATTAGGACAGTGAATTCTCACTGAATGCAGGAGAGGGTAAAGTTTTTCTGGGGAGTGAATATTCTGGTAGCTTCCAATGACAAAGTTGTCTTCTCTGAGCTACCCTTGCCATCGTGTTGACTGGGAGAGCTTATGCCAGATTTCCTCGGGAACGCCATATTTCCTCGGGAACGCCATATTTCCATAGCTACTGCAGCAGGATGAAGGGAGCTCAGTGATTCATTCACTAGCTCTGAAAATTCCCACCTGCTCCGACATTTTTACTGCTACTCCCAATTCACTGGCCATAGAAAGTCACATTCTTAGAGATAGGCCCAGTGTCGTAAGGGAAGGGAGGTCCACCGTGATCCTGAAAGGCAGACAAAAGATGTTCGGGGAAAAACTAAATATAGGTTGATAGGAGAGAATAGAAAGATGGCGTGTCAGAATACCTGGCGCACCGTAGGAACCAACCACATGCCAGCTACCTCCAGAGTAATGCCCTCCCTCTCCTGGGTGACCTTCCCTCCCAGCTCCTCCTCTTTCCTTTGAAGGAGACGCCAGCATCAGAGATTGTACAGTCTGGGGAACTCAGAAGCAGAAGAGACCCTGATGCACTTCTCAAACCAGCCAAGAGTGTTGTGTGCACCATAGGCGAAGACCTGCTTGTCCTGTTCTGGCCTGAGCGTGTTCAAGCAGTAGCAGCAGCAGAACCAGCAGGTGAGCTGGTATCAAGATGGTGTTACATTTGCCGACACTGGTTTAAGTGTTTCATCTTCAGTTAATCCCCAAAGCAGCTGTTAGAGGGAGGTACTATTGGTATCCTCTTTTGCCAGAGGAGGAAACTGAGGCAAAAGAGGTAAAGTAACTTCTCCAAGGTCAATAGTAAGTGACCAAGTGAGGTCACAAACCCAGGCAGTCTGTGCCAGTGTCCCTGTCCCATTTCCGACGTGCTACACAGATGTGTGAAGACATCCTGGCAGCGGACCACGCGGACCTGTCTTGATTCTCCGAAGTGCTATTGGGTAACGAGAGATGCTGATAAGTAGCAAGTAGCCACAAACGGTATGGAATGTACTAGAAAGTTGGCTTCAGGACTGGAAACCCTGCAGGCCTACGCAGTGATTTATTGATGACTTGAGCACTGAGTGGCAAAGAATCATTGGGCGGTCAGGACAATGCATTGCTGTTTTCTCATTGTTTTCCAACAAGTCTGCATTTCTAATCAGGACCCAAAGTCACAACTCTTTTCTTCTTAAAACAAATCTTCCAGGGCCTCCCTGGTGGTGCAGGGGATTGAGCACCGCACTGTGAAGCATCCACAGCACAGCAGGATGAGTTGGATCCCTGGCCAGGGAGGGGACCCACATGGCACAGCAGACCTCTCTTGCCTCACCCTCTGCTCCCCTCAGCAGTGTATTTCAGTTCATCTGCCTGTTCTGCTCCCCACTCTGTGTCTAGTGAATCCTCTTACCCCCCATGCCTTTGGCCTGTACCCTAGCTCTTATATGCATAAATAAATTTTAAAAAACCTTAAAAAAATTTCCAGGACAACTGAGATGAAATGGCTTTTAATAAGGCAGGGGAGTCAGCAATAAAAGCATCTAACAGTCAGCCCAGCAGCCACCCAAGCACTTTGTGGATTGTGAAGCATTTACCAGGGAACTTGTTGGTACTCATTATTCCTACTGCATTATTTTTAGAGTTAAATCTTCCCCATGGGACATTTGAAGTTGTCTGAGTGCCTTGCAAATGTGTGGGAATTCCATTATCGGAGCAGAGCCAACCACAGGCCAGATTTATATGCTCTTCGGTGCTTCGCGAGCCGCCTCTGTGCAGCCCTCTTCCAGGGGGCCTTGTCAGGATGCAGGTTCTCGGTCTGCAGTGGGACCCCGGGGTCTGCATTTCCACTCAGCCCCCTTGGTCTGTGCTGCGGCTCCACAGAGCAGTGTGACTAGCAAGTCAGAAAGCCTCAAGCCCAGGGAGGGGGGTCCCTCCCCACCCCCGACCCTCCCCTGTACAAAGTTACTTGCTCACCTTTAAATAAGGTGTAGCCTGGGCAACAGAAGGGCCACCTCCCCGTCTCCCTGGGAAACAGGCAGGAGGCAGGGGGGCTGGAAGGCAGTGGAGGAAGAGGCAGGTGGGGCGCCTGTGAGCCCATCAATCCCCACCAGCAATTAGCCACAGGGAAGTTGGCCTGAGGAGCCATTAACATTTACAAGTTGCTCCAATAACCCTCAGGCATTCACTGGAGGGCACTGCAAAGTGTTTGTTATTGAGACTAATGAAAAAGCCTGTAAAATGCACAGTTAAATCACACTTACTTAGGGGAGCAGTGGCTGCTTTGAGGACAGGCGGGCTCTCGCCCCTTGGTGGTAGATTTTGGCTTGGTTATGTGAGCAAGGAAGGGGCCTCCTCCTGGGGTCATGGCATTTCACCCTCACGCCTACCCAGATCCTTAGATGAGGACGCTGGACCTCAGACAAGTCAAGTGGGTGGTTGTAAGGTAAATGGAAATGATCAGGTTTATCCGCCCTCCTCCATTAGTGTCAATGATAAAAACCGGAGGTTCTGCACGCATGCCTATTGGCAGGCACATGAAGTTGGGTGTGGGCATGTGTAGGTGGTACACCTGTGCCGAGAGACCGCGCATAAGAGGGCAGCATCACGGGACAGCAGCAGAAGCAGAAGTAGAGAGCCCAGAGAGAGTGATGATTGGCAGGGGGCTAGGAGCCCGCCAGCCTCCTGGCCCCCTCCAGCGTCCCCGCTGGCTGGATACCTGGTCACCTGACGCAGAAAGGTGAATAGAAGCCTGAAAAAGCCACCGAGGGCTCCAGGACGCCTCCTTTACCCATCTGCCCAAATCATAGAGAATCTGCCTGGTGCCTTCCTGCCCTGACAGTGGTGATTGTGATTCAAGCCCAGATCAGTGAGTTCCAAATTCCAGTGTGGAAGTGACCCGAGGGGGGGAGGGGACAGGGCATCTGTGGACTGTCTTATACTAATGTGCATGTGGATGTGGCCTTTCTGCGTGTGGAGAGGGTAGCTGAGATCATGAGGCTATCGGCACCTGTGACTCTCCTGCAGGGTTGCTGCCCCCTCTCCAGATTGCACAACTGAAAAGAAGCACCTGAGCGAGCGGAGGCTCTCAGCCGATGGCCCGTTTTTAATGTCACTTTCCCCAAACATCTCTTCAAGAGGTATCAAGGACTTCAGAGTCCAGAGAACCACAAAAGGAGCACTGAATCCAGGCATGCTTTCTGGGGAATTCGTGTACTGTCTGTAGGGTAAAGTTTGATCAGGTATTTCCACCCTCCCACCACTGATGATGGACACCTGCGGTGCTGCGAGCATTCCAGGGTGGGCCTGCGCAAGTGGGCGCACCTGTGTTGGACACGGGCTTAAATGGGCGGTGTCATGAGGACGCCAGAACTGCGAGGACCGACCGACCGACAGTACTGATGAGCAGCAGCAGAGAGAGAGAAGAAGCAGCCGAGAGGGTGAGATGCACCCTCTGCCTGCCATGTACCTGGCCACCTCTACTAAATAAAGTATGAAAAGCCACCGAGGGCTCCAAGAGACTCCTTCCTTGACCCGTCTGCCCAGAACCATCCTGAACCTGCTCCTGTGCCACCCCCATCCTGTCGCTACATGGTCATCATGCCACATAGAACAGGGTTGGTAGAATATTCCAGAGTCCCAATAGGAGATGAGTCCTGGCAGAGCCTGAAGGATCCAGCTCCCTGGCAGCACATAAGTGCCCCCGTCACAGTGAAATGGGCCTTATGGGTGGGACTTCATGGGAGAGGCGACATGAAGGCAATAGCCCCGTTCAGCCCTTTCCTCCCTGGAGACCCCGTTCAAACACCGCCTTCTCCGTGTGCCCACCCGACTCACATGCCGGTAGCTCTTAGAGTGTGGTTAATCCTGCCGCGGACCGCATGTCCGTTTTGTCTTAGAGACAATGGACCCAATTTACCCTGGAAAGCTCCTAGGACTGGAAATCCCTGGAGCTAAATGGAATCTTAGAGAAGACTGGACTGCTCATTTCACAGGTGGGAAACTGAGGCCCAAAGAGGATGTGTGCATGGGCCTGAGGGTGATTGACAGAGGCCCGTACCCCTGCTCAAAGCTCTAGTCACAATGCTGCGTGACCACATGAACCAGTCGAGGACAGGCCCTGCCTTCCTGGAGGAGGCTGACCTCGGCAGTGGTTAAGAGCAGCAGCTGTGTTTAGAGCCAGCCAGACCCAGCGGCAAAATACAGTTGTGGACTGTTGACCAAAAGCCTCAGCAGACCAGGAGCGAGGGCTATGGAAAGACGTGTCTATGCGGGAATCTATGCAGGAATAACTGCTTTTTGTAAAGGTCACTGTGCGAGGAAACGTGGCTATAACTCAGGATCTTCCCAAATCCCTCTTGTAGAAAGAGTTAAAAGTGATGTAAACAAGACATTTAACATTTAAACTTCACTCCCCCAGCTGACCCAGTTTTTCATGAGTTGCAGCCTCGCAGAGGGAGCTGGGAGCAGTCCCATCACATAAACACAGAAAACCTGCCCAAGGTTCTGCCCGAGCAGGGAGCCTCCATCAGAGGCCTATTCAAAAGCTCTGGGTCGGGTTTGTACAGCTCAAGAGGTGGCAGAGATGAGTAAATGATTTCCAGCAGAAGGCAGCACAATCAGCGAGTCTGCTTCCTCCCGCTGACTGTGCAAAACTCTCCGGAAATGTCCGTTGCAGCTGGACGGCTCTTCGGAGAGGAGCGAGCATGCCCAACCCAAGCTGGGTCCATCTCGCAGCGGAACTAGATGCGTCCCTGGGGTTAGCCTGGCCGCCAGCTTTAAGTCATCAGGCTGCAAGGCGCGTGGGGGCCCGTCCCTTGGGAAGCTTTGCCCTCAGTTGTAAAACAGGGGTCTTCAGGAGCTAATGGAATAAGCCACAAAACTGTAATTTATTTTCTAAGCCACACTTTGGGATCAGAGCTAGCAGATTTGTATCTGACACACCCTTCTGTTTCCCAAGCACAGCTCTCACTGGAATTAAAGAAGCTATAATTAAAGTACCTTCCCTGAGAATGCTGTAATTAGTCGCCAATTCAGCATCCATCAAATGTAATCTGAATATAAACACTGGAGCTGCAGGTGCCAATCCCCTGGTGAGTTCTGGGAGCTGGGGAGCACAGCCTGCCTTTCTCCTAAGGCTCATTGCTCCCAAGTGGCCCACCTGTACCACAGAATGACTCCAGACCAGTGAGAGTGAACCCCAGACAAGTATTTCCCATGTGGGAAGTGGACTTTCAGGGAGCAAGTTTTGTCTCATCACCACATAGAGAAACTTGCAATGAAGACAGCTTCTTCAGTTTATGTTTCAAAGGGGAAAGTGTGACTTCCTGATTAGAGAAGAGCTTTGGGATCATTTTTTATTCATTTATCCACAGAAACTGCAGTGTGCAACAGAGAAATAAGATAGGATGATATGTTGGAAGAGCTACCAGAAAGAAACCAAGAGCTTAAGCTGTGTGATCTTGGGTAAGTAAATTGACCTCTCTGAGGCTCGTTGTGCTTAGCAGTAAAATGGGCACCTGTCTCAGAGTTGTGAGAATTAAACATGAGAACAGATGTAAACATCTAGGACCCCGCCCAGCATAGAGCAGAGCTGAGACTGAAAAACCGGTCATTCCAGATGATTTTAATCTTCCCACACCTCAAAGCAGACATCTCAGATAAGAAGACCTGGAACTGTGAACGTCTCTTCCTCTTTGGAGCTCAAGAGTTATTCTGTGGCAAGTGGGAGCACGAGGGGTTGGCCATTCGCATGCAGCAATTGTGTGCTTTGTGCTGGGAATCCCTCCACTGACGCCATCTGCACGACCCTCTCTTGCTGGACATTAACTCCAGAAGCAACCTTCCGTCCTGCTTGTCACGCACCAGGACATTTCTCAAGTCCCATAGAATGGCCTGTTCACAAGGGCTGTGCACGAACTGGAGTATTAAGGGGACACTGAGTCAGGCAGAGGCAGCATCTCAACGTGTGTTCTCCTGGCCCCTGGCAGCTTTCCCGCCCATCTGTCCTGTCTCCTACCGGCCCTGGTACCCAGGTGCTATTGATGAGGCACCAGCGACATGAGACACAGTCAGGATTGTTTTACATGCATTGTTTTATTTCCTCCTTGACACACGGCTCCCATCAATTGTCATTTGTTTAAGCTGAGACTCAGATTCAGCCCTTGGTTTCTCTGTCCTCAACCAGCATGTTCAACCTGTCAGCATGTCTGGGGGCTCTTCAGAATGGGATTCCCCCATCTGTGCATTTCTTTCCATCTTCACAAATGCATCCATCCACGTCGCAAGAAGTCACATCAGATCAGGTTGCGGCTCTGGTCTAGACCTGACGATGACTCCATCACACTTGGCCCAGGTGGGCAAACCTATTCAAACTTTTTGCCCCAGCGACCTGCTTCTGACCCTGCCCCAGCCCCCAAACCACCCGAGGCCTCTGCTGCCCCAAAGGAGAGAAGCCCACTCTGTAGGCCAGAATGGGCATGGGTCTTTACACCCACTGTAGACTCTGCAGAGCCTTCTCTGCAGCTCATGTTGTGGATGGAAGCTTCCTGAACCCTGACTTCTAGGAGAAAACTTCCTCACTAACAAAGCCCAGTCTCCCCCAACGTTCTCTATCACATCAGCCTTTTAGATTTTATATTCCAACCTTGTCTAGCCAACTTCTAATTATTTTTTTTAGTCTGTCTGTCTCCTTCCTAGCCCCTCCCTAAAGAATATTATTTCTCTAGAGCAGAATCTGGCATATAGTAGACACTTAACATCTTTGTTAATTAAACAAATGAATCTTCGTGACAATTATCTGTAAAATGAGGATAATCCCACCTAAAAGAAGTCAGGTGACTCGTGGCAGCATCTCAGTTCAGACCTATCTTTGCTGCTCTAAAGTCTACGCTCTTCCCACCCCCACTGTCTTTTGTTTTATATCCCCACTGCTCCTCTGACCCTGGCAGCTGACACCGCATGGCCTGACATTTCGTGTTTATGATAAATGCCTGAATGTGACCTTAAGCCTCTGCCTCTTTCTGTCCTGCCTTCTGACTCACAGCCCAGTCAACATTCGTCCCTTGCATCATCAAGCCCCTGGCATTTGTGGCCATGCCACAGAAAACAGCTGTCCACCGCTCTGCAGGTCAGAATGGGCATGGGAGCTTCTCTCCTTGAAGATCCAACCAAGATTTCCCCCTGGGGCTAGTTAGCCAAGATCTCTGAAATCGAGGTACCATGACAGCTTCAAAATCCAGAAGTGGATTTTGTTCAGGTGGGGGTGCCATGCCAGTTGCACGGAGCACTCACAAAGGGGAGGAGGCCCCAGTAGTTCTGTGGTACAGAATGTGTGGCTGGACACCATGGGCAGATGTGCAAACACCTGCACTGAGCTTTTTCAAGCAGAAGTGGACAGCACAGCACTGGGAGACAGGCGCGCACCTTTGAGCACTGTGCTTTACTTACATGTCTCACAACTTCCCCTTTTCTTAGAATCTTCATCTCATAGGATTGGAGGTCAGCACCCCAGTCCTACGCACTTCAGAATTTTTTTAAAGGACCATTCCAAAAGATCAACAGGGTTTATACGAGATAAAGCAGTTATTATCATGGTTCGTATGCTCATGGATCGCACACGTTGTCAAAAACGGGAACATTGGATTTTCACCCCCATCTCACCATTTTCCTCATTCAGTCTGCCCCTTCCATGCCCTGGACATTAGCAGGGGAACAGGCAGTGTGGTGAGAAGGGGGTGACTTCCACAGCTGCCTGGAATGACCACGTATCTTGAGGAAACTGCTTGATTTCAGTAAAATGAAATTATTCTGGTGGTGGGTTTATGGCCAGATGAACTGCATGCTTGCTTACTGGGTGAACTTGGATTTACCTTGTCTGTGTCTCTCTTATCTATCAAGTGGTGTCCTGAAAGTTAAATATAGAGAGTTCTTAGAACAGAACATGACCCAAACAAGCTCTGCCATGCTTCCTATTTATTATCACATACACACAAATAAGGTGCGTTGTTCTCAACTTGAGAACTTCCCTGACTACCCTGTTAGGTTGCCTTCACCCTCAACCTGTTCATTGAGTTCTCAGTAAAATTTAGGGTGCTCATTTCAATCTGAACTTCACATATCCAGCCATGTTTATTGCAAGTATATCCCATGGAATATTTGGGAGCATACTTCTACTTTAAAGGAGTATTATTCATCTTTCATCTAAACTTCGATTTTAACTGGCTAGCCTGTATTTGAATTTGCTAAATTTAACAACTCCACCTCCCTATTATCCCGTTAATGAATTCCAGGCAGTGAAAAGAGCTATAAAAGTGTCACTTGACTTTTATTCATCATCGTGGCTTCCTCACTAGAATGTAAGTCCCATGTGAGCAGAATCCTGTCTGTCTGATTTCTGTGTCTATTCCCAGGGCTTAGCAGAGAACTTGCCGTCAAACACAAGGGCATCATATTAGAATGGCTGAGCCAGAGGATAGCGGTAGAGGAAGGAGAGGCCTGGGCAAAAACCTTTTCCCTGCTCTTCTGGTTCTTCTCAAGCATGGCTCAGTCCAGCCCCCTCACCCCCACCCAAGACTGAGTGCCCAGTGTGCTGAGTCTAGTCACATGAGCCTGCCAGGAACTTGGACTTGATCTAGGCTTCCATGTGGGGTCAGGAAACATGTTCTATTTTCCCTTTGAAATGTGCACAATCAATTCTGTGCATTCTAATTCTGTCACCCTCCCGGGCTCCACAGACTACAAGAAATGGACTTGCCTTATGCTGATGGCATTTCATTTATCATTATGGAGCCGAATGAGGGGAGACCATTAAGCTGAGTGTGGTGTTTTATTAGTGTGTTTTTCTGAGGTTTGTGACTCTGCATAACACAATGAATAAAAATGATCTAAATTTCACTGGGTGAGACAATTTCAGGCTCAACTTGCTTAGCTGCCCAAGCCCGTTGATGGCTGTGGTAAACCGCATCAGACTTCAAGCCTTTCCTTCTTAAGCATCCATGCAGGCGTGGCTTTCATCTAATTTCATTTTAATTTTTTCATTTGGTTTGGTTGTAAAATGAAAGTCACTTGATTTTTTTTAGGTTAAGACGATATAAGCTTTGGGGCTTTCGCACCAGAATGTCCATCCCAGGCTTGAAATTGGCAACAGTTGCCACAGTGTTAAAAATGGTGTTTCTAAGTGTGATTGAAGTTGTTCATAGCCCTTTCTGATAGGATATGTCATATTTGCTGTGTCTGATGTACTGCATTTAGGCAGAAATGGCTCTCCCTTTGCTTGGGAATTGAGCTGTAAATTGAATGGGTTGTTATTCAGGCAATGCTGTTGCAGGAAAACCCTGCTGGAGGGATGGGTGGGAGGGAGGGGGCCACTGTTCTGTTTCTGGATGGCTTTCTGAGGTCCTAATTCCAAAAAAGTGATCTCCAATTCCTTTGTTCAAAACTCTTGCAATATCATTTTTAAAAGAAAAATAGGGGGAAAAAATAAAGTAAATGATTTGGTGGCTAGTTCTCTTCCAACGGTGAGGAGAACTGTATCCCACAGCTTCCTCCCTGCAGTTTGTACACAACCATGTTTGGAGGACAGAAACATTGCTTCACGGATTCAGCAGCTTCAAAACTATGAGAGTTTTTTCCCCTGAAAGAGTCAATAACTCACGCAAGGGGAAAAAGCTCTCCATTTAAAGACATTAATTAACAACATTATCAATGCTAGCAAGAAACTGGAAACAAGCTCTACGTACAGCAGTCTGGAAATCGTTAAGTAAGTTACGGTGTGTGGGTGCTGATGAAGATAACGCACTTGCTGCGGTCATGATCAGGAAGACTTGGTAGGAACGTGGAACATGTTTATGTGAAGTATCAAGTGAGCGAAAAAGGACCTAGTTACTTGTGAGCATCGTGATGGCAAGTGTGTGGGGTGGATGGACCCCCCTCCACAAGAGGAGCCAAAACTGAAAATACTGCTTCTGTAGACTTTGTGCCGCAAAGGAAATTAAAGACTACTTTTAAAAAACCATTTTGGAAAGCTAAAAAAAATTCTTTTTAAAACAATGTTTTTTAAAAAGGAAAAAAAGCAAGAGCAGAGAAGTGAGATCAGTTTACATCTCTGAATCTAGAGTCTACTCCTTAGGTCATCCTGGAACTCATACTCAGGAAACACCCAACTTGTGGAATTGCTTAATTCTCCACATGCTTCCCTAGAAGCACCAAGTGGAAACTGTTTCAAAAGAGGCTTCCAAAAGGGAGACACCGTCGCCCAGTTTAGGACCTCACCCCGGCGAGGCTCCTACCGCGGGGTGAGGGGCAGCGGGAGAGGACCCTCCGTCAGACAGCGTCGCACAGAGGGTAGCCGGGCAAGACAGGGCAGTCCCCTGCGCAGGGCAGACCTGCGTGAGTCACACAGTCTCCTCTGGGTGGGTGAGCTGCTAGACGTTTCATGCAATCCACTGAAAAGTTCAGAGTGGGTCCAAGTCCAGCTCCCCATCCCGACCCGCCAGCACTCAGACCAGCTTCTCGGCTCTGCCCGTGGCCCTGTCCGGGAGAAGGCGTTAGAGCGCGCCATCTTGCTCTCTGCGTGGGTTCGGTGCGCACACTCCTCCCTGTGCGAGACCCGCCCCCTCCGTCAGCCTTCACTCTTCTAGGCCTCAGCCGGATCCCGCAATCAGCCGCCGGCTCTGTGCCTAGGAAGCGTCACCTCTTCGCTGACAAAGTGCTGCCCAACTCTGGGCCCTGGGTGGACTGGACAGATGCTTCTCTCAAGGACGGTCGCTCTCCGCCATCAGGGAGCTCTGAGCTACAGGACCGCTGCTTGCTGGACAGCCGGGGGCAGAGCCCAGGGAACAGTGGCTCTGACCTCCTGGACACCCTGGCTCTAGGTCAAGGTCTAGATTCTGAGGGTTCAAAGGACCTGGTGCAAGTTGGTCCCCATTTCCCTCTCTGTTCAACTCCAGGTTTCAAATGTGCTTTCAGATATGCGGTGTGCGCCTCAGCCTCTGGGGAGTGAGAACGCCCTCCCCTGGACTCAGGAAGCTGGAAGCTCAGACGAACTGAAAGTTTTATTGCAGCTAAAATAGAGCGAGGCCACATAGAACTCGCCTACTGTTGCTTGGATAAAATAGTCTATGAACCTCACTTTGATTCTCTAAAAAAGAAAAGGGATAAGAGTGGCAGCCCCCTTGCCAGGTAACCAAGAGGGTCTGATGAGACTGCGCGTGTAGGGTGTGTACAATGAGTACGTAGGGGAAGCCTCTGCTGCGAGTTAGCTGTTCTATTTCTTCACGTAACCTGGGAGCTTTAACACCTGTCTTCAGCACCACCCCTCACGGCGGTGAAGGTCAAAGGAGTCCAAGGGCAAGTCTGCATAGGCAAGGGGGGCTCCGTGGTGAGCCGGGTCCTCCGGCGTGAGCCCCCCCACAGTGACACAGGCACCAGGGAGTCTGGGGCCAGGGGGCTCTGCACCAAGAAGCCCAGTCATGCTCCTCACACCTGTGCAAGAGGGCTTTTCTGTCCCCTTCAGCGATGAGGTGACCGAGGCTGGTGGGCCAGAGTTTAAGGGACACGACCAGGCCCATGACACTGATCAGTGGGCAGGATCTGGCTTAAATGCAGGTTTATCCAATTAAAAAGAAGCCAGTATTCTTACTCACTATTCTGTAGCACCTTTTGGCGATAGGTCAAAAAATCGATTCTGCCATATAGTACATGAAAAATATGTCAATTGTACTAAATGTCCATTGAATTTAGAGTATATAACACAAACTTGTTTTTCACTGTGTGGTTTGGGGGGTTGTTTGTTATGTTTTCCTTATTTGATTTGCTTCTACTTTACCTCTTTACCCAAAAAAAGGACTTGGCGCCTGTGTGTGGCTGGGCAGGGTGGGAGCGGGGAGGAGTCCTTCTAGATCACGGAAGACCCTGGTCGTTTAGACTTGATGTGACTGGTGAGTACTGCCTTTTTGTTTTTTAAAGATTTATTTATGCACACAGGAGCTGGGGTGCAGGCCAGAGGGATGGAGGGTGAGAGAATTCACCAGAGACAGAGCAGGGAACAGAACAGGCAGATCCATCGACTGAAACACACTGCTGAGGGGAGCAGCAGGTGAAGCAGGAGAGGTCTGCTGCGCCATGTGGGTCAGCTCCCTGGCGGGGCTCTAACTCATGCTGAGGTAGCTGCAGATGTTTCGTAGTGCAGTGCTTAATCCCTTGCACCACGGGGGAGGCCCGGTTACTGCCTTTATTTATTTATTTGTTTGTTTGTTTGTTTATTTGATTATTTTAACATCATATGTATTCCCCAGGGAGTTCCCACCACCATTCCACCTTGTGTTCTTTCTGCCCTAATCCCCATCTTTGCCCTCCCTTCCTTCCCTTCCCCCCTCCATGGTCCCTTTGGTTTATCTTTGACCTTTTGGTCTTGTTGACTTTTTGTTTGCTTTTGGTTGTAATTGCCCATTTACTGCCTTTAATCATGACTCCAGGGCCCAGGGAAGCCATGGATCTTATGAGAGGAAGGATTGTATTAAAAGATCCTCATAACCAATGTCACCAGGTCAAAGCCACCCTTGACCTTGAACTCTTCTCCCCCTAACCCTACTTCAGTGAAATGCCATCTCACTAAATTGCTTTTAGAACCTGTTGGTCACTCTTTGAGAGTCAGACTCAAAGACCCTATTAATGTGATTTTTATTTTAAGAACTAAACCGGGGAAAATAACATGTGCTTACATTAATGAGAGAAAACAATAGCATTTTCACCTACAAATCATGGCTGGGTCTCAGATTGATGAACTCTACAATGAGATGGAAAATGAACATGCTTTTGAAAAACAAATAATCCAGATTATGCATGATTTCGACTACAATGAAGGTAAAGACATAGAGGTCCTTTGTTCTTAAAGTGTCTTCTGACACTGTCACCTCTAAGTGGACTTATCTTTCCAGACAATTGCAATTGAACAGTGGATAAACAGTGCAACCTCCGTCTTTGAAATATCACATTTTAAGTCAAATTTGGAAAAACATAAACCCAAACTCTTTTCAATATATATGATTAATCTTCTGTCTTTCCTCCAAAACAAGTAAATTGAATCTGCAAAATTATATTCAGTATATGATTTTCAACTGTGTAATTATTGTTTAAAGATACATGTCTTGAACTTCTCCTGCTCCCTTTTGAAATCAAGGCCATTTCAAGTCTTTTATTAATAAGCTATTTTATTCTCAGAGAATGGTTTCTTTGTGTTGATAATTGTTATATTTACACAAAAGGAATAGTGAAATACAATCTTCCCAAAAGAACATTCAAAAACATTCCACTGAGTGCAAAAGCTTGACCCTGCAGTGTCAGAATTCCTTCTGGTGCTGCCAACAAAAACTCCTTGAGCTATTTTACAAGGAACCCAAAAGAAAGTCAAGTTGCTCAGAATGCTATGTCCCTTTTAGGTATGATAGTTGAGGAAATACTAAAACAATCCAACAGCCATTGGGAAAGGATATACAACAATGGCAAGTTTATTACTTGATCCTTTGCCATTAGGTCTTGCCACAGTGGCACAAATCTGCAGAAATACCTGCAGGGCAAGGGTGTTGTACAGACATTTGACATATTTGCAGATGTGTACAGTCTTTCCAAAGGTGAAAAAGGAACATTATTTTGTGTGCCACAAATATGCTTGGGGCACCCTGACCACACGCCAGACACTGCCAGAGGCTACAGGAAACCACAGTCTGAGTAAGGTGGGACCCACCCTCACAAAGTCCAGTCTGATCAGAGAAATAAGAATTTGGGTAGCCAAAGGAGAGCAGGTAAAGGATCCATTGCTGGGCAATGGAGAGACAGGGGGAAGAGGGGGAAAAAAAACCTTGGCAAGAGAAAAATGCAAGGGGTATTTAAGAAAGAGGAAGTAAAACAAAACATGATTATTAGCATCATATTTATTATGTCCCAAGCAGTGTTAAATGTTTTATTTGCAATCTGTCATTATAAGCAACCAACTCATCCCAGTTTTGTGGAATGTTCCTGCCTTAGCTCTGAACACTACATCCTATGTTTGCTTCTCAGTCCCGGATAAACTGGGCCTGCTACTCCCCCCACATGCCTCCCTTACACTGGCCTTAGGGGAGCTAGCCTGCTGTCGTCCTCCATGTAAGGTGAGGAGATGGTCAGAGGCTGAGGTTCAAGTTTGCAGATTTTAATCTACCGGTGGCTGGCACAGGAAAAAAGTGTTCTTCACTGTGAGTGCACAAATCTTTGGGAACATTTCATGGCACAGTTGTAGATAATAAGAACAAAATAAGGACGCTGGTACAAAATCATGGTGGGATCCAAATTCAAGGATTTTTTTCCTGTGGGTCCTAAATAGTCACTAAATGTTTCTGAGCCATAGAACATGGGGGAACTTTCTTGATTTAGTTGATCTTGATGGCACCAATGCAGTTAGCTCAATGATTTATGCAACTACTCTGCCTAGCTCTAGAAACCTACAACCTCATCTTTCTTGAAGCTCTTTCTTCTAAGCTATAAAACAGGAAAGTATTTGGAAGATCAAACAAAAGTTCTCTTATCCCTCCATCCATCTTAAGACTTCTTTTCCTTTACTTGCTAGTATTTTTCCCACATTTCTCTCTTTAGCAGCAGCAAGAAATACTTGGAAGGTTGTAAACAGCTTTGCTTAAACACACTTCTTTTATAGTCTATCATGCCTCGAATCTCATTTCCTTGAAGAAATAACAAGTAGAAGAGATGCTGGGTCTAGGCTTCCCTCCAAGAGATCATAATGGTACCAGGACAAAACTGTTTTGCATGGCATGATTTAGAGTCTGAGTGTGGTGTATCTCTTGTCATCTTACCAATTTCCTGTAAGTACGCCTATTCTCTTTCATTGCCTTTTATCCTGAATTCTTATGTGGTTTATGTGACAGTGGGGGCAGCAGGGATCTATACATCATTTCTGTTGAGGGTCTGCCATCTGAGATCAGCCTAATTCCATGATCTAGTGCAAGACAGTGAAGCAGAGGAAAAAAAGTCCATTCAGACAGAAGGTGGTGATTTTCATGAAGCTCCCATCCCTGTCTAATTCAAGAAGATACAGATGCAGAAACCTGAAACAGTTTCAGATTTGTGTTGGGAACATCCCTTAAATTGCATTCCTTTGTGCTCCTGGCCAAGTCACCGGTCCATACATTTCCAAGCTCTTGCTTGTCTGAAATTGAAATCATTCCCTTTGCCAAAATAACCAATCTCCTGTAAGGTGCCATCCAGTTGGTCCAAACTCTTTTCTGGGAGTTTATTTGATAAGAAATTAAATCAAGAAATTAAACAGAAACTCTATTAGTAATGTTGACAATATTCTTCCCACACATGAAATATTTAATGAAAATCGGGAGCTAGGGAGTTGGATTTGCTCACAAAGAACCTGTGTAATGTGGATGCTCTCTGAATGTAAATGCAAGGTTTGGGTTGCTTTTTGTCTTGTTTTGTTTTGTTTTTCTGAAGACCATTGCAAATTCCCAAAAGCTGCCTCTTATTTTGCTTTTAGTGACAAACATCCGTTTAGTAATTTCCTACCTCAATTGGTTCCACCCAGAGTGGAATATCCAGAGGTGTTTTGGAGGTCCAGGGGCGTGTGGACTATAGAAGCAGAAGGATAAGGCCAGTACAGAAAGTTGATACCATCTGCTAAAATGTTGGAAGTATGAATGACCAAAAGCACTTTTATTTCATTGGTTGAGTGCACTTAATCAAATTATAAAGAAGGTGGTTTTTGCTAAACACAAGTGTAGATAAAGGAATTATTAAAAATGGGGACAGTTTGGGATCCTTCTTTGGAGAATCCCTACCTCTTGGACCATTCCACAGAGGTAAATAACATGCTGGTTTATTAGTTCTCTGCTGTGACTTCCTACAATCACCTGCGGATTTTTAAAATGACCTGTGTCTGTGTACAGTGACCACTTAAGTCAGCATTTAGTTATGGGAGAATCCAGATAGATAGATAGATAGATAGACAGACAGACAGACAGACAGATAACAGACAGACAGATAGATAGATAGATAGATAGATAGATAGATAGATAGATAGATAGATAGATAGACAGACACACATATATTTACATACTTATATTTATATTTGTTAGGGTCTTATCAGGACATAGAGAACAGAAACAAAAAACTTTATTATATAGCTTTTTTTAAGTTAAACAGTTATTGAGGAATGCAGGAAGCAGCAACTATTTTCAAGGCCTGCAAAGGAGGGGAATGAAGTTAGGGCTGTTAAAACTTAAATGTGTTGTTCCAGAACAACTCAATATAGGTGTCACTGTTTCCACAAGGCTTTCCTCAGTTCCTGCCCTACCAAAGACCCCTCCTGTGTGATGCCAGGGCACTTCCACTCAGAAAGTTCTCATTAGTTGAGATGTCATGTCTTCTGTCTTTCCACTAGGTGGGTGGTGAGTTCTTCAGTGCCATGGACAATGCTTTATTCATCTTTGTGTCCCCAGTAAAGAAAGTCACTGTCTAAAGAATGAATGAATGAATGTACTTTCTCTACAGTTATTTTCTTAGGAATTTAGTTTGAACTCCTTTAACATTTTATTTACATATATATTATATAGAGAGAGAAAGAGAGAGTTTATCTATATACATGTAGATATCTATATTCACACATACAGATATGTATGTATGTATACATAGATTTTTTCAAAGATTTATTTATGCAAACAAGATCCAGGATATAGGCCAGAGGTGTGGGGGGTGAGAGGAGTCACCAGAGACAGACTGGGCAACAGAATAGGCAGACTGACTGGAATACACTGCTAAGGGGATCAGTGGGTAATGCAGGAGAGGTCTGCTGTGCCATGTAGGTCACCTCCCCAGCCCGAACGAGTATGATCAGACTCATTCATACTACAGTGGCTGTAGATGCTTCACAGTGCGGTGCTTAACCCTTGTCCCCCCAGGGAGCCAAGATATATATGTTCTAACTAAGTATAAATTATCTTTTGTGTAAAGCAAAGAAGCTCCCATACATGGATTCAGATAACAATTTTAAAATCTAAATCCACCCTCTGCTGTCATGTCCACTGCATTATCCATAGACCGTTCATTTAGGAAGCAGCATATGGAACCAAAAAACTGTGGCAACTTATTGAATCAGAACATTTTGTGAGAAAAATATTTTTGTTCCCACACAGCCATGTTTCTATTAAATTGCTTCTAAATTTATAAAAAGAAAAAAAACTGAGAGTGGCAATAGAATACCCTCAGGAGTCTAGAAAGCGTGCAAACAATGATATTATTTTATAATGAAAAACAGATATGGGTGATATGATTGCTTCATATCAGCCGTTTTTTGTGTGTTTTCTTTCTAAATATATGCCTCATGTCCAATAAGTCACATGCTCTGATTTACCCACAGTGCTGGGACAGAGGAAGCCCCTTCATACAGAAGGACAGTTGGTCATTCCCAGAAACGGCTTAGTCCTGAGAACTCATGTACATGGGAATGATCTAAGGGCTGTTGGATTCAGGCTCTGGTTCGGTAGGCTGGGTGGGCCCTCGGATCTGGCACTTCTAATGAGTTCCCAGGTGAGTCTATGGAGCTGGCACTCACAGTGTGCTTTGAGAAGCAAGGTGCTAAGCTTCAGGGAGCCCAAAGTTTACCTGTCTACCTGCATCCATAGATGCTTTGAGAGTTCTTTTACTTCATTTTTCTTTTTTTAAAAATCACCGTATTGAGGAATCCCCAATCATCAGGAAACAAATTTATTAATTTGCAAAGTTGTGAAACTGTTGATTATCCATGAGATAATTTACACTTCAGATCTCTGTTCCCCCAAAAGTTCAAGTTGAAAAACAATATGCTCCACCATGCATTTTCACTTGAACAACTACGGATACTAACCATTTAGATTCCAAAGCAAACTATGCTCACTTCTTACCTCCATGTGAAAGGTTCTGGGTTTCAAGCATCTCCAAATAGGAAGTGAAGAAAAATACACTCATCAAAAAGAAAACATTATATTGATCATCCCACATCAAATTCCAATTCAACACCTTACAATGTAAACAACTCTTACAATGTAAACTGTTCTAGAAGTCAGGAAACGTGTTCCATGTTTAACACTAGAGTCCGTCGCCATTTATGTTGGGTACCTGGGTCACCACTTAGCTTTTATATTTGGGAAAATGAAATGAGAGAGCTCTCGTGAGCAGCAAATGAAGGAACAGAGCCTTTGAAAGCAAATGAAGACAGACTCACTTGCACAGCCTTGCTGGGGCGGGTTGCCAGGTAGGGAGCAGGGACCAGGCACTGGGCTAGCAATTAAGATGAGGAGGAAATAATCAAGCATCCTCTGTGGCCTAGAGCATGGTGAAACCTGCGGAGAAATCCCCACAAACTTTCCCAAGGATCACCCTGTGCTGGGAAAGGGCTTGCATGGTCCTGCAGAGAAACTGAGCCCTTTTCCTGTTCCTCTTTAGGAAAGTTGGCGTCATGCGAAGAAGCGGAATCTTTAGGGAAAGGAAGAGCATTTGTACTCTTAACTTTCAGCTCTTTCCCAGCAAGGCCAATGAGAAGACCATCTTAGACTACACCTCGTGGGAATAGACCAGAGAATGTTTCCTAAACTGATTGGCTGGGAGCAGGCAGAGCATCAAAAGCTGACTTCAGTGCAGTCCTTACTCATTGTTACTGGAGCCCCCAAATTTCACTATGAGAAACTTTTTTCGTTTTGACAGTATAATTTCAACCAGAAGAGGCAACATCATGGGATAGAAACAGGACAAAGAGTCTGGGTTCGATCTCTGATTTAATCCCTGCTCTGTCATTTACCAGCCAAGTGAATTCAGTGTCCATACAAATAAAAAGGACATATATTGGGATTTGAATAAGGCCATAAATAATGCTAGTCTCCCCTTCCAAATAAGAATCTTAATCAAATGGGTAAAGGTGTTACAAATTTCCAGTTGTGAAATAAATAGGTCATGGGGATATAATATAGCCTAGTGACTATGATTAAAAATACTGAATTGTGTATTTGAAAGCTGCTAAAAGAATAACTCTTACAAGTTCTTATCACAACAAAAGAATCCAAACAAAAAATAGAGTGAAGTCAAATTGGGGTGTCAATATGAGTTCAATAACTGGTATATCTGGATTTGGGAAAGCAGGCTGGATCTGCAGCCAATAATTTATATATATATATTTGAATATTTATTCATTTATGCACACAAGAACTGGGGCACAGGCCAGAGGCATGGGAGGTGAGAGGATTCACCAGAGACAGAGTAGGGAGTAGAACAGGCAGATCAACTGAAATACACTGCTGAAATACACTGCCAAGGGGAGCAGCGGGCGAGGCAGGAGAGGTCTGCTGCACCAAGTGGGTCACCTCCCTGACCGTAGATCAAACTCGTGCTGCTATGCCACGGATGCTCCACAGTGCGGTGCTCAACCCGCTGCGCCACCAGGGAGGCCCTGCAGTCAATAATTTCTAATTTTCCTAATATTACAGCTTTTCCAAGAATAAACCAAATCCAGGCAAAATAACTGGACCATCATCTCCCCTCATCTGAAAACTTCCCCTCGAGTATTCCACTCTGGGAAACAGAAGAAAATGGGGATCACACAGACCAGAGTAGTTCTAAAACCAGAAGAGGAGACAGAGATCTATGGTTTGAAACCACCCAGGAAGAGAATAAGGCAATAGCAGTGCAGACTTCCAGTGAGAAATAGGAAGCAGTGGCTCCTGGGGCGGAGGCCAGGGCATGTCAGAACTAGGCCAGTCTGGCCCGTGATGGAAGCCTGGAAACGTGCGGGCAGAGGAAAGGGCTCCCCAGTAGAGATCCCAGCTTTGTAGGCTTGGAGAGAGAGTTGACGGAGATCTTGTCAATGGAGCATGGAGCGCCACTCAGAAGCAGCAAGCACCTATGGCTGTGTCCTTCTTCCTTCTCTGCCCCTTGCCTGTCCCTTCTTCTTCCTTCTCTGTCCTCCCTAACAGCTCACCCGAGACCCTCCCCAGGGGCGACACCATCTCCCTCAGGTTGATGACGTGTCAGGCGAGCCTCCGCTCCAGGGCCGGTTCCCAGGGCGGGCCGGGCTTACAGCTGTGGTCCTGTGTCCAGGCCAGCTTAACATTTGCCTAGACAAAGGAGTCCGCTCGGTGATACTTCACCCTCCATCTAGCAGATAAAGTTTAAGTGGGGAAATAACCAATACCCTTGTGTTTCAAATCACTGCTTTTCCAGTGTGTCTTTTTTTTAATTTTTTTTTTTCCTTACAATGTTTGCTTTCTTCTCTAGGTGTAGTCCCCATAGAATTTCACCACCAGGGGCCTCCCTTGTGGCCCAGCGGGTTGAGCGCCGCACTGTGAAGCATGCGCACCACAGCAGCGCAAGTTCGATCCCCGTCCAGGGAGGGGACCCACATGGCACAACAGACCTCTCCTGCCTCACCCGCTGCTCCCCTCAGCAATGTGTTTCAGTCCATCTGCCTCTTCTGCTCCCTGCTCTGTCTCTGGTGAATCCTCTCATCTCCTGTGCCTCTGGTTTATACCCCAGCTCTTGTATGCATAAATAAATCTTAAAAAAAAAATTCCACCACCAGTTCACCTGTGCACCGTCACCATCATCAGCCTTTCCCACATGTGATGCCTTTCTCTTGTTCTGTTTCTCCATGCTGGACGATCTCACCCCCTCTGTGTCTTCAGCCACACACACTACTGAACACTTGTGCAAACGTCCTCTGTCAGCAGGTCACATCTGATGCCGCCACTCCTCCAGCTGGATTCCCTTCAGCCATGACAAAGAGGACTCATTTTCTTCTCTTCCCTCATGCTACTGCTCTTTGTTCTTTCCAGTTCTAGTGTTTCACTTACTCTCCCTAACTAAAATTTTTAATGTCCTCGGTTGCCTCTGCTTGCTTACTCCCTGCACATAACAGACGCTCACAATAGCTATAGCTCTCCTCAGAGTCCACCTGTCTGCTCCCCACTCCAGCATCGCTGCCCTAGACTAGACCTCAACTTTCACCTGCCTCTTTGCAATAGTCTTGCCAGCGATCGCCAATGGCAGTCTCTCCAACACACACATATTACACAAGATACGCTGACCCCCTGAGCCCACTGCTCTGAGTCCAGGCCTCTTAAAAGACCCATAAATGCTCTAGTGTTCCAATCCCCTTGCCTTGACTCCTGTTCATCCACCCTCAAAGCCTCAGGGCCCTTAGGGCACTGAATTTCTATCCCTGCTCCCAGAAGAACCCACTCCCCAAAACACTTCTGTTTCTGTCCTGCGCCCTCCACTTTGAATATCCTGCCCTAGTTACATGAGCCTATTACCTGGATCATAAATAGTGTTCTCCTTTCTTGATAATCTCAGAAGTCCCTGCCGAGGTGACGTCCTCCCTGCTTGTCAGTTACGTCCATTCTGGGTGCTCTCAGTCTTTAACTGCCAGAACAAAGTTATGCATAATCAAATTCTAGGTGTTCCATTGGTGTTTATGATTTTTGCATTGTGATGGTAGTTTCTTGAGAACAGAGAACCATCCTTTCTTCATCTCTTTATTTCTGGCATCTAGGTAGTGACTGTCTCCCAGGTACAATCACGTGCCCTTTACTGCAACAAAGCTAGACGGATGGTGAAGGCTGGCTGGTCTGGAACCCTGTTCCTGTTCCCCACGCCTGGCAGTCCGGAAACATGGCTCCAGGGCACTGGTGTCGCTTCTGCTTACCTGACGGACTCAGACCAGCCCCGTTTCAGGCTGTGCCTCAGTGCCTGAACAGTGGCCAACACTTAACTAAACAAGCCTCCTCATGAATAGTAATGACAACATGAGAAACGACCTGTTTCGAAGTATTTTCATGCCTAACGTTTAAGTCAAATATAAAGAAATATATCACTGTTCCTTCCTGCTGTGAATCAGACTTTCGAGCTCAAGTTTCAGATGACTCACCTCATACTTTGCAATAAATGAAAAGATAATACATCATAGAAGCAAACTGAAAGAATTAAGCCTACCACACTCAATTCATAGTTTTCTTATTAAACCACGAATGTTATCAATTAGTAGTTATTAGCATCCTGCCTTTGTATCTAGACTTAATTGGATTTTCTTCTTCTCATAAATCTTTACTTTGAAGTCAGTCCTTCACAGGATGTGACATCAAACCAGCTCGTTTTCAAAAGTTTAAGCTAAGGTTTTGGGAAAGTAAAAAACTGAGGACCATGTGCACTGCTGTGGTATTAGGACTCAATCTATATAAAAATCTCTCCTGAGAGAATAATTTTAGATACAGAAAAATCTTCAAACACTGGGAGTTTTCCTCACAATATTTTTTTCTATAAGAGGAAAAAAAATAGAAACAACAAAAAGGCCTACCCAGAGGGTGATGGCTGAACAAGGCAGAGTATTTGTGAAACCAGAGAGAACCCCACAGGGCTCTGCGTTTGGCTGTGTGGGCAGTGCAAGCGGCAGCCACCGGTCACCCTAATGGGCGCAGGCTGCAGGTGGAAGGCAGCAGTGATGGCGGCTGGCCACGGCTCCCCCACCACATCACCCCAGGGCAGGCAGCCGCTGGGGCCCCATGGGCAGCGCCAAAGGCGAGGCTCCTCCAGCTGCAGGCGGTAGAGAGGCCCCGGGCATTTGGTGCCTGCGCCGCGGAATGAACTGATCAGGTGCCAGCGATGAGCTGATTGGTCGATGGTCCAATCAGCCGTAGGATTGAAACCAGCCAATCGGCTTTGTGTATGGAAGGACCCTCCGAGAGGCCATGATGTGGGGCAGAAGCCAGCGTGGGCTTCCGGGACTCGCACTCTGAGGGTGGCACGCGGACGCCCGTGCTCCTGCTGCCCTCCAGCGCTCCGGACAGAGGACGGGACTCGCTTGGGATGCTCTGGACCTGCTCTGACTCGCGCCCTCGGGCTCACCGGACATACTGGACTCACTCACTTGGGCTGGACACTTGCTCACTCGGACTCCACGTCCTCAGACACGTCCACGCAGGCCTCTGAAGGAGGAAGAGAAGCTGAAAAGCTTCGCAGAGAAGCCGAGGAGCTTCTTAGAGGCTGGGGCCACCGCCTGCCTCTGGCCTATCTCTTGACCTGCCTCTGACAGGAGCATCAAAGGGCCTAAAAGGAGCATCAAAGACCCTGGGCCTGGTGTCCCAAAGAGCCGTTTGTTGTTGGTGGGCCAGAACTCTCCAAGAGCTGTAATGCTAGTGACCGGCACTGCTGGCCAGTGTGGTCCACCCCTGCTGACGGGTGACTGACACGCTGAGCCCGGGTCACCTGAGAGCTGCCCCTGTAGCTGTCCGGTCCAGCATCCGGTGCGTCTCTACGGACCCTCAGACTGTGGCTGTGGACGCGGCATCATCTCAGCATCTCGCCTGGGAGCATCTCCAGCTGGGGTGAGTTGGACCCTGACCATAGCCCCCATAACCCTGTTTCATTTGCTGTCGTTATGTCTGTGGTACAAAGATTTGTAACTTGAGGTATAATGACATGGGAAAAGCAAGTTCAAAAGCATGTGTACGATATGAACACAAGTATCTAGGAGTTAAGCACTGAAAACAAAGAAATGTGTCTGTATGCCCTTTGTGGGCTCCTGCTGCTTCTTTCTTTGCCATCTTTAAAAATTGATGAATGAGAAATAGTTGACTTCAGGAATGGAATCTTCTTGCTGTTTCTCCTTTCCTTCCTTCATTTTTGTCTTCCTTCCCTCTCTCCCTCTCTGCTTTCCTTCCTGTTTTTTTCCTTTATTGAAGTAACATTGCATGTAACATACGTTTCAGGTGTAGGTCTTTGAGAATCAACGTGTATCTACTACATTAAGTTCACCTCATAGTCAGGACTTCTGCCAACTTGCCCTCTGGAGAAAAGACTTCAATACTCTCATATTCCCAGTCCTACTTCATGTCTCTGAACTTTTTTTTAATAACTTAAGTTTAATTATCAAAGTAATTTATGTTCACTTGAAAGTTCCCTTAATTTTCAAGTTCCTTAACCATGTCTGGTTTGAAGTGAAATTGGAAAATGATTGTTCTTTCAGCAACCACAATTTTTGATGGCTTGCCTCCAAACAAGAGTGTGGGATTATGTAACTCTCACGTTAGCAGGAAAACTTGTTTCAAAAGGCCAACTTCTTTGCTAGAACCCATCACTGTAAAAGAGCAGTTAAAGCAGATTGTAAATGAATTTGACCACTGTGGTGACTATTTAGATGTGTGATACAGTTTATGATTTTTTTTTTTAATGCTTGGTAATGGTTAGTGAATTACAGATAAACAAAAGGGTTCATTCCCTCACTCCCAAGAGATAAACTGGCACATAACTAGAGGTGAACGAAAAGAGAATAATAAAGCCCAGTAGGCTGGGGGTTGGCCAGCTTCTCGGGGAGTCGGGCCTCAGGGCCACTTGGTGACTAAGGTCCCTGCTCATCACTGGCACATGTTCAAGGGCTTCTCTGTGGTCCTCACTGGTCTGAAAAAATCTCTCCAGAGTTTTCACACCCAAATCAACTGGCATAACAATTATAAACTCAGATTCCAGGGCCTCATTCCAAAACTACTAAATTGCCTTCTGTGGGTTAGGATTCGAGATTCTGCAGGGTCGCAAAGTGCACTGGTGAGTCTCACATGTTCGTCCATTACAGGAGAGGAGCGAGGACCTAGTGGGCCTGTGACTTGCCTGAGGTCTCGCTACTGGGTGGTGGCAGAGCCTCCAGGTCAGCCCTCCTCTGCTGGGATGTTAGACCTTAGGTGAACAGACCTCTGTGAGAACAGGGGCTGGCCTTGCTTGAATGCCTCCTGGGCCAGAACCAACTTGTTGCTAATCATTGGGGCTACCTTCCCCCAGAGTCTTCTCTAACTCATCAAGGTGTCTCTGAGAGGTTGTCAGATGGAACATAGAAGCAAATTGCCTGAGTGTAGTATTTTTGCAAGTTTATTCTTAGAAAACGTGTCCATATAAGGTAATCATGATGAAAGAATTCCATAATCAAAGCTGACACCAGGTCTTTCTCCCCATCTAGAACAGTCTCAGGGAGTCATTTGTTATGTGGCCTACAAGGGTGCTTGAAAGTCCCATATGAAGAAGACTGGGCAGCTTTCCTCCTTCTGGTGGGTCTCCCACTTACTAGACAAAATTCCTGCACGCACTTGTGTGTGTGTGTGCACATGTGTGTGTAACATTCTAAAGAACCAGTATTCTAGTTTCTCGAACGTAGTATTCTAGCACGAATATTCTAGAGAAACCATCCACTCATCCAGAATTTTCTCTCCAGCCTTAGTAACAAGCACTGAGCTAGCTTGGAGTCTGGAGACCAGGAGTGTAGACACTTTTCTGTAGTTTCTTGTTCTGAGACCTTGAGAAAGTCTCTGCCCCCATTTCAGAAGACACTGAAATAAGAGACACGGGTCTTTGCTGCCCACTCTGTCAGGTTGTGGGGACCCTGTGTATGGAGCCCACAAGGAGCCACCCCCTGAAAGCAGCACCATCTTTGCTCTGTTGTCATCTCCTCCTGCTTCTGTCTTTCCCTCCTGCATGCCCATCGCTCCGGAGACCATCTGCCCCTCAGACACTGCTCCTGTCTGATACCAGGGCTGGGCGGGATGACCCCAGGAGGGCTGGTGCGTGATACAAAACACCACATCTAAGGTGACCAGCTAAGCCTTGAATCCTGGAGACAGAGGCATTCTCCTGTCATTCGTGACAGACTCTCAAAGCTGGAGAAGGTATCAGTTCAGGGGTGGATACTTTCACACCAAATTGCAGCGTAATTATTCACATAACTGATGTTCTCTCAAGACAGAGTGTTGCTAATGCTGTCCACAGTCAGATG
Organism: Galemys pyrenaicus; assembly: GCA_019455555.1. Taxonomy (NCBI): domain Eukaryota; kingdom Metazoa; phylum Chordata; class Mammalia; order Eulipotyphla; family Talpidae; genus Galemys; species Galemys pyrenaicus. The sequence continues at coordinate 4,575,247 of JAGFMF010011658.1, read as the reverse complement.
GTGGGAGACAGACTAGTCCCCCCGGTCTGTGCTCCGGGGGGTGGGTGTGTGTCTAAACACACTCCTGTCAGTCTGCCCCACACCCCTGAGGCGGGGAGCCCACTGTGGGGGAAGAGGGTGAAGTTGGAAAGTGAGTGTGAGGTGCCACACAAGGTGGCCTTTTAGAGAGAGAGCCAGAGATGTCCTTGGCTCTGGAGACCTGTGGCCAGGCCCTGAGTTGCATTCTTCTCTGGGACCCTCACAGTTCGTGCACTCTCTAGTACTCAGGAACCATTTCTGGATAAATGACCTGACCCCATGGTGCCACCAGCACATATTCTGTGGCTTAATGGGAACTTCATCCATCCTTCTCCGCACAACTGACACAGGCTGTCATCACGTTACTACGGAGCCGTTGATACGCTCAGCCCACCAGGCGGCAGAGGCCAAGAGTGACAAGAGCCTCACTTGGACTCAGCCGTCTCACTGCAGGGGGAAATGTCCCAAGTGGCAAGTGTCCCAGGGGACGGCCGTGGTCACATGGGACTCGTGTTATTGTAATAGGGTGGTTTTTAATGGGGACCACCCTGTTACATTATCTCCCCACTAAGTTCTAGCTTCCGGAAGGCAAGAACCACCTCCTCTTCCTCACCCCTCACCTCTCTTCCCCTTATTTTTCTTCATCCTCATCTCCATAAGAACAGGGATTTTTGTTTGTTTCTGGTGCATTCCAAGCACTCAGAGCAACTCCTGGCACATCATAGGTGCTTTTTAATCCTCAGTGACCATTGAGTAATCATGAGCATTAAACTTTCTAGCATCCTTCCTTCCTTCTAGGCACTGTGCCGACTATTTTATATTCATTATTTCTACAATATGAGGAAACTGGGACTTGAAGTATTAATCAGAGCAGAAATGTCCAGAGCGATGGAGCCAAGATGCATGCTAGGCAATCTGACCCCAGAGAACAAATTCTTACCCCCTTCCTCCCCTTATACCAGCCCAATCACCTCTAACGCCTCTCTGTGGCCCCCACAGTCCCCTGTAGGACAAGTGGTGACTGTTTGGTACATGAAGGAGAAGACCAGATCCCAGACCAATGACTGGCCCCGGGCTGTTCACTGTACCTGATTGTTCCACCGCAAACGAGCCTGCGCTTCAGTGTCTGATACCAAATCGGGGTTAATAAAGGAATAGAAGTAGGGCTGACCCCCTGAGTGTGCCAGTGTTAAACCCTGCCCAGCCAGGCAGCTAATGGCACTTTTATTGATAGGAAAATAAAGACTTCAGAGAGAAATATGATTCACTCTGCGCTGTCGAAGTGAAAAACGAGTTGGACCAGAGATACAACAGATCATTTCCCTTTTTGAAGATGCTTCTCTAGTTTCTCTGCAAAAACACAAGCAGCAGGGCCTTGGGGTCAACTGTCACCTGGACAGGTAGACAAGAAGCTTGAAAAATGGGCGCTACGAGAGAGGGAGCTACAGACTCCCCGGCCATGGGGAATGCCCAAGCCGTGAAGAAGGATACCCCTGTGTGAGCCAGGAAGCTGGGGAGCTCTTTCCAAATAACGTGCGAACAGGAATATTTTACTCCCAGGGGTTGTGTCTGGTGCCACTGTAATCAGCAAATCCTCTGTGTTTTTACCCAAAGGATATCTGCTAGCCACTCTGCTCAAGCCAGCATGGGAGGTCTTCGGTAAAGACATGAGTATATGTGCACGTAGTTTTTGGGGTGTGTTTGGAGAGTGGGGTTTTTGGGTTCACTCTGCAAAGGTTTCATCAGAGCTCCCTGTTCAGCAGCATGTGGTGAGTTCTCAGGCGAGTTTCTCCACGCGGCAGAGACATTATTTTATTTTTTATTTTTTTTAGTGTTTTTTTATTAATATAAAATATTATAAAATACTTGCCATAAATTGTAATCCCCATGTATTCCCCATCACCATCTCACCAGTGCACCATCACCTCAGTCCCTCGTGCTCCCATCTTCCCTCAACCCTTCCCCTCCCCTCCCCACCAGGTGTCCCCAGTCTGTCCTTGCAGAGACATTATTTTAAAGAGCAGGTTTATTAGGGAAAGGGACAGAAGCGTAAAGGACACTTGCATAGACACAAGCAGGCAGGAACGAACAGCTGCCCTGAAAGGGACAGGTTTGCTGAGCGAGGCCTGCATGGTTGCAGGTGGACGGCCTTGGGGAGAGCTGCCCCCACTGAGGGAGGTCAGTGCAGAGAAGCCCCAGCAGGGTACAGGTCATGGGCAGGTAGGCAGGCTGCTGCCCTGTAGAGGAGAGAGTTGAAGAGAAGCACCTGCACAGTCACAGGTGGGCAGAAGTTCGAGCCAGTGCAGAGACTGCCCTGGTATAGTCGTCTTCTCTTTGGGGGGAGCTCACTTCTTCATGGAGTGGCTTGCTGGTTGACTTTGAATCATGTCTGCAGAATTTTTACAATGGGCTCTGGAGATAGAACTCACTCTACCTTCACTTTTGGTCTGACAGTCATGACTACGGCAGTCATTGGTCCCTAGGGGTCTTTGTTTATACAGTTGGGTCAGTGGTTGTTCACCCCTTCCACCCCCACCTCCTTGTGTGAGCCAGGTCTCTGGTCTTAGGTCACCTCCTTTCCAGTTTTGTTTTGTTTTGATTCTTTTGTTCTCCATCAGTAGAAACATCTAATACTGTGACATTTTACAGTTTTCAATGTGCTTTCAATTTCTGCTCTCTTCAGTTCAGTCTTCAAACAATTCCATGCAACAGCCCATGCAGGATTCATTGTGCCCGTTTTGTAGCTGAGGAGACCAGGGTTTAAAGAACAGCTACTAACAGCTAACATTTACTGCGCGCTTAACGGTGCGAAGAACATGGCAAAGAAGTTTGTGCTCATTATTGCACAACAGCCTCATAAGGGAGATACATTATTATCTCCGTTGCACAGATGAGACAGCAGAGGCTTTGAGAGATGATGTCAAGTTTCCCAAAGTTGCACACGTACAGCACAAATGGCATTTCAACTGCACAAGTCCTGTGTCCTTGCTCTGAAAGTGAAGACTCTTCTGTCTTCAGAAGCTAAGTGATTAGCCCAAGATCATGTCAATTGCCAGAGCTCCACTCATCCCAGAGCACTTTGCTGTTGCTGCTTGAGGAAGTTTTTCATTAATACTGGAAAGGGCCCGATTTACTGGCATTTATCATCTGGTAATGGAAACAAGACAAAACAATACAGAGCTAACACAAAAACAAGGCCAAATCTAGTCTTCAGTCAACTAGTAAGATCTCCAGGCATAAATATTATATGTGTTCAGAATGGAAAGAAAATCAATCGATGCTACTTCCCACGACCTGCAAACTCTACTGAGAATTTATTGTACACTGTTTTACTTCCACAGAGTAGAACATCTAGACACATCCCACACCACCTATTCCTTGGAATTTAGGTCAAGCCATGTGATAAGTTTTGGACACTAGTCTGTGAGTAGAGGTGATCTGTATTGCTTCTAGATCAAACCTAGGACATATTTGAGCATTCTACACGCTCTTTATTTCCCCTAGAAACATTCCAGTTGTAGAGCCTTTATCATCCTAGGTTGTTAAGTTCCTTTTTGGAGAAAAGTATCCTGCTGAACTGCAGTGAGTATGTGTCATGAAAAGAATTAAATACATGTGTTAAGTCACTGCCTTCTGAGGAGAATATGTTACTGCTGCATAGAGCTTAGCCTATGGTACCCAACACAGAGTTCTGACAGCCTCAGAAGGTAGAGCACAAGGGGGGTGGGAATTTGAACTACACCTTGACATTCCTGCTGTGATCTGAACATGGGAAGTTGGAGGGACAGAGGATAGGACTGGTCCCAGCTTTGGTGTGTGTTGAGTCCATGGCTTGCTACAGTTTGATCAAAGAGGTGGGAAAAGGCCAGAATGGATCTTCAACACCACACCCAAGAGGTGAACGTGATAACATGGTGAAGCTGGGAAGTACTTTAAAGACCGTTTCCTATTTGAATGGGAAGTATCTTACAGATGGGGATTAAATTATCCTCAGCCACACAGCTGGGACTCTATCCTGTAGGCAGAGGGGATCCTATCGATTTTTGTGCCAGAGGAAGGTTCTCCTTTCAGATCAAAGGTTCTTCTTTCGGAGAATGCAAATGGTGGCTAGCATTTGAAGAAACTGAAGCCAGGAAGACAAGTAAGGCTACTTCTAAGACAAACTCTAGGAAGCTCATAATTCTGAAAGCTGAACTGAATTCCCTGAGAGTTTGCTGATATAAAGAGGAGAAGGTTTCTGAGCTGAGAGGTTAGTCTGAAGACAGAGCACACAAGGTCTTAGGTCCTAGTATCCAAGGAGGGGTTTGCACCCAAAGGATAACCCCACTCACTTCCCACATTGGAGTCTGGGCTTTGCCTGGGGCTTGACATACATTTGTTCTTTGCAACAGTCCTTCTGCTGACTTGGAGAGAACTAGAGAAAAAATGAACCAGATCCCATCCCAGATGATAGCCTTGCAAAGGAGTTTTCTCCCAGAAACATTGGTCCTTACTTGTAATCATGATTTCATTTGCTTGCTAATTTATCAGCCAATTCATTCATTTATAATAAATGCTTATTGAACACCTATTAAGTGTTAGGAGCTGTGCTGTGTCCAGGAGTACAATAACGAGAGATTGACTATGGTATCTCCAATTCCTGAAGGAGTTTCTGTCTAACAGAAAAGATATTTTTTGTCATTGTTTAATGTTTAATTATAATGGTGGTAGACTTACTAGCAAGAAGCACAGGGTAATTCTGAGCCCAGGAGAGGAGGATTGGTCTAGTTTTTGGATAAAGAAAGACCTCCCTGAGGAAATGACAACAAAGTGAAAACTAAAGATGAAGCTAAACCAAAGCTAGGGGAATGCACATCCTAGGCAGAGTGAAAGTCAATGTGCAAATGCCATGAAGAAAGACCAGGATGACTTCTAAAGTTCAGAGAGACAAGGCGAGATCAGCAAAAATGAGGCTGAGGAGGTTAAACTGTTTCAGACTCTTTGTGATGACTTATCAGGTTGTACAACTGGACCCACCCGAGAGCAGCTGGAAGCCCCTGTCTGGCTTGGAGCAGTGACTTCAGACAAGCTGCAGATTAGATATCAGACCAACTCGCATGTGGGGAATAGGTACGAGGGAGGCAAGACATACAGGGATGAGAGAGCAGGAGCTACTGCAGCGTGGGGACAGCAATGGCTTGGATAGGGCAGTGGGGAAAAGGTAAAAAGAAGGAAATGCATTTGATTGATGTTCTTAAAAATCACAAGTTTTGGCAGTAGATTGAGAATGGAAAGAGGGAGAGAAGAGAGAAGAGGCGAGGATGTCTTGCAGAACAGTGTGGTTGGCGGTGATGTTGACCAAAGTAGTAGAAACAGGAGAAGTCAGGTCTCGGGGCGGAAGTCATTAGCTTGGTCTGAGCAAGGTTGGGTTCACCAATGTGCTTTCCTTCTTGGCATTGATGAGGAGACTTGAGGAAGTCTGGTTTTCTAGGTGGCAGTACATTCTGTTCTCAATGGAGAATGTAGGGCTTTAGAACTGACTGATTCCTTCCCGGCCCCCTGGGCAAAAGAATCCTGGAATAATGCTGCAATGCTCTCACTTGCCATATTTACAATGAGCTGATTCAAAGTTCAGAGCTATAACACTTGACCCTTGCATTTTCTCTGTTTTAGATATTTCATGCTTATTAAGCCCAAGTTTGGCAGTTAACATTAGTAATAAAAAACGTTTACAGAAATAGACATCCCAAGATCAAACAGAATTGGGAGCCAGGCAGAATTAATCATTTGGGGGTTTCCATTGTTTGTAGAAGAATTCCACCCATGCCCAGAGGAACACAGGATTTCAAGGTTCCAGCAAAGGAGTAGCTGCTTCTGGCAAAGGACATTAAGGAAAAATGTCCTGTGATACTTGCATTTGAGTTGCATCTTGGAGGATGAGAATGATTTAAGCAAATGGTGATGGGAAAAGAAAAAAATTTGGAGCAAAGGAAAAGCTTGGGTGTAGGCAGCAGGTAAGAGGATATAAAACATGGTCCCTCCAGTAGACACCATCCAGAATCCTCCAGTTAGTCCCCTGTACTGAGGCACAGAGCCTTTCCAACCCTCGTGGTCCTTTCCTTGGGGAAGTAATTGCTACCTGGGAAAGGATTTCAGCTCAGCAGCCTGGGATATGACCATACCAGACACATTGGACTAAGAAGGACATGGCTGAAGAGAAGAAGGAAAGAGACACAGGACAGATGTTTTATTTTCCATCCACTTTCCTCTCTCTATCTTTTATCATGTGTTCCCTATCAGAATGCCCTCCCTCAGTCATCTTCTGTTCAAGTCCAGACCTCTGTGCTCTTCCCTCCTTCCCCAGCCAGCACTGATGGGCCCTTAGCAACTCCCCATTGTGCCTCATACTTGATGCTTCTTACTTTCCAAATTTACATTCAGCTTCTTACTTTCCAAATTTACATTCAGTCTACATAGTGAGAGCTCCATAATGTTAGACAGAGAATAAATGCTGACCTTAGAACTCCTGGCTCCTTTCCAGTTCTGATTCAAAACTGTAAAGCACATCTTTGCGGCAGGTGTCTTATAGTGTATTCCCTATGTTTTAAGTGTTTCATGACTCCAGGTCTCATATTCAAATATTTAATTCATTTTGAATTAACTCTCATTATAGAGTTAAGCAAGCATGGATCTAGTTTCATTTTTTTTGCCTTTTGCTGTCTATTTTTCCAACACCATTTATTAAACGAGATTGTCTTTTCTCCATTGTATGGTTTCTCCAAGATTAACTGTGCATATGTGTATGGATTTATCTATGGACACTGTATTCTATTCCCTTGGTCTGATTTTGGATTTTTTTCCCATACCATATGCTTTGATTACTGTTGCTGTGCAGTATAGTTGAAAGTCATGGAGTGGGGATACATAATGGAAGGGGAGTAGTTATTGGCACTGGAGGTTTGGTGGAGAGTAAATGAAGTGTGTGCCTATAAGGAGGTATAAAAATATAACCCCAAAGTTATATAGACTTGTAAAAAATTGACAAATAATGTAAAATGCCGAAAAAAAACCCAACTGATTCACTTTAAAAAATTTAAAATTTGCAAAATATAGAGAAGTGCGAAGCAAAGTACATCTATGAGATGCTTTTATTCCATAGCCTGAAATCTTGATAGAAAAACTTTGATAGAAATCTTGATAGAAAAACTTTGATAGAAAAACCTAGGGGTTTTATGGCCAAATTTCCTTTTCCTTTGTAGGACAAATTGCTTCCTGCAAATATATTGGTAGCTCCTCTAGGCTCTAATGTGCTCTACTTGGAAGTGAAGGATAGACAATTGTGGCCAAATAAGTCTTTTTCCTCTGCCTGCCAGATTGCCCAAGCCAAGGTCCAAACCGACAGTGTGCCCTGGTGTGTGTGCCCTGTGAACATGTGTGCAAGTATGTGTGCAAGTGCACACCCATGTGATGACAGACACATGTACTGTGATCATATTCATGGTCTTCCTGGCTCAATCCTCTGTTTTGGAAATTTGGGGGATTTGGCTCCTTCATGGCTGAGAGGAGGAGGAACAGGCAGGGAGAGAGATCGCGTCCCCGGTGCTGGTCACTTTCCTGCAAACCTGGAGCAGCAGCAGTTATCTTATTTATCCAAACTCTGAGCAACTCTCTGCAGCAAAAGCGCACGTCAGCAGGCCAGATGATTCTGTCTGTAGCATAAAATTCTCACTGCATCTCTCTCAGGAGCAGCCTCTCTAGGTAAATATAAATCTTATTCTAATAGCAACATTTGGAAAAGTAATGTTATTTGCCCTGATTTAGAGAAAATGCAATATAAGCTCTGCACAGCTGATCTTTTCCTTAGAAATTAATCACAGGTACATAATTCAGTTAATGTGAATGATCCTCTGGCAGAGAGTATGTGTGTATGTGTGTTACGTGATGTATATGTGGCAGTGTGTATTTGCATGAGTGTGACGTGCTGTGTTGTATGATGTGTCGTGTGTGGTGCTGTCTTTGCATGAGTGTGATGTGTGTGATGTGTGTGTTTTCATGAGTGTGATGTGGTTGTGTGTTGTGTATGTAGCATGTATGTGGTGTGGTGCATGGGGAGTGTTCGTGTGATGTGAATGTATGGAGTGTGTGATGTATGTGTGATGTGTTGTGTAATTGTGTGGTGTATGTGGTATGGGATGTGGCCTGTGAGGTGTGCGCATGTATGAGCTGATGTGTGTATGTGGTGTGTAGGGTGTTTGTGTATTGTGAGGGTGTATGTGTGTGATGTGGGCTGTGGGCTGTGGCATGTATGATGCAGTATGTGTGGTGTATGTGGTGTGGGATGTAGCCTGTGAGGTGTGCGCATGTATGAGCTGATGTGTGTATGCGGTGTGGTGTGAGTGTGTGTCGGCGCGGGTGGGGGTTTAGGAGAATTACTCCAGCCTTCTGAACCTCCCTCTGGGGAAGAGGAGTGGGCTTCCTTTGTTTACGTCCTGCCACGGGCGTGCTTTCCGGAGACTAGTTCAAGAGATTCAGAGAGAGACCAGAGCGATCGCGTGGCTGTTTTTCACTCCGTGACTGAGAATCTGCAAGTTTTACTGCAATAGAACAGGAAAACTCAACCGGGTCTTGCCCTCTCTGCCTTTGGAGGAGGCTCTGGGGTGTATCGGGAGCAGTTTCCTTCCTGGGGGAGGTGGACTTGTGTGCACAGCGGGGCGGAGCCACTGCCACCTGAGTCCCTCCCCCTCCGGTCCCTGAGGACCGGACAGGCTTTGACGGCAGAGGAAAACGGCAGTGCAGCCTGTTCTGAAGCGCCTCGCGGGGCGTGCTGGCAGCGAGCACCTGTGCCGTCAGGCTTGCCAGGAGCAAATTCAGCCTGCGGTCACTGGCGGGGCGGTCTTGGGCTGGTCTGCTCAGCCTCCCAAGCCGCAAGTTCCTCATTTATAAGCTGAGGCGATAGGGCTAAGGCGTGCTGCGGACTTTGACGCCCTGAGCGTGCATGTTAACGACCCCTTATTACCGCCGGCTGCTTCTATCGTTCATTACACCCCCTCGCGGTGAGGCGCGGTTGCGTCGGGCACCACCACGCCGATGGGGAGACACACGGAGTCCCGGAGCAGCTGCAGGATGCTGCTGAACTGGCAGCGTCCTGGCCTTTTTATTGATAGAATAGTCATACAGCACCGGTGACGTGGGGTAGGAGGACAAAGAGAAGAAGAGGGGTGAAGGTAAAGGATGTGTTCTTGTCGTCTAGGCTTGGGGGGGGGGGAGGGGGGCATGAGTCTGCTGACCAGACAATTCTTAATCTGCTTGATGACCAAGTGTAATCGAAGCCATACGCTGGACCCTGGGCCATCGTTCTAGTCTTAGCAATAAGGCATTCCACTGATCAGTTTCTGGGGTCCCTTGCCGTACATCGTCCTCAGCCTCTGGGGCGTTCCTGGTCAGACCTCTCAGTGCTTACCCTTCCCAGGTGATGAAGCTTTCACCTCCTGATTGATTTGAAAGGCACCTGATTCAAGCCTGACTGACCGGTTTTCTGAAGGGCAGGTCTGATCTTGCATAGGAATGCAGAACTGCAGGTAGCAAGTGTGGTGGCTGAACAGGCCTCTTACCTCTGGCAGACCCACAAGGCTCAAATTAAAGTCAAAATTGTATATTTCTGTTACAGGGCAGGAAGAGGGGCCCTTCAGAACCGCTAAACCTGCTTTTTCTAAATGGGTTTTGCCATTGGCAGCAATAAGACAAACATATAAGGCTTTTAATGGAAAGGAATTTTAATATAATTAGGGAACAATACAGAAAAGAAAAAGAATATAGTTAAGCATCCAGAGTTACCCATCTCTTTGAGGGTAAAAGTCCAGCCAAGTAGGATTGGCCCAAAGCAAGGCCCAAAAGCCTGCTACAAGTCTAAAGGACTTTTTAGTGGAGACCTATAAAAAAGGGTCAAAAAGAGACAAATCTGGGAGGAAAAGAACAAAATCAAAATTAAGATAAAAGCTACCATTAAGTTTTTCACAGGTCTCTCACCCACATCTGTTCCAACCAGTCTAAGACTAAGAAGCAAGTGCAGTTTTTTCACGTGTCCGTCTGTTGTTCTACATGCCTTCTTTGTGGGTTTTTTTTTTTTTTTTTTTTGCTGCTCTCCATCCTGCTTTCTTTTTCCTCCCTTCCTTCTGTCCTCTTTTTTTCTCCATTTTTTTTTAATCCCTGCTCAGCTCCACCCTACTTAGGGAGGGACTGGGATCCTGGAACTTCCCCCTTTCTTGGGGACCACCCTGTTACATTTCTAAGACAACTCCTGAAGCATTTTACCAGATACCAGGAGTAGGAGAAAATATGAAGACACAACCCCAGTTTGCTCTCCTGCTTGGTTTTTTAAAATCCGTGACCTGCTTGGGCCATTCTAAACATAGTCGTGTTTGGTTCCGTTCACTAATTTATTTGTTAATTTCACAGGCCTTTGATGAGCCATCACTGTGTTAGGGACTGCTCTGGTGTGGTTCTGAGTATAACGGTCTGGCCCGTCCTCACAAAAGTACAGGCCAGCATTTCACCCCACGTTTAGCGCAAAGCGGTAGTCCCTGGCTTCCTGCACCTTTGGCACATGGCCCATGGGGTTTCTTGACTTCTTGAGGGCCCAGATTTGAGGAGCTGTGTTCAGGGGAGACTATGACAAGCCATGGGGACCGGAAGTACTTCTCTACTTTAAGGATTATTCTACCATATGTGGGCATGGAGCTTTCCAAATTGCGTGCCAATGACAGCTCTAACTCTCGCCCGCCTTTGTGACCAGCTGGAACCCTGCTCCTACGAGCTCTCACTGTCACTGAGCTGCGCCTCTGTCAGTCAGGGTGCTTTGGCTGCTGCTAACCAGACCTTGACTCCAGCTGGCTTCAGTAGTAAGTACCGAGTCATGATCTTGTGCAGGAAGGGACGTGCAGGATGACAAAGTCTGTGTCCCAGCGAGCTTCTGGGACTGATATTGCATAAAATGAAAGTCCTTATGCACAACTTACTGCCCATGAGCCAGACACTCTTTGGCACCGTAAAGGCTACTCATTCCCCTTGGCTCAAACCCTGTAATTTCTTCAAAACTTCTCTCATAACCTAAAATTATTTTGCCTCCCCACTTGGAATGCAAACTTAGGAGGGCAGTACACTTGTGTCTCTTGTCCAAGTCCTCACTCCATCCCCACTGCTAGACGCCCTGTCCCTGTGAGATGACAGCCTTAGACTTAATGCCTCCTCTTTCCAGAGAAGCTGCAAACCCTTTAGCCATTAGTGGTGTCCATGTTCTCCTGGTCTAGGATTGTCTCCATTCCTGTACTCCCTCCACATAATCACATTCATATTCAGAGCTCAGTTCAGACCTCCCCTCCTACCTCTTTCTGAGACATCTTCCCTCTCTGCTTCCATCATCCACCTCCAGCTTAACTATTCCACAAACCCAGGCCTGATCTCCCCAGGGAGAGCCTCATAGTTCCTCAAGGGTGGGGACTACCCCATGGCCCTGGGAGACAGTATAGAGCAGTGGTTAAAACCTCAGATTCTGGGGCCAGACCATCTGTATGCAAATCAGCTCCTTTACTTGTAGACTATGATCTTGGGCAAGTTCCTACACTTCTTTGTACCTCAGTTTCCTCATCTGTAAAATGGACATAGTATTGGGCTGTTGTGAAGACAAAGTTAATATTTGTAAAACATAGGTTGATATGAAGATAAGTTAGTATATGTAAAACACTTAGTGCAGAGCCCATAGAAAGAATCAGGTGAATGTCCACAACTCCATTTTTCTTTTCTTTCTCCAACAATGCAAGGGACCTAGAAGGTATTGAAAAAAATTAGTGCTGACATGAATTCACCAGTTCCCCAACAGCTTCTGTGATATGTGATGTTTCTCCCCTACTAGGCTGCAAATTCCAAAGACAGGGTTGCTGCTCTTGACTCCTTCCTCTATACCCTCTCCAGGTCTACCATGGTAGAAAAACTCTCTGTAAACTTAATAAATCCTTATGGAAATGAACAAACCATAAGGCTTCAGGCTTTGGGGAAAATGCTCATTTGAATTTCTTTTCTGCCTTTCCTCTCTCCTTTAATTGTCCATCTTTTTTTTTCTCTCTGAAAACAGATTAAACCCCATTGAACCTAAGCCCATAGTGTTTCAAGTCATTGTCTTAATGGATATAAATTGACTGTAATTACTTTTTTTCATGGGCCCAGGTCATTGGTCAGGCAGGTGACTGTGTTGAGATTTTAATCACCCCCAAAATATGATATCAGCTTACAAAATGTCACCCCTCCAGTGCACTGGAGAATCTTATGATTACATAGCAGCCAAGAAAAAAGGTCCCCCAAAACTGTAATTGGCCTTTGACTTATTTCCAGACCCAGACCTTCCTTGCAATCTACTGCAAGACGTGTACACATGTCTGAAATAAGCAGCTCAGTCATGGAGCACTGCAGAGAGAACGCAGAAGATGGCTCAAGACCAGCTCAGTGCCCCACAGGTAAGTGACGGGGGCAGGGACCAGACCCAGCTTCAATCACTTGTCATTTGGAGGAATGTTTTCCTATCAGGACTCGACTTTTAAAGGCCAGGAGAGGAGAAGGTGCTCCCAAAGGGCTCACAGCTGCCCTGGGGGCCAGACTCACGTGACCCAGAGAGAAACATGGGTCAGAGGGGAAAACAAGAAGGAGGATTCACTATGGGCTGTGTCCCCAGAAAGGTGAGTCTGAAGTCAAACTAATAAAATGTGAGCGCACTTCAGCCGACGCCATCCCAGGCGACACGAGGCTCTCTCACATACAGTAGACTTCATTAACTCGAACGGTGGCAAATGGGTTTCACTCTGCATGACATTTGTGATCGATTATAATGGCTACCAAGAACACTGTGTTCCGAAGGCACGTCTGCGGTCTTGCAGCCAGCGAGGAGGAATGCTGTGGCCGTTCAGCAGCACCTGCTGGGGCAGAGGTGGGGGGGCTGAACCCCATGTTCCAAGTGCTTGCCACCCTCGACTTGGGGTACTGGGGGGAGGATGAATTCCGTCCAAAATACTGGACTAGCTATAAAGCTCTATTGCATTATTTTCTATTAACTGTTTTCTAAGGCAAGTAAATACGAATATTCAAAATGTCTAATCGGTGGACTCTCCCATTCTGTGCTTCCTAGTTATGCAGGTCCTTGGACAGGTTGGCCAGAGGAGAAACAAGTCTCTGTTGAGCAGCCTTCTGGCAAAAAAAAAGGAGAGAAACCTAAATCCCAGTGTTGCTCTTTTCAAACCCCTCCCAGGCTGACTGCCTTGAGGCTAGCCCTGTGCGGCTACCACCTCTTTCCATGAGTGGTTCAGATGCCCCTAACAAGCCTCATCTTGCTCCTTCTTGCCATTTACTAGGAGAAGCAGATGGTGAGCAACATAATCGTTACCTGGAGCCTGAGGCCTGTGTCACTGGTTCTGAACAGCCAAAGGGAATCCCAGGGGACACCCAGAAGAAAAGGTCACATCACCAAAGGCAGCTCAGGCTCCCGGCAGATGCCATCCCGGCTCTGACAACCACTTGGAAAATCCTCCCTCTTACACTATTCATGATGACAGTTGGAGGAGGCTGGAGAAGTCTCCCTTTCCCGAGGGGAGTCACCACAGTGAGAGAAAGTCTTTGCATATTTGTTGGGCTACATGGTCTAATGGAAATTAATTCCGAATGGACATGGTTGATGCCTGAGCCTGGAATGCCAGAAACTAGGAGTTACCCTGGAGTAAGACTAGCACACAGATCTCTAAGCCTGATCGTGCAGGCTTCAGTGGCAGTCTTGGATGTCGGGTGGGCTTTACAGCACGCCAGTTCCCAGACGCCTGCTGATCAATGGCCCTCTCAGCTTTCTTTTGTGCAGGGCTTCGATCTAAGCTGAAATCAGAAGGGGAGTTCTGCAAAGCACTGAAATACTCAGCTCCACTCGGGATCAAAGAGAGGCACTGGCCAGCACAACGGTCAGCACGTGGATCTGATGAGGCGAGCTGGGAACTGATCTTTGGGTTCAAAACAAGGAAAACTGCTCCCCCATCACAGACTGTACCCCCAGCCCAGCATCCATCTCAGGTAGGAAACACCCTAGGGCACAAGGGCAGGAGGCAACAGACTGAAAACATGAGATTCTGACAGGAGGAGACAACTCAAAGGACGTCTCCTCTGAGGGCAGATCCTAACAGCTCCTGTGCAAGAGTGCACCGGCGGGAAGACTAGACACCAGTCATTTACCTTGTTTACGCTGTGGGCTTCTCCTCCCAGACCTTGATTTTCATAAGCTCACATAGATCTGTTCTATTCTGTACAAATATGCCTCATCCAGTGGTGTCCTCCAGGTGCTCAGCTTCTCTCTGAAAGCATAACCCAACAGCACAGGTTGCTCAGGTGTTTACAGATGTACAATAAGGAGGGCACATTTGCTTTTAACTCAGGATGGGTGAGGCTAGAAAATGATGAAAAGATCACATCAGATGTTTAGGCTTTGTTATTGAATAATTTCAGGTTTGAATAATTTTACAAATGCATTGAACTCATTCAACCGAGAAAACACACACACACACACACACACGCACAGAAAGTGTGCCCTGCTTCAGTGAGGTGACAGTGATAGTGGTTTAAATCAGCTCTCTCATGTCATGGTAACCCCTTTCCATGAAGGTGGGAAATGCCAAATGTCAAATATTTCCAGTTCCGTAAACCCCACCACAAAGAGCTTTTGCTTCTCAGAGATCAGACTGAGCAGAAGACTTCAAAGAAAGTTTCATTTAAGAGGAAGAGGATACCAATTAAGCTGACACCTTAGACAAAGACATCTCATTACAGACAGACATTAGGAGGAGACTGGTTGGGACCACCTCAGGCTCACCACTTCTCCAGTGACTGCCTATCTCTTCGAATAACTCCCAGGCTAGTGACAGAACATTCTTTCAGGCATTTTGATTGAGACCCCACTATGGGTAGCCAACCTTTGGCTTGCTGTAGGGTTCATTTAAGACGTGTTCTCCACAGTCATTAACAGAAAAAAATCACATTAGCTTAAATATGAGGAAATGTCCTAAGCTAATGCATCTCTAAGGACTGGAGTCTGACAGAGTCCACGTGATATTAAGTGGAGTCAAGTTTACTTGATACAGGGAAAGGCAGGCACCTCATGGCTTTGCAGTTCTGTTGTGTTCTGTTCTGTTCCTTTCTGTTCTGTTCTGTACAGACGAGTCACATACAATGGAGCTCTCAAAGTATTACACTTCCTCCTGAAACCAGAACTCACCAAACAACTGGAGGAGAGAGTTCACAGAAAAGAAATAAAGACAGTTACAAACCATATGGAAAAGCTGGTTCTCACTGCTATCAAATATATTTACATAACAAGGAGAAACCACTCTTGCCCCTTGGATTTGAGAAGATGTATACTTGTTGGAGTGTATTAAACACTTTTAATGAGCTAATGAGATGACTGATTAGAAAAAAATTCATTTATATCAAAAATCTTTAAAAAGAACACTGAATCAATTTTACCTCTTATGAAAAGTATTTGAGGGCAGTTATCCAACACAATGCATAATCATCTTCAAACAGAATTATAGCAGAAAAAAATAACAAAGTAAGCACTCTAATTGCCTCTAGATTAATTGATACAAGATGGACTATTATACAGTCCTTAAAATGGTAAATAAAGTACCAACTTAAAGTACCTTCCAACATGGTAAAATGTTAATAACAATGCAGGGACATATATTTACAACTGGGTGGTAAAACTGAAAGATGTTTTGGTTTTTATTATTGCTTTGCATTTTCTAATTTTCACAATAAGCTTATAGTCTTTCTATAATCAGGAAAAATACCAATAACAAACTGTTTTTAAACACAAAAAAGTTCAAGGAAATTATATCTTTATAACATATAATTTATATATTATTATAATTTATATTAATTATATATTAATAATATGCATATAAAACCAGGGTTTTAGTTGCATATGGATTAAAACATGATGTGTTTTCCTACAGTTTCTATATAGAGAATATATATGCAGATATTCATGAACGTGAAAATTCTGACAGCTGAAACTCGTATTTCAGCACATGCCAATATGCACAGAGCTATTAGAAAGAGGATTTGTGATAATCCTATTGACATAACCCAGAGAACCTTCCCTATTCTGGAGCTCACCTGAAGCACAAACATACTACAGAAAGACAAGCAGCATGGGGTAATTTAACAATTAAGGGAATTGCAGTACACGGATTGGATGATAAAGGTTCACTTACCTCCACGTCCAAAGTTTCAATAGCAGGTTTCTTTGAGGCTGAGAAAGAATAAAGCCCTGCAAGTTTGCATTGGGAATGTTTGCATTGGGAAACACTAAGCTGGAGAACATGTCTCTTTTGCCATTTTGGAAAGGTTTGGCAATAAAAGACTACAAGAAAATGCTGTGGCAGCCCACAGAGCTGCATGTCTCAGGAGAAATGGTGACCTTGGCCATGAAATGATCCTTTCTGCCTGGCTGAGGTGAGACCCACCGCTGCAGGAGCCTTGCTTGCACCCAAGCCCAAGAGTCTGCCCATAACCTACTCAGCAAAATTCACTTCCGAAGGTTTATTTCAGGAGGCATTTCTGCTTTCCCTGCAAGAGTACACCGGAGTCAATCTGCTCCAACATGAAACTTTTGATTGGGCAGAAGAGAATATATTTTAGGATGTTGCTAAAGAAAAAATACATATTAAGATGCTGTTTTAAAGTCCCAGTAACAAATTATATGCAACAGCACTGGGGATGAAACAAAATTGAGTTTAGGCACTAAATTGCACACACCATGTGTTCCTCACTTTCCTCTGTAAGACTCAGTTTACATAACTGTAAAATGGAGGCAGAAGGGCAGAGAGGCTGGAGGGCAGGAGTAGACTTGCATTCAGTGAACCCTAAATTCATCACAGGATTAATGTTCACTGATGGTTAAAGGATGGGAAATCTTGAGTGGAGGGGGGCAGGGAGCATCCTGCAAAGAGTATGCAAACCACACGGTGGCCCTGGCAGCATGGAGACACCTCTGATTCTTAATGTTGGTGGTGTTGTGAAATACCATCTGGGTGCTAGCACTTAAAACCACACCCAGCACTCAGTTGTCTACTTCTTAGGCATTTACCTAAGAAACCAGTATCCTTCGCGCGGTCTCCCAGCAAGCTGAATGTCACTCAAGGAAACGCCGGAGCTCACAGGTGGTGGCTGGGTCTTCAGTACCACAGGGCCTCGCCTCTCATTCAACTGGCATCCTGCCCCTTCTGTGGACAGAGGACAAAGTTGCATCCAAAAGCAGATCATTAACAGTGAAATAAGTCAGAAGGCAAGAGAAAAATATCAGATGGCTTCACTCTTAGGAGGAATGTAAAGGAGGAACAACTACAAAAAAAAAAAAAAGAGCTCAAGGAAATGAACAGTTACAGCCAAGAACAAACACACCAAGAACAAAGGGACAAAGACAAACCAAAGGGATCATTGGGGAGTGGGAGGATAGAGACCAGGATGAGGGCAGAAAGAGCACAAGGGACTGAGGTGATGGTGCATGGGTGGAATGGTGGTGGGAATTACCTGGAGACTACAAGTGATGTCAAATATAATCAAATCTTTAAAAAAAAGAAATTGAAATGTTAGAAATCTTGGAAATAATATACTAGCAATAAAAACGTAACTTTTATAAACTCTTAAAA
The DNA here is from genome assembly GCA_019455555.1 of Galemys pyrenaicus. Taxonomy (NCBI): domain Eukaryota; kingdom Metazoa; phylum Chordata; class Mammalia; order Eulipotyphla; family Talpidae; genus Galemys; species Galemys pyrenaicus. The sequence continues at coordinate 4,557,521 of JAGFMF010011658.1, read as the reverse complement.
AAAAAAGCAGACCATATGCCCACCTGCCACCTCAACCTGTGCTATACTAAAAAAAACCCCTTGGGTTAGGGGTTTAGCCAGTGTGTGGTTTGTATATTATTGTCTTTGCAGGTCGCTCTCTGTTCCCTCCAAGCAAGGTTTCTCACCCTGTTAACATCAGGGAACATTAATACCTGTGATGGACTCTGCACTCACCCAATGCAAATCTATTCTCACCCCCAGCCTCTCTGCCCCTCTGCCTCCATCTACAGTTACGTAAACTTAGTCTCCAAGGGCAAAAGTGAGGCACTCAGAGTGAGTGCAAATTTAGTCAGAAACTCAGTTCTGCTTTTCCGCATCTCAGAGAACATGTAACTTTGAATACAGCACCCAGATAACAGAGAAATAATCTAAAACACAACCTATAGCTTGTGTTTCCAAGCTATAGGTGTCGGTCAGTATTTTCAGTGTATCCCCTGACTGCATGACATTCTAAGAGAAAGTCCTTAAAGTTTGGAAGACACCATACTTATAACTGGGGTTCTAGCCTGAGGTCTGTCCACGCTTGTTGAATCTGCTCAAATGAACCTCTTACTTCTCTGGACGTTGGCTTTCTTGATACGTTCTAGAAAGTATCTGAACCTGTTCAGAGGAGGATATTTTTTTTCTTTTTTCTGTTTTGTTTGGCTTTAACCTCATAAAATTGTGTTTCAGAATTTGGGGTGTACATTTTTTTCTTGCAGGGGTTCACCACTTCCACCAGGGTCTCAAAGGGATCTGTCACCCAAAGGTCAATTAAAAGCCACTCCTTGAAGCAGATCCAAAACATGTGCCCAGGAAGGTCTGGTGGAAGCCTGCCGGCTGGCAAACAACTTTCTAGAAGTCACATTGGGGCAAAGACATTTGTTTTCCTTCCGCCATCTGATACAGAGTCACAGGCAGGGCAAACTTTTTCTAAAGGTGTGTTCAATCAAACTAGGAAAATACATTTTGCCCGTTTTGTTGCTGTATTTTCTCACCAGGACTATTACTGTGGTGGAGGATGACTCTGGAGATGGAGAATCCAAATGCTGAGCTGAATTGACACATTTTGTAGCTGTGTTCTTAGAAATCTACTCACCTCTGTCTCAAACTTATTTAAAGAAACAGCAGTAACTTCACCAGCCTGCTCTTTGGGGCTGGTGTTAAGTATTAGGCACTGAATAAATTAAAAAGGAATCAAATATTTTGCCAGAGAGGAAAGTTGGATTAAGTTTGCATCCTCGTGATCCTTTCAACATTGACAGTCTCCACTTCAGGCTCAGTCAACTCTCCTGGAGGCAGGCGCATCAATGCACAGGATAAACCACAGGAAGACACCAAATGCCACAGAATATTATTTCCAAGACACTGCTGGGGTGACGTGGAAGTCAGCCTTAAGCCGTGGGTAGCACATCATTAAGAGATCTTGTTTCCTCCCAGTTTTCTCTGGACAGCTGCATTCAGAAAGCTCATTTGGAAAAGGACAGTTCTTTCCTTGAAAGCACAGATGTGACAAAAACTATGGTTTAAGTCCTCACGGGCCATTGTTCAGCCATAATGACTTCCTAGGGGATTTCCCCCAAAGCTCCTGTGGTGTCATTACATGACAAACGCATGGACACTCGGATGGCCACTCACGATGGTCTACGGATGATTGCCAAGTTGGTGACCTCCCAGCGATGGCCATGAGAGCAAAGCACCACCACACTCACTACACAGTGAAAAATGACGCTGGGAGAGTCCAAATCCCAGTTAGAAAAATGGCAGCGAGTGATGGTATGTCCCAAAGGTAATTTGACGGCCCTGTCATCAAAACTATGCCCATAAAGAATATCTAAGACATGAAAAGGAAACATCTAATGTGTTATACGAATAACTCAGGGCTCAGAAGTATATATAAAAAAGCATGATTCTAGGCATGCTTAAAAAAAGAATCTCTAACAGACAAAACATAATTATTTGCTGTATCCCGCTTCTTCCTCGTTGAGCCTTCTCTTCCTCGTCATTCTGTGTTTGCAAAGATAAGTGACTTAAAAATTAACCCCTGGGGTGTGGCCTCTCTCCCACCAAAGGCCTCTGCGCCTGTGCACACTGGGCTCCTATGTGCACCTATGTGTGTGTGAAAGATTCAGGCCAGACACTGCCGCGTGACGGCCTCAGGACAATGCCCACGTCACAGGCGGCCGGGGACACCTAGGTAGCCCATGACTGATTGCGCGGTCAGAGTCCAAAACTGTCCGGGAATAGCTCAAAGTCATACCCAGCACCTGCACAGAAAGTTCTCCTTAGATACGTGGCCAGCATGTCCCCTCATGTTCCCTATTAAAGTTGGTCACCCACTGTCGCCCCTGGACCCTGCTCCTCCTGCCATTGTCACATAACCAGCCGTGCTTGTGTATCACTGCTAATGAGTAGCAAGACACAGCAGCGTCTTACCTTGCAAAGCTGCTCCGCGACTCACCTCGCGTGTCCCTGTGGACGTGCTGGCGCCTGAGACTGCTAGACTGGGAATCGCGGCGGCGGACTGTGGATGCTTTGGTGGGGGGAGAGCCACAGCAGCCACACCTGAAAGGAGAAACCCTCTGTCAAAAAGTTAGCAAGGGTGTAAAGCTATGGTACTTCATTTAAAAAAGTGTTTTAAATAGATAGATAAATACCACGGGGTTCTTTCTGATTAAGAAAAAATACTTTTATAGTGCAAACATCTAGAAATAAAAACACCTCTGTAAACTAAGGAGCATGTGTCTTTTTTCCTCAGGAAGCTCGTCCGCTGCACCAGATGAATGCGAGGGGCGGGCTAGTGGCTACTCCTGGCGGGAACTTCAGACCCCTGGCCAGCCGCCTCTGCCTGTTTCTTCCTCAGCAGCCCTGAGACCCAACGCAGAACACAGCAGAGCACAAGTCCCTGCTCTGGGCTTAGATAATTTTGGTACAATTATGGGGTCACAGAGTTACCCCACTTGTAACCTCCTAATGGTCCCCAGGGCAGAACTGGCAGCTGTTGCTGGCACTTGGAGTCAGCCTGAGGCAGCAATGCATGTTATCAATGGAAATAGTTTTGAGACAGGATTCCATTTCCACTATCCTTGGCCACTGGGCCTGGCTTTGAGTTTTCTCCTGCCAGGTTAACATTCTCTCAATCAGGTTCAGAAGAAAAGCTACAGGCTGACTCCTGGGAGAGTCCTGGTTCTGTCTGTTATGAGCTGTGTGACTTAAGACAGATGAGTCAACCTCTCTGACCCTCAGTGTCCTCACCTATAAAATATTATCAACCCCGAGGCAGTTATTTCATGACTAAATAAGACTAGCTTCACACAGGCCCTGTGGCCGAGAGCGTCTGTGTGCTTGAGCATCCGTCATCTCTATCACATCTGAAGTGACAGCTCAGCCTGCTGATGCTGCTGTGGAAATGCCCTGACTCATAAGCATAGCATCTATTCAGAGTGACAAGAAGCCCACTGTAGAGACATGGGGGATGGGGAAGGCTCTAGCTCAAGATAGTCTTCAATTAAGGCCTTACATTGGAGTTGCCAATTCCATAAAGAATTTGAACAATAAAGAACAAAATAAACACTGGGGAGGGTCATAAGAAATGCCCATGGAGGGGGTACCTTGGAATGGGCTTTGGTGACTGCTGTGCTCCCTTGTGGTGAAACACTTCCAATTAGTCTATCCTGCAGCCCCCAATCCATATCATCTAGAGGAGAAAACAAATGTGTTTTCAATGTCTTCACTGGTCTTCTTCTCTACCCCACTCCTCTTTTTTTCACTTTAAGGAGATTAGGGTTAATATCCTTAGGGAGTTTGTAAGAAAGTAATAAATGACAAAATCTGAACATTTTCAGGTGACCATGGTGTATAAGAGTGATTTGGTAGGTCCTCTCAAGATGACGGATGTTCTTAGCAGTCAGGTGGTTTGATGCTAGTCCAAGCATCTATATTTTACTCTGAGATATATCTGGTCTGATAGAAAGTTGACCAGGTAGTATATTCACCATCACTTCCAGGTCCCATGAAGAATCCCACCACCCCCACAAATATCCCCAAGAGAGGAAGATACTCCTCTAACTGTCCCCAATAATTCCTAAATTACATTCCTCATTGGTCTTTTTCATCCAAGCAGTGTTTGCCAGCTGGTAAATACTGGAGTATTTACCACAGCACATGTTGCTGCATTCCCATGCCTGGGGATGTGGTGCTAAGTGAGAAGCTAAATCCTCACCTTTGTAAAGCCACATTCTGGGGAGAAATATGACACCTATATAAACAATGGAGAAGATGATTCCCGATGGTATGATGTCTCACAAAGAAGTAAGGCCAGGCAATGAAGGTCTAGAGAAGAAGATCATGGAAGTTCTCTCAGACATGATGCTTTGAAACAAAAAACTGATGAGGAGACTTCTCCTTACTGACTTCAGCTACATCCCTCACTCATTCTGAAGAAATAAGTCCTAGAAAATAATACTAGTCTTCTGTTTTCTTGCCAGCAAGCATTAATTGAGGACCTTCATAGACTACTTGTAGAAAGATCATAGTACTGCAATGTCTAAATCACAGAATCTGCAAAAGCATTACTTACTACACTGTACAGAGTTTGCCCTTTAAATTTGTCTTCCCAATTCAACAGGGGTCCAAATGACAAACGTTTATGGCTATGTGGAAAAACAACTAAGGAGTTCTCTGAAGAGTTCTGAATGGCTTCTCAGAGCAAGTGACATTTTCCCTGGATTATGAAGGAAGGATTGGAATTCTCTAGAGATGAGTAGAAGCTTCTGGCAAAAAAAAAACAAAAACAAAAACTTAGTATGTTTAACTAATGTCCTTCCTTCCTTCCTTCCTAACTTCCTTCCTTCCTCCCTCCCTTTCTCCCTTCTTCCCTTCCTCCTTCCCTCCCTCCCATCCATCTGTCCTTCCCTCCACCATCTTCCCTCCTTACCTCTCTTTTTCTATTTTTGTTAACACCACATTAATGAGCCAATGTGCCTGGTTCCCAATGCAGCCTCTCTATTTTCTTTTCAGCACATTTATTTTACAGATCAAAATGTTTGGGTAGGGGATTTTACTCTTCTCTCAATTTGAGCCCATCCTCTCACAGTTGGCTGTTACTTAACCAAGTAGGACTACTTTTCCAGGAGAAATTAAACTGATAGACTCTCTCATGTCCTACAATTTCACTTGCCTTGAATTCCAAGTAGCAAAAGTAATCCCATCATTACCACTTTTTAGGGCATGGAGGGTACACAAAGAGTTGGTGCAGCTTTGAAGCAACCCAGAGCCTTCAAGAATGAGTATGGAGACAGATACGACAAGTATTGATTATCTGCCCCCTCCAGATATTACACAATGTGTTAAATTGTCAATTATTTTCCTCTGAAGCCACTTATGAATGCACAGCTGAGACAGGAAGCTGGGGGCATTTGGCTAATCTAAGACAGTCTTGCTTCCCCAGCCTCCTCCCCACTCCTACTCCCATGTTCATTTTACAGATGAAGTCAGCAAAGGCAGAGAACGGAATCCGCCATCTGAACCAAACACTTTTACAATCTTTTGTCTTTGACTGCCTGTGCAACTGGGCAGTCTGAGCAGGGAGAAGGAAAAGTCCACAAGAATCAACCTGCTGGTGAGGTTTTTTTCTTCTCTGTCTCCCAGAGTCTAGCACAAAGGAGCTGGTTTTGGTTTTAGATTTTTATACTGAGAATTTTTTTTAAAAGACGGTCTCTTCATGGACAATTGCCTATGTATACAGGGCTGAGAGAAAAGCTAGGCCAGTGGATTTTAATTATTTTTAGCCATAGATCATTCCTGCAAAAAATACTAGGAATTTCTGGTTAAGAGAGGAGGGGGACCCTGAGTCACAGGTATCCAGCTCCCCTCTCTTCCATGGCTACTTGATGTCCTGTACTGACTGCGCCGGTACTCCACTGCCTACACCAGTCCCCCACTTCTACCTGTCTGCCATTCTCTTCTCGCTATTCAAATGGGCACAAAGTAGAGATAATCAACTACACTAAGTAGACTTCCAACAAGGAAATGTGACACCTGTCTCTCTTATTAGAAGCACCTCCTCATCCAAGGAATCATTGCTTTGGAACACATACCTTACTCAACATGACTTGGGTATAACTACAACTCTTTCCCTCCCCACTCAGGGCAGAAAGGCTGACAACTTACTCATCCAGTGGCGGGATAATGGGAGGAAGAAAGGATGGTTGTGAAAAAATAATTAAAAACGTGAAAGATCCTGGCATCAGAAATGCTGCCACCACTAATCTGGACAAGTCAATTGGCCCTTCTAAGTCTTGGCTTTGTCATCTGAAAATGGAGCTGGTAAAGAGAACCTGCACAGGGGCCTCCTTGGTGGCACAATGGGCTAAGCAACAACACACTATGAAGCCAATACAGCCACTGCAGCACAAGTTCGATCCCTGTCGCCACCAGGGAGCTGACCCATATGGCGCAGCAGACCTCTCCTGACTCACCCACTGCTCCCCTCAGCAGTGTATTTCAGTTAATCTGCCTGTTCTATTCCCCACTCTCTCTCTGGTGGATCATCTCACCCCCACATCTCTGGCCTGTACCCCAGTGCTTGTATGCATAAAAAATATTTTAAAAAAGAGAACCTGCATAATAAAAATGCACTGATCAAACAATATCATGAACAAAGTGCTCAAAAAAGACCATTACATTATGGGAACAATACAGAGTAAGCAGGTCTAGTCTTGTTGACCAGATAGAGTGTCAGGAGCAAAGTGATTTCACAGTAATTCTGCTCAGATAACGTACTTTGAAATACTCAGGAGAAAAAAACTCCAGAAAGCTCTGTGTTGTATGTGTGCATCTGAAGGGAGAAGCTTGTCGTTGAAATATAAGTCTCCAACTGTGCAGCACACTGGCATGCTCCCCAAAAAAGAGAAGTGTAGGATGATACCCACTTTTCCTTTATCAGAGGGACACATGGAGTTAATTCACTTGGGGCTGAAGGAAAAGGGTATGGCACCATGTCTGGCATGGAGTGGTCACTCCAAAGTAGAGGTTGTGCTGAAATAATTACTTTTGTGCTGGCTGCTGCTGCTAAGAACCACTCAATGTCTCTCAATGTTGAGGCCACCTAGAATTGTTCACCTCCAGTTCTATTGGAGATCATCCCCTCCTTACTGAATGCCTCCCATCAGCAGAGGTTAGCATGAGAGCTAGGAAAAAGTTAATGAAAAACCATATGAGATACTGAGCACAATATAAATTGACTTTTGTGAAACTCCACCAGCTGTAATGTTTAGAAAATGAAAGACTAAACTTGCTCATACTTGAAGAGTTAACTGGAAATCTTGTTTTATTTCCACCCTTGTTAAATCTTCCTGCTGTTCATCAGCCCAGCTTGTTACCTTTGAAACAAAGCTTAGATCCCTGAGGATCAAAGCTTAGATCCTGCCCCTGGATATCTTTCTGACCATCTATAGATCAGGCAAGGAGAAGCAAAACCACCAAGTCTCCTGACCTCAAAACACTCCAGTAGAATTATTTTGACTAATCAATAATCATTTTCTTTCTTGTCACTTGTCTCCTACATATGAAAAATTGAGTGCTAGGAAATAGTTTAGTTCTTTGAATATTCTAATTGATTAAGCTGACCATTTTACTCATTTAAATGAATTCAATGTTAATTTAATATGAAAACTACTATTAGCCAAGCTCAAGATTGTGTCTAACCATCGTCCCAGATGGATGTGTGAGAAATGGTGCCTGAGTTTCATTTGTTGACTAATTATTGTCACCTTTACTGAGCTATTTTGAATAGCTTCTCTATAGGTGAACTTTTTAGTGTTCTTAAATTCATATAAATCACAACCCCTTCCTTAATAATCTGATGAAAATTGTGAACTTTCACCCCTGGAAAATGTAGGTATACACAGGTCACTCTTTGTGGTTGTTTTCTCTATTCTTCCAAATCCCAGCTCTCCTAAAGCATGCCCATCAACCCCTAGAAGTTTCAGGGACCCCATGTTAATAACATCTGGCTTAGACTTTCTTTCATTGCTAAATGGTTAAACCCTTCATAAAAAGCAGTGCTTAAATTCTGTAAGTACAAAAGAGTTACTCTGAGGTCTATAAGCCTCACATAGAAACTGTTCTTATTGAATTTGGTTAATTGAATTTTCCTAGCCTATTGAATTTTGCTGAGAGGTCACATATTAATTAACCAAAGATAAGCTCTTCCTTATTATAAATAGGGCCACACCGGAAAATGCCCTTTCTCTACCCTGAAAAGCAGACACAATGACATTTGTCACCTCTGTACCTGCTCAGCTGCTCCTCCAGCCCCAGTGGTAAGGAGCTGCCTGGTGTCTTCTGGATAGAATGATTCTCATCATAGTCAACTTGAAGCTTCAGGACAGAGAAAAAATCTGATTCCTCAATGAGAAGCATCAAAACAGAAAAAAAAATGATACACAATTAGTTGTGATTGGTACAAAAGTGATATGATATACCACACTAACTCTAATCAAAAGAATGCTAGCATAATCAGTATTAACATCAAAGTAGATTTTTGAGCAAATATTACCACCAAGGGTTATATGATCATTTCATGCTCATAAAGAATCAGCTGAAATCACAACCATCCTAAGTATTGATGCACCTAGCATCAGAGCCTCAAAATATACAAAGCAAAAAATTATAGACTGTAAAATGAAATATACAATACCACAATTTTATTTTTTTTGTTTTTTTTAATAGATATCATTCAATATAGGGATGTAGTTGAATATCCCTTTCTCAGTGATAAGTAGACAAAATCAGGACTATCTATAACTTTATAAAAATACTATCCATTAATTAGAACTTAATTGGCACAGAATTTTCCACCCATAACAATGTAATACATATTGTTCTGAAGTGTACAAGGAACATTTACCAAGATAGATCATTTTATGGATGACAAAAAAAATTTTAATGCAATATAAAGGACTTAGGGCATATTAAGTATGTCCCCTGAACACAGTGGGATTAAATAAGAGATCAGCAACAGAATGACCACTGAAAAATGTCCAAATATTCAGAAACTAACACATTTGAAAAAAATCTGTAGACCAAAGATAATCAAAAGGTAAATTTTAAAACTAATAGTTTAAAATGAAGGAAAATAAAACACAGCATATAAAGATGTATTGGATCCTCCTAAAACAAAATTTGGAGGAAATTTATAACATTAAATGAGTATTAGCAAAGAAGAGAGATTTCAAATAAATAACCTCAAGTGTCTCCTTAATAAATCATTATAGAGGAGAACAAATTAAAAATGAAAGTTAGTGGAAGAAAGGAAATACTAATGACCAGAACAGAAATTAATTAAAATGAATCAATATCTATTGATTCAATGCAGTCTTAATCAGAATCAAATCAAGCTTTTCTTGTTTGCAAAAATTGATGAGTTGGCTCCAAACTTCATATACAAATTCAAATGATCTAAGGTGACCAAAGATTTTGAGAAAGAACAAAATAAGAAACATTACCTGATTTTAAAACATAAAAATTTAGTAATCCTGTCAATCCTCATTATTCTTGAATTCATATACTTGCTAAAATTTGCCAAGGTCATGAGGAGACAAGATAAATTTACATTTACCATATTGACTGCAGCAAAAGTTTCAAGAATATGTTAAAGAAAAAACTTAGCCAGTTCTAAGGGTCATGAAAAAAATTTTAAGATAAAAGACATATTTATTATGTCAGCTGTGGTGACAGTTTTAAGAAGATGTACACATGAAAAAACTTACGAGATTCTGTAATTTAAAGAAGTGCATTTTGCTGTATGTCAAGAAAGCTGTTAAAAAATATTTTCACCTACTCTTTACCATGCTCGATACAGATTTTTCACACATCTATTCAGCATTTACTAATTTGCAAAGAATTTTAAAATGAGAAAAATATATGCTGAAGACTCAACACAATAAAGACTTTTCTCTGATATTTCAGGAGGTATGATGGACTCCATTAATCTCCAGCCATCAGCATGGATCTGTATTACCTTTTCCTTGTGGCTCCAGAAACTTGGGCTAAACCTGTGAAGACTTTGTCTTATATTTCCTTATGAATACTCAAAGATATGCAGGAGGGTCAAAATTCTTCCATATATAAATAATTTAAAATGAGTGCTATCAAAATCTTTCATCCTCTCAGCTAAATTTTTCACTATAAGTATCAGATGTTACAAATAAGCAAGGAGCAAAGGAAAGCATGAACTTTCCAGAACTTGCTCAGTCACCTATATCTGTACCTTAATATGCAAAGCTATGTAAATAACCAATTGTAGAGTGTGCCTACATCTACATAAGCTCTGATCTTGAGAGGGTATAGATCAGTGACACCCAGTAGCAAGAAGCACATCTGTGCCCAAATCCTGGTTTCTAATACTTTTTTCCAGTAAATGGAACCAGGTCTCCTTGGAGAAATAACTGATTCTAGAGTTGGAACAGAGAAAAGGATGGGGCCTTGTCAACGGGACAGAGTGGCAAACTTGAAAGAGTGGAGAGAACTGTAATGACTAAAGCTGGAACAACCTAAGCAGCAAAATTAATAGTATTGGATCATAACTTATGGATGAATTAAAAATGCACGAGTCTATGCTAATGTAAATAAGTAACAGAATAGGGAAAGGGAAACGTAGTAGCTTTACAATGGAGAGTTCTGGAAAACACCATCTAACCTACTGTATCAAAGTTACCATCAGGTGTGATAAGTTGTATTGTTAGTATACATCCTGAAATGATCTGAGAAAAGGGCAATTCAGCTCTGTGGTCTTTACTTCAAAGTCCAATTTATACACAAGGAAAACATCAGAGAAACCCAAACAAAGGGTCATCCTACAAAATACCTGACTGTCTGCAGAAACTTCCAGATCATAAAAAAGAGAGAGAAGACCGAAAAACTAGTAAAGACCAGAAATGATTAAAGCAACTCTAGCACAAATACAATGCAGTATTTGGGATGGGAGCCTGAACCAGAAAAAGGTCATTAGTAGAAAACAGGTGAAATCCAAATAAAAGTCTGGAGTTTAGTGAATAGCACTGTGATAGTTATCTCTTAATTTTGACAAGCGAGCCAGTGTTTTATAAGGGACTGCATTAGGGAAATCTGGGTGGTGTGTGCACAGAAACACTCTCTTCTATTTTCTTGGAAGCTTTTCTATAAACCTAAATTTATTCCAAAAGAAAGGTTTATTTTAAAACACTTCCATCAGCTCATTAAACTAGTTAAAAGTTTTCACAGAGTGACAGAAGCCTGTCATCAGGAAACACTGGACATGCAGAGAGATGCTGAGATTTGATGCTGGCCTGTGGCATGAAGAATCCAGTTCTGAGCAGGAGATGGCAGCTCAGTGGTTCTCTTTCCCTAGCCCTAGGAACTCCAAAGACTGTGTCTGCTCTTGCTGTGGCCCTGGCAGCCTCTCATATCACCCACTAGGACTGAGAGCCCATGTCCTGATCAGAGACGGACTGCACATGTCCCCGCCTCTTGTGACACTGGCACCAGAAGCCAGGCCGGCCTGGTGGGTCATAGCACAGGTTCAGCTAAGCTGGGGTGGGAGGCAGAAGAGGCTGTAGGCAGCAGCTACTCAATAATCTTCTCTGCCTAGGCAATCTAAATAGCCCAGTTAGCTTGATATATTTAATGTAAGGATTTCAGCAAACAAGTTTTAGACATACTCAAATGTGTATCATTCCTCCAAGAGACAGAATCACATGCTTATCCAATTTGCCAGCTGACAATTTAGCCATCTCACTGTCTGCGTCTCAAAACCAATTCAAACAGACACATTACTCATCCTGAGTGATGCTCGATGGACGTGTCAGCAGGCAGACTCGTTGTGCTGGCTCTCTCTTGGTCGGGTCCTCTGTGTTTTATTTTTTAAGAGAAAGAGTCTACCTGCAAAGGATGTAAGATGCCCAATCAAATTCAAATTATGTTCTCTGGAAATGTCACCAATCGTGCACAGCTCCAAGAAATTATTCAAGGCAAGTTTGAAAGGATGCCCAGTACTTATCACTGGAAATCATCCCTGTACCCACCAGCTGATTTCTTCACAAGCTCCTTAGACATCTTTTCTTCATCACAGTGACCCACGTAAAAGACCTCAGCCATTTGTGAAAGATTTGGTTACATGAGCTGCAGAGAGACACCAGCTCCTTGAGACTCAATGACAATTTAGAGAGCTGGTAGCTGAAGCGTCCTCAGGGTTACTAGCTAGCAAGTTTACCAAAACCTGACCAAGTGTCTATCTTCTACACTCCTGCTGCTGCCACCTGCCTGCCTGGAAGTTTCTGGGTGAGGCTCCCCCAGATACCCTTCCAACGCCTTCCTCTCCCCTACTTCCACCACCCTAGATATCTTGTCGTGGGTTCACACTCTTCTGGTGAGCAGATGTCCCCACAGCCTACACTCACCACCCAGAGTGAGGCTAGGCTATAAACAGATATAGAAAGATAATATAAACAGAATAGAATATAAACAGAATCAAAGGAAAATAGAGGAAGTAAGGAAGAAATCCCAATCCTTAGCTGGGGTTTGCTTCTCTCCTACCACCAGAAGTAAGTACAGGAAGATGCTCAGTGCTGTACCTGTTGGGGATTTGCTTTTGTTTTCAGCTAGAGAGATGCTCTTTATTTGCCATGTTAATGTGTGGCTCCAGTTCATATATACACAGACTTTACCTCCACTCTTGTTTTAGAAGACAAGACTGTTGTCTTTTGAGATTGGAGGGGAGGGATGTTGGTGACAAGGCCAGGAAGTGTGTGCAAGAAGGGGAACAGTCTTGGCCTAGACACCCCAGAAAAGCAGAGCAGTGGCAGGAATCTACGTTCTCAGCAGCAGGATGGCGGGGACACTTGTACAGGGGCAAGCACAGAATAAGACATAGTGCGTACCAGCCTAAGCAAAAATTGGTACCCTATGATTACAAAGAGTCACCGAAAGGGTAGTGCATCTAAAACAAAGTGCTGGAGTATCAGGTAGGAGTTGGGGGATTCAAGGTCATGCTTAAATTGGGATGTGGACTGAAACTGACAAGCCTCTCTTAAGTCTCTAATGCTTGCCTCCTATGGACCTCCAGAACTATCTCCCAGAGCCTGATTTTTTGGAGACAGGTTGATAACAATTGATTTTCTTGATTCTCTGCAGGCTTAAGATGAGTCTTGGCCACTTCTAAGTTCAGCCATGAGTTAAGAGCATGAGAAAGATAACCTTTAGATAAACATAAGTTACTACAGTGATGAAAGGAGCATTTGCACTTAATAGTCAACTATAGGACTAGAAGCAAACTAGAGCAATGGAATCAGCTAGAACCAGAGGGAAATAGCATAAAAATGCAGCAGAGAGCTACAAAAGGAAACAACCAAGCTATTGTTTTCTTCTCATTCAGATCCCTTGTCAAAGAAGGAAATCAATGCCTTCTCATGAAATCAGGACATAATAAATGATATTAAGATATCATAGCAAAGCAAGGGAAACAAAGCAAAGGAACAAACCAAACTAAACAAAAATAAACTCTTAAATACAGAAAAGAGATTGATTGCTAGCAGAGGGGACATGGGTTCAGGGTAGGTGAAACAGATAAATGGAGTCAAATGATGGATCGAAACTAGGCTTTTGTTGATCTTTATACAGATTTATAGATGTACAGTTCCATCTACAAAAAATACATCTACATGTAATACAAACAACTAACTGTAAACCTGGAACTCAAATGATGTTGTATATTAACATTACTTCAAGATTTCTTTTAAAAAATATAATGTGATAAACTATTGGTAAATCATGGAAAGGTAAACATGTGAGGCATTAATCATAGATAAGTGTTATTTAGTAATATTTCTCTCAGTACCTCCTCATCTCATGTGATAAGGTTGTTCTTCTCTCTCCGGTACATGAAAGGGCAGGGGAAGAACCTTTACAAGGGAATTCACACCCCGCTTTTCAGGCTGATAAATGAGGGCAGAGATCTCATCTGTGTGTTTCTGCCAACCGCCTTCTGTTCAAAATGATTCTTATGCCAGAATGCTGTACTTTGGGGTGGCGTATTCTGATCCCCTAAAAATACAGCATGATGAAATATATCATAGGAGTGTAAGGTTACTTTAATATTTGAAAATCAATCACCATAAATCATATTAGCATAATAAAGGAAAAATATGAACTCAGCAGAGGCAAGAAAGGCATTTGTTAAAATTCAACACCTTAAAATTTGTTAAAATTCAAAATTAAGGAAGAAAGTTTATCACAAATTATGAACAAGAGAAAATGCTTTAATTTGTGAAAAGATGTCTACTAGATGTAGTCTATTACCCACACTGTATTTAATGGTGAAATATGGAAGTGTGTCCCTCAGGTCAGGAGCAAGACGAGAGGGTCCATTATTTCCACATCTGACCTTGAGCAGGAGCTTCCTAGTACCACTATGAAACCAGAAAAATAAAAATACAAAGATCAAAAAGTTAGAAGAAAGAGTGTCATTATTCATATTCATCTATATGCTTCAAATAATTGGAAGATAAATTTAACAGTATGACCTACAGTAGTTTTAAAAACAACAAATGCAAAAGAATTATGTATCAATAACTGTACAAGAAAAATAGCTCTACAGTGAAAATTGAGAGAAATTTTAAAAGTCCTAATCATGTGGGGAAATATTACATGCAAATGATTCAGCTTCTCAGTATGGGTTGCAGATGTCAGTTGCTCCCATACTGATGTGTAGATTCAGTGCGATCCCAAACAAAAATCCACTAAGGAGTATGTATGGTATGTATGTGTCTCTGTGTGTGTGTGCGTGTGTAAATTGAGATGCTGATTTGAAAGTGTTTATGTTCAAATGCAAAGAATATAGAAATCAGTTTGGAGAACAAAACTGGAAGACTTCCATTACCAAATATTGGAACTACTATAAAGCTACAGTAAAGAAGATAGCATCATATTGGTATAAGGCTAGAAGAGACTAGAAAGTCCAGAACCAGATCTACATATATACAGTCATCTGACTTAAGACAGTGGCACCATTTATATATATATATGTATATATATATGTATATATATATAGTTTAATTACAAAACAGGGAAAATTAATTTTGATGGCACCATCCACATCCACATGCTGGAAACCTTCTGTTTATTATGGATGTGGTTACTGGCTGTATATGTATTTAAGAGCCCATACATTGCACACTTGAGATTTGTACACTTGCTGTGTGAATGTTATTCTACAATCAAAATAATAAATATTATAATCCAGAGAGTTTAATGTTTGTTGACTTAAAGCCTCGCCTCTCCCCTACTTCCTCACATTTGAGCAAGCTGATTACAAATCCTGGGTGCTCCCTACTTTAGTGCTGATGGGAAGTTCAAATCACTCAAACTCTTCCCCTAGAACGGGAACCCTTGCCTGAGCAGGTAGGCAGGCAGGCAGGCAAGCAGACAGGTACATACACAAACCTGCATACATACGTGTAAGGCAGAGTAGGCAAGAATTTGGAGGTAAGTACACTGAGTGCTTACACAGAGGTAGTGCCAACCTATGAGAAACAATTAATGAATATCTTCTTAAATAACTGAAATATAAATTAAAAAGCCAAACCAGTCTCCTTTCTGGTTCTCTCCAATCACTCTCAGACCTGCTCAGAGCTTTCTTCCTGTTCCCAGAAAGAGCTCTATGTGAAAAACAAACCTTTTTATACCCTTCTCGTGTGTATATGGCATCATCAATCTCAACATCCAAAGCTCCACTTGGGAATTCCTCTGCCAATGGCCACAACAGAAGGAAAGTGACTTTGCTTTTATCTTTTCTGTTTTATTTCCTGCTACATCCTCAGCACTTACTGCAGTGCCTTGCACTTAGTAGTTACAATAAATACATGTAAATGGAAAGCTACTGGTAAGTGCAAGGTTAGGTAATACATAATTTGAATGGGTGGGAGAATAGATGGGACGATGTTGATAGAAATCACAATGTACATCTCTAAACCAGAAACAAGGAAGACCTTTAAGTCAAGCATGTACCATTAGCAGTGTCAACCATAATGGAATTTATAAGAACAGTAAAGCAAACCTACTTAGAATTATGAAAAAAAGAAGCCATCTGGTAAATGAATGACAGTTGCACAAGTTCTGGGATAAAGATTTCAGGAATTTCATTTCTCATTATGTGGAACAGCAGGCAAATGGGTCTCTGTGGAAATACTCCACTCTGGTGAGCACAGTATGACTCTTGTTTGGAAAAAAATGGAAAATAAAAAGGCACAGAACTCTAGTGCTATGCACTCATTCCCATGGCCCTGTCCATAGGCATCAACTCAGGGATGCTTCATACGGGAACTGAACCCAAGAGCGTGGGTGTGGGCAAGGCAACCAAGACTCGGGTAACAAGAATCTCTCTGATTGGACTTCAGTTAGAACTGGGGCGGGGGAGAGGGCGTCTCCACTGGGCTCTACTGGGCTAGACACCAGCTGTCTAGAGTCAAGGATTTCTCTGGAGAAATTCTTCCCTGGACAGTTCCAGGATTCAGAACTGAGCCTTCCCTGTATGCTTGCATTTCGTCAGCGCCGAATGGATGCCCAGTGAGACCCTTTGATCGCCAATGAAACCTGGAAGAGTTTCTCCTGCCCTAGGTGCCATGTGGCTTTGCCATGTGATCTGCTGCTGCTGGCCATAAGGGCTGCACAAATTGGTTGACTGCGGGGAGGGAGGGAGGTTCAGGTCTTATCCTCTGGTTTCGTGCCTGGGCCTCTGTCTTTGTAAATAAGAAGTGAAGCCTGTGCCTATGGAATGAAAATGCTCAAACTCACTGGGAGGTATTCTTAGGAGGACAGTAAGTGAGTTCCGAGATGACAGCTCACAATAGCCTCATTGGATCAATAATTTGACATAAGTAGGGACTCTTTTTCGCAGGCAAGAAACTGGAAAATTTTCAGAACCAGAAGACGGCTTCCGGTCTCACACTGAGGACAAAAGTAGAAAGAACTACTTCAAAACAATGATAGTCCCGTCCAGGCAGAAGGCCGCCCAAGTCACTCTCCTTAGAGTTTAACTTTCCACCACTGATGTTTCAGGTGGAACAGAAATCTGCAGACGCCTGTCTGGAAAGTAACTGAGACTTAAAAAAATAGAAAAGAAAGTAAGATGCATGATTTGAGGGAGGGGATTGTATAAATTGAGACAGGTGATCCCAACGCTTTGCTTTCCAAAAATAAAATGAAGAATCTCCTAGGATCCTGTAGATCAACAGCCGGGATGTTTAGAGTGGGGCTCCTGAGAAGCAAGGTTTTGGGGGCTCCAGAGCTCTTTGAAAGAGTCGCAATGATCTGAGCTACCATTTTCCTCGTTAACTCTTAACTGTGCCACCAGAAACAAGACTGGAACACTAAAAGTGAACAAGTATTACGAACTTTGAGATGTTTCATCCTGTGTTAAATGTTTCACACGTCTTGCTTTAGCTAAGACCATCCTATGTTGGTCACTTCACAACCATCCTATGAAACAGAAATGGATGTAAGTAAGTTAAATGACCCCATTAATAAGTCCTGAAGCTGGGATTTGAACATACCTTCCACCCTCCTGGCCACTACTTCATTCTGTCTCTAGGGGCATAATGCATATTGGAATTCAGTTGCAAAGGTGGAAAAACTCAGCCCATAATTCCCTGAGCATGGCCATCTGTATTCTGTGTCTCACTGTGGCACCTCACCTCACCTTCTTCCAGGTATCAGGTAAGGTCAAGTCTGACCTCCTACACTATGAGGTCAGTATTGCGGTGGACCCTATGGACAGAGGTGAGGTCGCTTTCAGGCTTCTGTGCTCACCTGCAAACATGCCCTGAGCACATGAGCAACGTCTGTTAAGGGTGCAGGATGAGCTGAAGGTTCATCATGAGCATGACCAAGAACATGCCATCCCTGATCCAGTTCATTCCCTTCATCTTACAGCAATAGAACTGAGGCTCAAAAGGAGAAAATGAGTTGTGTATGGCCATGTGAGTAAGTAGTCAAGCCCAGGGGCCTCTCTGGTGGCACAGTGGGTTAAGCAATGCACTCTGAAGCAAACTGTAGCACGAGTTCAATCCCTGCTGCAGGCCAGGGAGGGGACCCACATAGTGTAGCACACCTCTCCTGCCTCATCTGCTGCTCCCCTCAGCAGTGTGTTTCAGTCAGTCTGCCTGTTCTGCTCCCCACTCTGTCTCTGGTGGATCCTCTCACTGCCATGGACTCTGGCCTGTACCCCAGCTCTTGTATGTTTAAATAAATAAATCTTTAAAAAAAGAAGTAGCCAAGCCCAGAGTCCAGCTTTTCTTGATTCCAAATTTACTGCTCTTCATGTAAAGTCCTACAATCCCTTCTAAACAGCATCCTAACCCAGCCCACCCATCATCCTACTTGATAGTGTTATTGACAATAATCAATGTGCTAATGCTCACAAAACATCTTTTGAGATCTATAAAACCTGATTTTCTAGCAGTTCAATCAGCATCAAGTCAATCCTTATAAACAAGTATGTTTTATCTGTTGGAAAGTTTCCTTTACAAGACAATTATATAGTCAAAACATTTCTTCCAGTAACACTTCCCAGGTCTTCATGACCACAAAGATGCTTGCTAATTACTCTTACCAAGACGCCATTTTATTGGCACATAGCACTTAAGTGCCTACTGAGCAATGGCTGTTTAGTGGCCAAAAGTAGTTAATGCAGCTTCTCAGGGTGCCGAAAATCACACCCCGGGATCAATTTTAACACTAGGAAGATAACCATCACTCATGTAACTGTCTAGCAATTTGAAGAAGCAAGCCCATCAACTCTTCAGGATAGCGAGGCCATTTTGTCATTTACCATGGAGGCAGTGATGAGCAGAGGAATGCACCAAAGAAATGAGCCTCCTTTGGTTTTATGCTCCATCTCGCACTCTACCATCTATTCCAAATTCAGTTTCGAACAAAGCATCATCCCAATTCAAACATCACCAAGAAAAGAACAGACGGACATAAAGAAGAGAGAGACAGATGTACCTTTGGATGGGAGTTAGGTGTGGAACTTCACGCCACCAGAAATAAACAGTAATTTTGACACCAAAATTAGTCATTTGGAAGGGCACCCAAGGAACAGTAAATGAACTCAGAACTTTCACAGATGTCGGAGGAATTGCTCACATAGAAGACTTTTCATTCGCAAATTTAGCTTGCATTTGTTATAAAAAGACTTTTATCTGATTTTTTGCTTCACTAGTTGAGTGTCACCAAAAGCCTTATTTTTTTTCCAAGACAAACTTTGATGCCCCAGAGAAGTTCATCTTGTGCCTGACCTAAGATCTTGCACACAGTAGATATTTATTAATTATCATAAATTCACAATGACCCTGTGTAAGTACACTGAGTACGCACCACCAGTGTTTGCCCCTGTCTTCCTCATCAATTGTGCCTGCTCCTTTCCAAGACTGTTTTCATTTTACAGAGAGCAAACTAAGGTAACTTCCTCCAGATCACAAAGCTGCTAAGTGGGTGAAATCAAAACTCTAAGCCATCCTCTCTGGTTTAAGGACATCAGAAGCACCATGTTATATGTTATGAGTGTGATTAGACATTCCTGTCATTGAATACTTGGGGAAGATACATATGAACTGTGTTCAATCCTGAGATAAGAAGGTTGGAGGTAATGTGGCCAGTGTACAGTATGTTTTAGCTTTGACCTTTGAAATCAGCTTTACAAAGGACTACAATGTTCTTGAAATGCCATTCCTGATCAGTTATTTATGTGTCACATGAGGGCTTGTGCGGCTCACATCACGCTGCCCTTTTGGATTGTTTGCTATTTAGTTTACAAACTGGAAAATAGGTCAGCAAAGGGAGGGGAGGAGAGGACACAGTCAGAGATAAGATTGAAGATAGAGGTTTGGTAAATAGAATTGTTACATTATCACCACCCCACAACCACCCAACCATATCCTGCTATATTATAAGGAGGGAAAGAGCTCAAAATCAGCTTTCTCATTATTAAAGTGAAGGAAATAAGGAGAAATACTGGAGTCTCCCTTATGAAAATGTGTTCCTTGTGCAATATCAGCTCATCTCCTACCCTTTGATCTGTCTGCAAATTAATGGACTGCTTCCTCCTTCAGAACTCAACACCATCCCATCATCCTAACATGGACACATTAAAGCCTCCAAGAAAAATAACAGCAGAGATGCAAGGAACATAAACAATAGAAAAGCTATTAGCCTAGCCCACGAAATTTCTACCTTTGGAATGAAGGCTTCCTATATGCACTGTATTCCCTTCTGTTCCAGTGTTTCTCCACTCTCTGCTAGGACTAACTGATCTGGGGAGGTCAAGTTGAGGAGAATTCAGCACCACAGCATGTTGGTTTAATTGGCTAGGCCCTGCTAAAATCTTCTAAGCTCTACACATTTTGGTAGAGGTATTCTCTACTTCATCACAGATCCATAGACTGACTGATTATGGAAGCATTTTACTGGTTGGAATCCTTGAAAGAAAAGTCATCAATTTCCCAGTCATGCTCATATTGGATTATCTAATGAATATGGTTACCAGGGACTGGAAGGAATAGAACAGAAGCTGTCAAGTCCTCATCGGTCAATTTGTTACGTTAACAAAATTTCATGTTCTCTAAATTAATAGGTATCAAGGAAGGAGCTTATGATCAACTCGGCCAGAAGCACCTGACCCAAAAGGAGCTCATCCAAATTAACAATGCCATGTTCTCCAAATGCTACTGAGAAACAGGTTGATCTGTCTTTTCCAGCGGTATAGAAGGGCTGCTTTTCTCTCTACGGACTCTGATGTGGTGTCTGGCCTGCAATAGGAGAAAAAATTATATATTTGCATGTCAAACCTCTAAGTCCCACGTTTAGTATTAATAGTATTCCTTGGTTAAGCTTAAGCAGAACATACAGGAGTCACACATGAAGGTCTTGGACTTCTGTTTGCACCCTGAGTGCTACTGGCCAAGATAGGTTTCTCAGCATGGCTGGAAGTGGATACAACTTCAAGGAGACAATGAATATTTGTTCAAGCAGCTGATATTGAGCCTCGCACTTGCAACTTGTTCCCCAAATCACCCAGGCTTCAAGGACACTCACAGAAGCCCGATTCATTTCAATACCAGTCTTAAGGTGGCATGCTCAATGGTCTCCACCGCCACCTTCAGGAAAATCTTTCTTGGCCTCTTCCAACTCTGAGCAAGTTTGGGAATTGATACAAGGCAGAGATACTCAAATATATCATACAACTGATAGGAACTCCGTAGATAAATAATATGAAAAGTTGCCAGTTCTGTTTGATAATCCTTCAACTTTCTAGAAGAAAGCAAAAGTATTTTAAAAACTATGACTTTCAGATGAATTTAATAATCTGTTCAAGGGGGGATCCATCATCCATTCTACCAGACAAGAATGAAGCCACATTTCAAAGAGGGATTCCTGGTCTGTAAAATACTGCGAAATGAATTACTGGAATTACTCCATTAGAGAAATTCAGGCTTCCCTCTCAAATTCTGAACAGAATCTGCCTTGGTCTCTGCCTTTGAACTTACAGAAATTGGATCTCCTTCATGCTAGTTCACCAGAATTGAGGGAAATCACCCATATTACAGCATTTTTCCAATTTAACTTTTTTTGTTTTCCTTTTTGCATAATATCTACATAGGTATATGAAAAGGATTGGAAACTTCCCTTTGTCTTAGTACTTACTTCTTGCCTTTCTGCCTTCATCCTTGCTCAACCAGAATATGACCAAGCAAAATTTCCACCTTTCAAGCCTTAGGTAGAAATCAGAAGCAAATATCACTGGGGGATTTCAAATGCCAGGATTAGGCAAAACCCTTCACACATCTGGTCAATTTGTTTTGTGCTGGAAGGACATTTAATCGATATCTGTCTGATTCGCTTATACATGCATCATCCAAAAGTCATTTTGAAAGAACCATTTCACTCCCAGAAAACATTTATACATCTGTTTCTAGAGATATAGATGAGATATTGTAAATCTTCTTGTACCAAGAAAACCATCCTTCAAATCCCCCTCACATCAAAAGTTTCAGGAAGCGCAAGATTTAGGATTGCTCTAAATATGTTCCATCTCAAAGTTTCTCCCATCGCTCCTAGGAGCAAAAGTAAAGATCCCATCTGTTTGTTTTTGCACAGAAACAAAAGCATCTACCTAAAGAAGAAGGTGAGGAATGTGACCAATCTCTAACCAACCAGCTTCCCAAATCCCTTAAGTGTAAAATTTTACAAGTTCCCTCATTGGCCCAAGAAGGGGCCACTTCAGATTACAGACAGAAATAATATCATTTTATCCCCCAAGGAAATCATATTTATAAAACCCTAAAATTTTGGTGTAACATTTGGGCCCCATATTAATCTACAAATATAGCTGTCATGAAAAGCCTATTTAAATAAAAAAAAAGCAGAGCAAGAAAAAGCCTAGAAATCATTCATTTTGCCTTTTTTAAGCCATTACTATGCAGCAAAACAGTACATTCTTCATAAAAAGAACTAGCTACATGAGAAATGTTCATCATTCCTTTTAATAAGGGAGATGGTGGTCAAAAGCACAATGAGATACACCCATAGGGCTGGCCCCCATTAAAAAGATCCCCAACAACAAAAGCTGGAGAGGATGAAGAGAAAGAGGAACCCAATCCCACTGATGGTGAGTCTGTAAAATAGCAGAGATTTTGGGAAGCTGGATCTGGATTTACCTATTTATATAGTAGAACATTCAAGGAAGCAAAATACTCATAAAAACTAGTACACATGAATAAACAAAGTGAGACTTCTGAGATTAAGAGTAAGGGGAGAACAAGAAATGATCAGAGTTGTCTAATTGTTGGTGTTGAGAAAAAAAAACTAGAACTCAAAAATAAAATGATCATTTAAAAGATTTTAACAGAATCATTTTTTATAGCAATGCTAAATCCTGTATTTCATTCAAATGAAAAGAACTCAAATCTTGATCATACTATAGGATAAAGCAAAAGGCAAACTAATAGTAGCTAACATTCATCAACCGATTGCAACCAATCAAGTACTGGATGTGCAATTACTATCCTTATCTAATCTTGTCATCCACCTCATATTTCATATCCAGTGATCACTCTCATTTTACAGAGGAAACGGGCTCACATTGCTGGTAGTGGCAATGATGGGATCCGAATCTAATCTGTCTGACACCTGACACCAAGGCCTGATTCTTAACCCTACCCTCCCTTTAAGGAAACAGTAACATAACCATATTTCAACAACTTCAGAAAATAGGAAATAAAAGCCAACAAATAAATCTACCCTACCTACATTTTGGAACATTTGATTATTTTTCTCTGTGAAGCTCTTTCCTTAGCTAGCTATGAAAATGCTTTCCTTTTTTTTTTAAATGCAACTAGCATCCTATCAATATTTCGTTAGTATAGAAATCTCGTGATAGTTATTTTCTTTGTTGACTGCATAACATTCACTGTATGGGTAGACCATAATCTATTTATGATCTAGCAGTTGGGAATATCTTTATGCCATAGATTCCTTCTTAAATACACTTAGAATCGACTTCCAGAAATGGAATCACTGGGTCAAAGAGTATGACTCTTTAATGGCTCTTAAATTCCTTTCCAAAAATGTACACCCACATCCAGGTGACACTGCCTTTCTCACCACATCCTCGTTTGCATTAGGCATTATCTTTTATCTTGTTGTGTTAACTGGTAAAAAATGAAAAAAAAAATTTTTTTCCACCTTCAAGTTATTAGATATAGTTCAATACTCTCATTTATCAGATGAGGACACAGGTTCAATATAAATGACAGAATGAGCACTAAAATCAGTATTCCCACTCAGTATTTCTTGAGTGAATAAATAAATGAAAAAATGAACAACCCTCTCAGCTCAAGTTCCTTCTGTTAGCCATACTACTTTCCCCATACATCTCTATTTCTCTTAAATTCTAAATTATCTTTCCCAACACTGCTCAGTAAAGTCATAATCATGTGCATTACTCTCTCACTTCAGAAGAACAGTGTATCTGATATCATCAACAGAACACGACAATGAAGTAACTGACCAGGCGGGGCCTGATTCTGATGCTGGGTTAAGCTGCAAGAAGTTGGACAAGGTTTGCAGCCCATTTTTCTCAAGTGTGGGAAATGAGCACTTGAGTAAATGATTTTCCAGTTTTCTTCCACTTCCAATTGATTATGGTGGCAAATAGAAACCATGCTGGACTTCAAAATCATAATTTCCCCCATTTCTGAACAACACAAAGATGCACCATAGAATAGTAAGACACAAGACACGTTTGGGAACTCTAAAATTTTCCCAGCATATCAACATGGTGAATTAGAATGTTTTCCACGCATTGTCCATACGAAAGGAGTTCTTGACTGCATTGGAGCCTGACTACACAGCTCCCTGTGGCTTCGTGTAGTAGTGTTGGATTCATCTTCTTTTGTCTGAAAGGAAAGACTAAGGCCCAGCAGTTAAGAGCATGAACTCGGGTCAGGCACTCCTACACTTGAACCCTGTAGGGATCTCTACAGATCCCTAGTTGTAAGGCTCTGGACAAATTTCCCTCCTACCTGAGCCCTGGTTCAGGCTCCGAGTGGGCCAGGCCCCAGACATCTGTCACAGAGGTGTACAAATTGTACCTCCTTGTGGAGTGTTTTCAAGGATTCAAGGCAATAATGTTTATAAAATTCTTGCCTCAAGTAACGCTTTGTGAAACATATTCAATAAATGTTAGCAGTCATAACTTTCATCATTTATTTTTATTAATAAGCCAGAAGATATTTCTCGAAAGCACAGAAAGTGTGACAAATGGGTTATTCAGAGGAGAGTTTGGTTCCCACTCACCAAACAAACTCATTGGGTCCCTTAGGAATAGCCTGCTTTCTCCTGTGGGGGAACTATCTTCAAGAAGCTTCTGCCTCTATAGCAGTTGAATGGCTCCAGGGCACATTTTCTGCAGTGGAGAGGGCTGCCCTCTCTCTACAACAAATGCTCTATGGCCTAATGGAAACATAATCTGTATGGCCCTTGGTACTTAAACTGAGCCCTGAGTAACGGCCCTCAGTCTTGGCTCATTATCCCAAGCTCCAGTGAGCTTTTTGAACTGTTATTACCCTGATCCCTCTGCTTAGATTCCATAAAGTGTTGAAGGTGTTTTTGGAGGAAAATGCTAGCGGCAGATTTGGACGCCCTCAGCATAATTAAACACCAGAGAGTCACTCCGAACCAGATGAGCTCCAGGTCACAAATTGCCACAGCGACTATTGACATGATGTCTCGCAAAATATTCATTTCTATTCTGCAGAGGCATAAGTATCTCTTTGTTAGCAAACATGCCTGCCTTCATCGCTTGGCCAAATTATTTCTTCAGATAATTGGGAGACAGAGAATTAGAGAGAAGGACATAGAATGTGCGTGCTGATTAATGATTAGCTACAGAGAACAAAAGGTCTTACCCTTAGTCACAGAGGGCAAAGGAGAAATAATGGCAAGAAAAGTCCCCTTCATTCTCACTACCTAATAGGTGGCTGCAAGGGGACTTGCTACAGGGGTTTGCTGTCATGGGCTGTGTGGGTTTGTTTAATTAGGTTTTGATTAAGCTTTGAGAGAGCTTGGCTTTGACTTTCTGTTTAAATTTTTGCCTGTATGTACAGGGCTTACTTTGATTGGTCCCCTCCCACCTGCCTCCTCCTAATATAGATTGAGCACCAATTTGGGGACCTGTGCCAGGCACTTATTAATGTGAACTTGAACTTCTCATCCCAGTATATTAAATGCAATCATAATCCCTCCCTCACAAGCTTGCAGTGAGGTTAGAGTAACATGTGAAAAGGTATGAAATAGAAGAGACAGCGCCGGGATTCAAATCTGCACCTTCTTCATTCAAACTCTGCAAGGTGGATGCCCACAGGAGGGGAAGAGACCGAGAAAACATGTCCAAACCACATCTCTCCATGTCTAGGACTTATATATAACTGAGGGTAGGTGAATAAAAGGTTCTGCAAAGCCCCTGGCCAGCCACTAGATGCAAAAGAGAATGAGAAAATGCCCTTGAAGTCTGGACAATATGGGATGAATCAGCCAAATGTGTCCTTCACAGTGACCAGCACAAGTGTAGGTACGTGGGTTAGATCAGAATAACCAGCAATGGTTGCCTGAAATCCTGACTTGAGAGGGTTGTCGTACCTCTGAGTAGCAGAAAAGAATTCTGGGATCATTTATTGATGTCTTCCATGGAAGACAGGTCAAGGGAGAGAGAATAGAGCCAAGCATGCCATAAACTTGTCATCTATGGGAATATTAGATGTGTTATGTTTCTAAGAAGACCTTGAGGTCTTCTAGCAATAGACTGTGAAAGCTATGCCATAAAGTTTTGTTTTGTCATAAAGTTTTAAGATAAGTCTCAGGCATGTCATATGCCATATACTGGCCAGAGTTAACAATATGGTATTGTTTTGTGTACTTAAAAGCTGCTAAGAGATCTATACCACTCTAAAGAGTAGATCTTAAATGCTCTCATCACAAGAAGAAAATATTTATAACCATGTGGGTGATTATATTAACTAAACTTGAAAAATATTCACTTTGCAATATATACAAATATTAAATCATTACATTGTACAGCTTAATACAATGTTATATACCAATAAAATCTCAAAACAACTAGAAAAATAATCGACCGAAAATAAGAACATCTCGAGATACTATTACAAATGGCAAAACAGACACGTCCCTCCTTTATCTCTTTACAGGTAGCTCTTCTGCCACATCCTGCCACATCTTAGCATGTGCCCTGGGCTCATGCCTCCAGCCACTACTCTCGCTATTCATCAAGTTCCCCAGGACCTTTACAAAGGGCAATCTTTTCATACAATTGGACTCCTAGAAAATTATTTGCAAATCAGAGAGCAATCTGGAGAAGTAGGGAAGAAAACAGGTATATTTTTCCCAAGTTTAATATACAAAACCTTATGACATGGTTTTTACAGTCTATTGTTAATTTTTTTATTATTATTATAGCAACTCCTTTAGCCCCTTAAGATGAAAATGGATGTATTACATCCCTCTGCCCACTCACTGCATACATGGCACAAGCTTCAACTCTTTCAATGTTAACCACTGAACCACTAGCTTCAGTGTATTGTCTCAGAACTAAGAACATGAAGATGTCTATCCACAATCTCTTTTCTCAATGAGCTCATTTCTGTGAGGAGGCAGATAGCAAAGAGCAAACCAAATTCAATAAGGTAAACACTGTCGTGGAGTCTATATAAAGTGTTACGAGAACAGTGAGAAGAAAGTCCCCTACCTACTGTGATGAGGGGAGCCAGGGAGGGTTTCATAGAAAAAAAGACCATACGATTCATGGAACTGGGTGTGAAATAGTCATGGAATATTCTAGATGAAAAATAATGAACATCCCAAGGGGAAGACATGATGAACAGAAACAAGGAGGGATGAAAGGACAGAGTGAAAACGAGTGAATCTGGGCTGCAGGATACACTTAAGAGAAATGTGGATGGAGCCAAACTGAACCAACTTATGCTGGAGCGTTAACCCAAACCCATGGGGATTCGGGTAAGTCCTAAACTGCATGTCCACTTATTTACCCCAAACAAATGCATCAAAATAGAGAAAGGAGAGTTATTAGGATTCCTCTAAAAGAGCAGTGAATTTTTCTAGAAGAGATTCCTTGGCAAACTGCTAATAGTGGAAGCTAAGGTCCCAACTGACTCAATGCATGCAGAACTTTGGGTTGTGGGGTACAGGGAGGCTTTTACACTAGAGAAAGTGTCAGTACAGCATAGATGGACCCCTCCCTTTTCCCATCAGCAAGTCTACCAAAAAGTCAAAGATACATAAATCCTTAGATCAGAGAAGATCCCTGGGAGTTGGACTCAAGTGCTGGGTTCTG
Organism: Galemys pyrenaicus; assembly: GCA_019455555.1. Classification (NCBI taxonomy): domain Eukaryota; kingdom Metazoa; phylum Chordata; class Mammalia; order Eulipotyphla; family Talpidae; genus Galemys; species Galemys pyrenaicus. The sequence goes on along the minus strand of JAGFMF010011658.1, from coordinate 4,529,560 downwards.
GCAACAACCTCAGGTGGAGCCAGACGAACAGGCCACCGCGGGCATGCACCAGCTGCCCCGTGAGCCCGTAGGCTTCACCAGTTCTTGAAGGGGGCAAGAGGCTGCGGCCGGCATCCAAATTACAGGTCCTGTCCTCTGGAGCGTGGAAAATACCAGAGAGGAGGAAGCAGATGGTCAGATGGCACCCCCGCCTCTTCCCGGGACCTCAGACCAGGGCGACTGCTGTTACTGGCGCTGGAACAGGCACCAACAGAGGCTCTAAGACACTGTGCATTAGGTCACTCCCACAGCCACGCAGCCAGCGCTGAGGTTGGCAGACGTCAGAACAGAGCCGCCCTGTCCGGTGTCTTGCTGATGGACATCTCGCCCGACAGACGAAGTCCCACCGTGTAGGGGTTTACGCTGCACACCCTAGAGATTGAGCCACGCGTGGCCCCAGCCTCGGAGATACCAATTTTCTGTCCTAAAAGCACAGAGTTGCTAGGACCGTTCCCCGTGCCCTGTGTTAAATACAAGAACAAGTTCATGCAAAAGCAGCGGAACAAACAGCCACAAAAGCAGTGGAACGGAAAGGTGCACAGAGTCCTCTTGCTCACTGGCACCGAGGCACGCCAAGGAGGAGGCAGAATCGCGAGAGGAAAGAGGACGTTGAAAGCAGTTTTCAAATTGCCTCTGATCAAAGTAATTTATTATAATCACTCCCCTTGCCAATTCAGAAATGACAATCTCAAGCGACAAAATGTTCTTTAAACGTTTAAAATGCCAAAACCACAAGGGGGAGGTGCCTAGCAGAAACCCGCAAGTTGCTTAAAGCCATAAGTCCTATTTGGATGTATTGCCTCCTGGACCGTCTACAGGGTATTCAGGCTTATCCTGTTCCCAGAGCTGCGTGTTTTCCTTTTCCATTTTTTGTCCTTCTTTTGCAGCAGGCCTGAAGGACTGCACAGGCCACGTCAGCGTCCCCGCCCAGCCGTTCACTCCCAGATATTCTTAAGTGCACACACCTCCTGCAGGGGCACTGTTAGCGCCTGCCTTTGCCCTCCTTCTTACAGAAAGTCTGAGAAGGACTAAGGAGAAACTGCCAGGTTTGCAGCCCTGCCGTCTCTTCTCTGAGCTCCTCCAGGACAAGGGTGTCCAGCCTGATTCAAGCTGCAGCCCTGGGTTCCTACTCTGTGGAAGGCACCTGTGGGCACCCTGGCCTGTCTGTCCTCATAGATCCACTCTGATACCGACTGTTGGACACTCGTCATCTCCTGCTTGGTCAGTGGCATCATATCCTCTTTGCTGCACCACTTGACCCCATCTTTGACATCCCTTTACCCTCTTCCCATTGGGCTGTCATTGGCCCTGTTCCATGCCCTCCTGTGCCTCATCCAGGAAACCCAGTGTGATAACCCCGAGCAGGTGACTTTCTACCCCCCGTGCTGTGGGGTTAGCCTCCTTGAAAGTTGTTTGACTTGGACAGGAGGTGCCCTAAGCAACCACCTCGAGGCAGACGTCTGTGATCCTTTTTCACTTTTGTTTTGCTGGACAGAGCTCACAGAGAGAAGATCTGATTGTTGGTGTAATGGATTTACAGAGGCTGACATGAGGAAGGAGGAGGAGGAAAGTACCGTGATAGACAGAGGCAGGAACTTTGACAGAGAGGGAACCAGTGAAAAAGTCTAGAAGCATCTCACCAAGCTTCCATTCCATGGTGAACAACGTGATTCCTCTTTAGCCACCCTTGAATGTCCTTAAAATCTTCGTTTCTCATCCAAATAGGGAGGCCAGCTCTCCAGAGCCTCAATACAAGCATGGGGAGCGAGGAGAGACTGCCCAGGGAGGAGCTACCACAGCGGACCACGCACTCTCTGTGCATCCATGAGGTACAGTCCCGGCCCCTGAGCTGGCTTTAGGGCTGACACAGGTCATTGTTTGCCTGGATGCACATTACTGCTCAAAAATCCACCCCGGTTCAGCCTCCTGTTTTCTCATCCAAGTGGATTCCTCGGTCTGACCCTCTACCCCCACCGCACCTACTTTGTCTTACTCTTGTCCTCTTCGCTCCAACGCAGCTGTCACCTTGCCTTCTAAGACCAGGGCCTCTTCGTACTGTCCCTGAGTGTGGAGTTCATATGACAAGTGTATGTGATGACACGCTTTGTCCAGGCCCCTCTTGGTCCCTTTTCTCCCCCAGGATTTGGTCTGTCCCTCTGCCATGTGCTGCCCCATGGGCCACCCCCAATTTAGTCCCAGCCAGGCCCAGCTCTGTCTGCACATACTAGGAAGGGGAACAGAGAGCACCCCCCTCTCCTCTGCAACATCACTTCTTTCTTCTCATAAACATAGTCTGTACCCCAGCCACACACTTTCTTCCAATTCTGTTCCTGCTATCACACCAGCCAAAAATAAACCTTTATCTGTCAAAATTCTCTTTCTCCTCCACAGAACAGCAGCACCCTGATCTCCATCACAAGTTATTTCTTAAATAGTCCACGATGAACTTACCAGAACCGACTTTCTAGGAAACGCTTTCAAAACTTGTCACTTCTGCTAAGAGTTGATGGCTTCTGAGCCTGAATCGAAAAGAATGGGTGGATTCTAGGCTCTAGAACCAAATGGCTTTTTCTCGTAAAACTGACTTTGTAAGCAAGAACCACTGGTGTGCTAACGACATTGATAGGTATACCCCCCCCCCCAAAAAAAAGTTTAAATAGTCGCTGATCTAGAATTCTAGCAAATTTCTATGTGTTTCTTGGGAAGGAAACAAAAAACAACCCTGGTTAGAATAAAAGGAAAAAAGGAATTTCCTCTTAAGGGAATGCCTGCCTCTGACACGCCTGGACCAGAACCTAACAGAAAAGAATAATCAGACACAGCATTGTCAGGAGCCAGGAAAAATGAAGCTTGGCAGCCAAGGCCTGCCTCCCCACACATTTCACTTGTTTGAACTCAGCTCTCTGAGTTGGTGTGGCCCCATGTCTCTCGGGCCCCCCACCTTCCTGATCCATGGGAGCTAAGCACAGGGAGCAAGCTGGCCCTGGGGATGAGCCTCCCCACGCTGCCACACCCACAAGCAGCAGCAGCAGTGTAAAAATGAAAAGCAATGCAGTAAGATTCTGTTGCTGCATCACTCCAATAAATCAAAATCTCTGCCCACTGTAACAGTCCAGGAAGCGATGGTCAGTCACTGTGATGTACAGTGGTTATTTAAGGCACTGTCGAAGCCAAAAGTATTTATGAATCTCCAAAAATAATTTCTCCTCTACTCCCTTCCTTCCAACACAATTCTTCAAAATACCCAGGCACACTCAAACATATGCCCTGCCTTCCCGGACCTCGCAGACATGTTGAAGGTCACAGGTTTTTGTCTATCTTTTTAAAATATTAAATGACAAACTGAAAAAATAAAACTATAGTAGGCACTGGTTTCATCTGCCTCACACTCTGCTTTCTGATAATTGCACATCCTTCCCCAGTCATATTCCCTGCCACTTGGGGAGCACCCCCATGCTGCAAGGATGCAGGGACCCCAGCCATGGTCAATGAGGTTTAGACTCACCTGGCCACAGAGGCGGGTTCTTGGGGGAAGTGTAGACTCTTCAGAGCCAAGGGGATCAGGCGTGGTGCTGCAGCATTGGGAAGGAGGAGTTTCTCCACGAGGATTGCTGAGCTGTAAGCAGAAGCTATCCCAGAACTGCCTCATGGGGAGACCCTACAAAGAATGAGTCAACATAAGAAAGATCCAGAGTTAGAAAGAACACAGATTCTAATAGAGAGATTTAGTGCCCTAAGCCCAATCACCCCCGTGTCCAGTCCCCTTTATTGAGCTGTTTGGTAGAGCTGAGTCCTGTCACTGTGTGCTCCTGAGGGGGCAGAGTGCAGGGAGCTAGGGCAGAACAACAGGCAGGAGGCCACACTGTGACAGGAAGGAAAGGGGGCCCTGTGAGTTGGTAGCATCCTACTGACTACAAGAATTTGGAGGGAAGCAGAAGGTCTCTCACACTGATTAAGTGCTGGGCGAGTGTTCTGTCGGGTTAAAGCAATTCTAGTTAAGATAAAACTCTGCTTTTCAGGCTGTCTTCTAAGTCAGGCCCTATTCCCTGATACATGTCAACCTGCTACAACTCGGTTCATCGTGGCTTCTCTGCTTGACATTTTCAATTCGCCAAGAGGGAATAACATGACTCCTACTCCCTCTGGGTCATAAGGTCTATCGGAGTGACCAGCCAGAGGGCTGTGAAGATGTCCTCATACCTACGTGCTTACTTCTAGAAAGAACTCTTTAGGGAGCTTGAAAAATTTTTTTCAAAACCTTTGAGAAGGACAAAAGAAAGGGATCACGCGTGGCCTTATCGGTTGATAGAGGAACATCACATCCCACCTCCGGGCAGCCTTTCAGAGCTGCTGACATCTGGCAGGAGTTACCACAGCAGACAAGAAGCACCTGCGTGTTTGACTTGTCTCCTATATTTCCTCAGGGTCAAAGATGGATGGCTCTCTCCTGTGTGCCTACCCTCCCCCCCCCCCCCACAAACACACACGGGAGGGGAAGGGGAGCTCCCTTGGATTGGATTAGCACCTGCAGAAAGAAATGCTGCTTTTTCTCGTCTCAGTTATCTACAGGACAGCACAGGTCTTTCCAGCTATGGGCACATATTCTGCCCCTTTTTCTCCTCATAAGGATCAGCCAAGAAGTTGAATTCAGTCACATGCCAGCTGCTCAAGGCCCAACTTGAACGCTGCTGGGAATGACTCATTGCACTGCCTGGGACTTTGCTCTAGGAGAGGAGAGGCTCCGCCCTGGCTCTCCTCCCTGCAGGCACCAGTGTCCTGGCACCAGAGGCATCTGACAGTGACAGATCCCTCAAGGGGAAGATCTGGGAGCAACAAAGACTGCTTTATGGCAGAAAATTCCTCTCTAAAGTAATTGCTTCTTAGCCAATCAGGTGTCAGTTATGGGCATTGATCTGCATATTTCCAAAGCAGAATTACTCACCCCCCAGAGACATACACTTCACTGGCACAAGTGGCTGAAGGGATCTAACCAGGTCAGAGGCTCACCACCATGGAGTGTATTTCCCAGACTGCTTTGCTTGCACCAACCCAAAGGCATTTGCTTTCACTTTCCTCACACAACCTCCTGGTGAGACAGGCACAGATGTGAATCCCTCTCTGGTACTTACTGACTGAAACGGTAGCCAGTCACCCAATTTATCAACACTCCAAAGTCGTCCTGTGTGAAATGGGACCTGAAGGACCTGCTCATGGCTGGCTACGTGGGCTACATGACAAACATAGGTGACGTGCCTAAAGGAATCTGACTGGTGTGGAGCAAAAGCGTGGTAAGCGGCAGTCCTTCCTCTGACCTCCTTTCCCCAGTATAGAAACTGACAGGGTCACCTCCACCTCAGAGTCTAAGTCACGTAACCTGTCCGCACTCCCCTTAAGCACTAAGATCATAAGGGTGGCGGGGGTTGACCGGTGGAGTTACCTCATTTTATACATCTGGTTCATAGTGACCCCAAAGTCTTTGAAACAACAAACTAACTGGGCTGAACAGTAGCAACATCAGAAGTGCCAGCTGACTGAGCCGTAGGCTGAGGGAACAGCAATTCGTTGCTTCTGCATGCGTGTGGTGCATATTTATTCACCAAATCCCTCTTCAGCGAGAGGTTCAGGAATTCTTCTGCCCCCGCAGTTCACAATCTCCTCATCCAGACCCTGCCGGTTGTGATGACATAGGGTGGGTCCCGCTGGAGAAGGAGCCCAGTAGCCTCTGCTCTGCTTGGCACAATGACGTGTTTGCACCAGCTGTGACCCTGCCCCAAAAGCCCCACCCTCTCCATGGGCACCCCACCTGCCCTCTACCCTCAGGTCTGCTGAGGTGAACCTACCCCACTTGCCCTCAGTTCTGGGGTTCTTGGTGAGACAGGCACACCATGTTTTGATTTGAAGCTGATCTTTTTTAGTAAGAGAGATTGTCACCAATCATAGAAAAACTCCTTGCTGCACTCCCATCTCTCCCTGTGGTGAATCAGCTGCCCTACCTCAGGGCCTTCACACTGTTCCCTCAGCCCAGATCAAGGATTCTTCCAGTGGCTGAATCCATCTGCGTCAAGAACTGGCTTAAATAACAACTCTTCAGAAGGGCCTCCCCAAAACCCCTGTTTAAGTGGGTCTCACCCTCCTCATACTCTGCTTATGCTGTTCGTGAGGAATGCAATGTAAGAAACTAAAAATAGTTTCTAATCCCATATGGATTACTTGTTAATTTTCTGCCACTTGCTTTAAACCCTAAACTCTCTGAGGGAAACTGCCATGTCTGTTTTATTTATTTGTATTTCTAGCACCATTCCGGCAAGTCCTTCCTTTCTACTTAGTGAATGAATGAATGATGAATAAGTGAATACTGGGACCCCACTTCCTGAAGAATCTTTTCCCAGTTGTGCTGTGTCCACCTTTAAGGCTGTCTGTTCTCTTTGAACAAAATGCTTGACTCCCACAAGCAGGCTACCAAACTAGGGAGCCCATTGTGTAGCACTCTAGTGTTATGGAGACAGGCGTTTATGAAAGGCATTAGACCACATGTATGTGGGGGAGGAGTGAACTCAGAGAACCAAATAGTTACTAACCCATCCACTGAAAGTCCACCTCATGAAGCAGGACTAGGTGGAGCTAAGAGGGAAGCTCCACTGAGGTGGCTCCATCACTGAATAGGACCTGAGCGGGGGACTTTGGGGAAGCCTGGGGGTTGCTGCCTTGTGGGTCACTGCCAAGCCCTGGGTGTTAGGCTTGCGGCCACTATTGGTTAGAGAAACAAGATGGACATAGACTAAAGAACACTGCCAAGCCTAGGTAGCTATCTGTCACCATGGATGACCACAATCACCTTTCGGAAGGAAAGGTTGCCATTTCACCGTCACCTTCCAAATTCATACAATGTCCTCTCAGGTCATCTGACCCCAGCCCCACAGGGAAGGGAACTCTTGAAGCAGAACTCCAACTTCAGCCAGGCTGGCTTGATACTGCCCGAAAAACTCCCCTTGCCTATTCAAGGCCACCTCTTCCCTGACAGCGCTCTCAGCATATGCTGACGGCCCCTTGCTGGTCCTAACCCCACATTGAAAAACCTCCTATGCCCGAGGTCTGACTTCTAGAGCCCCGCGACCATGCCCCCCTGTGCCACCAGTGTTCTCATTACATCTCATTCTCTCCTAAGTCCCACTGAGAACAACAGGGGCCTAGTTTATCCTGGTGATTTGGAGAAAAGAACTTTGCAAAATAGCTCTGGATAGAATGAAATAAAGGAACCTACTGACTTGGGAGACAATAGGGTCTTCCTCTGCTCCCTCATCAGAACCCACCCTTCACTGCACCAGCTGAACGAGGGTTAAACTGTCACTTCTACATGGATCAAGGTTTCCTTGGTCCGCATGAACACCCTCCATGCCTACTGAAGTCCAGCTGTCCCTTGCAGTGCCACCCTTACAAGCTCTGGCAGGTGTCCATGGGGAGAAAGGGCAAGAAAAACCAAACTCAGCTTCTGTTATCACCACCCCCAGATTTACATAATACAACTGAGCCTGGAGATGTGAAGAGGCTTTGCAAGCTATTCTCCAATTCTCCCTCTGCTATGGGGTCCAGGCCTCTGCTCTTCCTCTTCCCACCAGCCACCCCAAGGGAACATGCCAGCATCCCAGTGTTCTGGAACAAAGGAAAGCCTCCAAGGCAGCTGCCACGTCCTCTTGTCTTTTCCGGAGGTGACGAGCTGTCTGGCTCCTCCTGCTATCCCGCTGCTCCAGAATGTAAATCACAGGAGGTCTCCTGCCTGAGAAAAACAATTAACTCAAAATACCAGGATTACCGTCTGCCACGTCTACAAATCTCCCCAGCTCACATTTGTCTCTCTCAACAATTTATGCTTTGCAGTGTCAAGCTGTTCAAATATCCTGTCTTTTTCCCTAAATGGACTGACTCGTGGTTCTTGGATGGCTTGGATCATTTGTTGTAAAAACCAGTGCTACGGGCAACAGCGCCCCCAAGAGAGCTCATGCCAGGTGAGGGGGAGGGCTGGCATCTCTGACTTCCTTTGTCCACCAAAGTGAAGACCCATGTCTACTTGCCAGTGAAACAGGAATACGAGCTTCATATTTTCTTTTTTCACTTTATGCTTTGTATGGATTGCACCTTCTCTCTGGACAACTCAACATGATGAATCTTCCATGCTCCACATCATGAAGAGAAGAAAAATCACCACATGGGTGATGGCAGTAACCCAGTGGTTCTCTACCAGAGGGGAATTTGTTGCCCTCAAGGACATTCTGCAACATCTGGAGGAATCTCCAGATTCCTGCCTTGGGCTCTCTCACAACAAGGCAACAAGGCTGGGAGCAAGGGTTCCATGAACCTGGTGGGTGGAAACCAGACAGGCCAATCAACATCCTCCAGCACCAGGACTCCTCCTTGCGCCTACTGCAAAGCATTTCCTTGCACAGAATTTCCAGTGCTGAGGTTGAGCGCACCGGAAAGAACCCAATGCAAGGTGGCTTCGCTCACATTCTGCTTCAATGACCCCAGGGCCTTGCTTCAAAGCAATATGGTTTTTAGAGAGGAGAGAGCGAGCCCAAGTCAGGTGTTTCACCACTTTCTGATCGTGCCTGAATCTTACCCAAATCAAGTGTGCACGTTTGGACATCCACGCCCTGAAGCTCAGTGCCTTATCTGCAGTGAGGCTGTGCCCACGGCTGCCCTGCTGGCTCACGAAGCTCTCGCCACACTCAGCAGAGGGAGTATACTGACAGGCTCACTGAGCCCAGGGAGAAAACACATAAAAGTAGCAGTGAAGAGGCTCCATCTTGGTAATAAATTGAAAAGAAATATTGTCCTAGCATCTGGCATAAGCATTCCTGTTGGGAAGAAAATTCTGTTACGTCTCCCTCTTCCTCCTGGTCTTTTGAATTAAAAATAAAAAACAAAAACAGCTGATGAGTATACTTAAGGAAAGAGAATCATCCCAAGTTTCAGAGAACTGTGAAATTGCTCTGCAGACGTCACAGGCAGAAGAGCTGCTCCTTAGCAGGTAGACTCAGCTCGACTCAGATGGGGCGAAGCGCCCCATGGGCAGGGTCCCTACTCATCTGCACATCTTAAAATGTGATGCCAGCTGTTCCAGTTGAATTGTGTGGAGTGATATACCGTGAATCTTCCTGCTATCCTCGCCTCAAATTCTCATGAATGCTTGGGAAAGTGCGAGTGCGTGTGAGTATGTGTGGGTGTGTTTGTGTCTATAGGGAATGGCTTACATGCTCATGACTTTTCCTATGTCCATGTTTGAAATTCAGCACCTTTTTGATTTACACACAAACATATACACATCCACACTCATGGAAATCTGGAGTAAAGTCATAGAAATTTGAGGAAAAAAACTTTTGTTTTGGGGTTTTGTTTTTGTTTTCTTTTATGTTTCATGCTTTTTAGATCCTCAGAAATCTTCACAAATCCCCAAGTCACCAAGATATTCTGTTTTCTTCTAATGGTTTTCCTTTCCCACCACCAACCTTTATACCCCTTTGATCCTTTCTTCCTCCTCCCTTCCTCCTAATCTCAGAAGCCTCACTTGGTTTGTTAGCATCCACTAGTTTTAATAGGTATTTTGCTTTCTCATGTCAACACTGTGTAGCATCCAGTATTTGTCTTTGTCATTCTGACGTGCTTTGCCACACAGCAGTCCTTCAAACATCTTCCACTTTTCCATAAATGGCAATATTTTGTCTTTCCTTATGACAAAACAATAATCCATTGTGTGGCTAGGCCACATCATCTTGAGCCAACCCTCTGTCATGGGTACTTAGGTTGTTTCCATGTCCTAATAGTTGTAAATAATGTCGTAATAAGTGTTGTAGAGCATGTAATTGTTTGAATTGATGGTTTCATGCTCTTTGGATAGTTGCCCAAGAGTAGGATTATTGGACCATACGGTATTTCCATTTTTGTTTTTTTTAAGGTAAATCCAGAATGCTTTCCAAAATGACTGCACCAGTTGATATTCCCACCAGAGGCATAGTAGGGGTCCTTTTTCTCCGCATCTTCTCTAGCATTTGCTGTTGTGTCATGAAAAAGAAATTTGAATCAATGCTACAATGGTCATAAGAATGGGGTCACCTTGCTTACTTGTGGGTATATCTGGGGTAAGTGTGGGTATATCTGGGGTGAGTTTGCGGAGTCCTCGGCTGTTCTGCATTCTTAGTTTTTGGCACACATCTCTGACTTGTGAACACCCCACCACCTCCGGTACTATCAGTGGGTCTGTGCAGAATGTTTGTTGCCGGTTACAAAGACATTCAAAGCATGCCCAGTTAAACATGCCACATGACAGGGATGAGAGCCTCTCCCACTCTGGAAGAGAGCTGAAACTAAACTTTGCTTCTTCCCTCCCACTAACCTTGAATGGCTAGACTTAATAATCATGATTTTAGAAAAGGAGCCATTCTCAGTGTCATTGGAAGGCAGCCAAGATGGCTTTTCCCAAAAAAAATTAGTTTTTAAAAGATCAGCACTCATTAGTTGGCTTCTCCATTAAATGAAGCACATGCAGTGAAGGGAATAATTAGTGAAGTTAACTGTGACTTCACAGAGAACCAAGGGGAATCCAGTAAAATGTCCTGACATTCATGAAAAGCAATATGTTTACTGCTCCTGCAACTAACTGCAATTAGCAAGTGAGAGAACACACATACGGTCTCTCTATGTAATTAATTACAGGCCTTTATCACAGTAGACAGGACAGGACAGGAGGCACTGGAAGCACCTGCCTTGTGCTTGCCTCTGCAATCCTGCGTCACTTCCTTCCACGTCACTTCCCTTTCTGTGCCTGTGTTGTGTGCCCCTTGTCCACTCTAGTCCTGTCTTTCTATCTACCATCTTCCTGGCATAAAGCAGGTGCTCAACAACTATTTGATAAATGAATAAGTGAATGATGAGTGACTAGGAGAGATCCTGCATTTGTATGAATTATAATAGTCACTGACCTTTGACCAATGAGAGTCACAGAAAAGTTGACTCTGAGGATGCAAGGTGCAGACAAAGAGACTTCAGTTGAATGGCGCTTAGAGGAGGCTTCTTGTCTGCAGTGGTAGCTTCCAGGGTATCTGAACTAAGTGAACAAGATGATTTATAAAGTGAAGAGAGACCCCTTTCCTTTCTCAGGCACTCTCTTCTCCAGCATGACCTTGAATGGTCAAATACTGACTTTCCTGTCACTACCACTATGTTATCCATGCTATATCTCCCAAACTTCCTCCACCAAGAGAAATATAATCAACTTGTGTAAAATATAAACTCACTTGCTTCTTCACTGATTTTGCAAATCTTAGACTAGCCTTAGAAAAAAGATTGGATCTACATTTTTTTGGTGCCTGGTGACCTGAGATGCTATTGAAGCTTTGGAATAAGATGAATCCGAGCTATAGAAGCATCCCACAGTTGAGTTTGTTTGACTCCTTTGTCTTCAAAACCTCATATGCTCAACAAAATCTAAATTTGTCATATCCTTATGAGTTACCTAAGAACCTCTCCCAAAAAGGTCATCACTACTTAATTTTTATAATAGAAGCTACAATGAAAAATATCCTCAAATTCAGTGATGTTAAGTACTTGGATGTTCTTGCTTTCTCCTGTGCCACTCCATGGCAGCTGGCCAGCTCTGCTCCATGAAACCATCCATCTGGGGAAGAGTTAAGCAAGAGGCTCTGTTATCTTCAACAAAGCCTTCCATAGTGTTTGGAATTGACTTTCCAGTGTGAGGAAGAAAAAAATGACAATTTATCAAAAAGGATTTCCTTCAACCAGGGGACACAGAAGTTGCACCCATCATTTATGCTCACATCCCAATAGGGAGAATTCAATGACAGCAAGCTCTAAGGAAGACTAGGACATCCCTTCTGCCTCTGAATATTCCTATTTGTATTCAGGAAGAAGGGAAGATGGAGTGGGTTAGGAGGCAAATGCTAATGAAAATAGCTTGATCTCCTTTATTTTGGTGAAAAGAGACATATTTCAATTGGTATAGAATTACCATCTTGCTACACTAGCATCAGCTCTTTAAGGCAAGGATCAGTATTGTGTCAAACTCACAAAAAATGCTAAGTAAGTGTTTGGGATGGAAATGACTGTAATGATGAAGGAATGAATTATGACCCAGATCTCAATTTGACTTGAGTCCAACACATTTTGAACAACATATTTCCAAAATATGGTACTTTTTCCCCTTTCACACTTCAGTTGCCTCTGAATAAATAAGGCCCTGAGTGTAATCATTTGTCAGTGTCTTGAAGATTCATTTGGAAGATTCTGGATTCCATCCATCATTCAAGTAGTCCCTAAACCCTGATGTCACTAAGACTACACGCTCTTCTAAGTTCTAGTGACACTTGATCTTTACCTAGAAAATCTCATGATAACAGAAATCCCAAGAACAATTTAATTATTTGGATCAAAAGATAATCAAATCAAAACTAAGCACATTAAAACTTTACATCAAACACAGGGAAGATAAAAGGGAATGGGACACAATTCTAGATACTTACTCAACTAGGAAAGTGAAAAACATCAAGATGAATCCTGAGTACCAGAGATTTCACAGGTGATAACTACCCAAGGAGATAGTTATTATTGTGTCCAATTTGCAGATGAAAAAAATGAAGGCTCAGAGAAGCTAATGACTTCCACAAGGTCACTTATTATTAAGAGACATGGCAGAATTCAACCCAGAACTACTTAAATAAACCATTTTAAATACCACTAAAGAAAGATCCAGCAAACCCAGAGTTCATTTCTGAGTTGACCTGGGTACCTGTTACTTGACATTTTTTTTCATAAGGCTAAAGAACAAATTGTCCTTGCAAGAATGACTCTAGCTGATTTTAAAGGGCATTTTAGTGAAAAGGTGCAGATTGCCACATCATGGTGAGTGCAGTGTCTAGACCAAAGGACTCTGGGATCTCATCATCATCCAGAACATGAGCAAGAAAAGGTTCTCTTGGGTGGTTGATTCAAGAATGACAGGTGATGGCTTCCCAACTGGGGTGACATCCTTCAGGGAGCAGATCACCTGATTATTTAAACGGAAAGTCACTTCCGGAACCTAACGAATCTTGTTTCTCTTTTACTTGGTCAGAATATTATTGCCTTTCTGGAAATACCCATGATATAGGGTACATGATGAGATTGAGAAGACATCAAACAAAATAATATCTGACTGGGTAATTAGGAATAATTCCTGATGCTAAAATGTACAAATTATCCTCAAATGCAGGGACAATAGTTCCGAAAACATTCAGGAATAAGAAAACCACGTTTGGTTGGGTCCAGCTCCCAGTGGCTATAGGGCTTCAGTCAAATGAACCAATGTCTCACTGGACTGCCAAGGAGTCTTTCACCTTATAGGTCTGGATAGGGGTGGCAAATATCTGTCACACATTCTTCACTCTTACCCCATTAGCAGACATAATTTATTTGTCATAGACAAATTAGAGAATTTTTCTCAACATAGTAATCCTTCAACTACTAGTAATCAGAGTTGGCAAAAAAACAAAAACAAAATCCAATTGCCACCTCTTGCCTAAACCAACTTCCCATAAAGTATCTTTGAATGATGGGGAAGGGTAGGAACAGAGCAACCCTAAATCTTAGAGTAACCTGAGAATGTGTAATTGAAGGTAAAAACCACCCACTTGCAGACTGGTCAGTGGTCATTGGTTGCAAAGCATTCTGGACAATTTGAAAGATTTCAGGTCTCTAAACAGAGTCTCAAATGGCAGCCCCAAGATTTTTCTCCCAGGCTGTCTAAATTATAAATGATACCAAGAACATGTCCTAAAGCATTTGAAGCTTTGAGGAGGAACCTAAGAGAATTTTCACAATATTTACATTCCCCTAAAAATGTTTCTAACACCTGTGAGGAAGACCCCGACAAACTCCATCTTGTTCACATCACTCTCCTTTGGCCCAACAACTTTCTCTTCCACATATTTATCTCATTCACAGAATACTGATTTTTAATTGGCAGCTGAGTCACCTGTTGCTGAGGCCCTTCTAACAGGCTCATCTTTCCGGAAGCCAACATTTTCACACACCACAATGTGTGGAAAAAAAAAATAGAAATTTCACAATAATAGCCCTTATAACAAATGACCAAATTTGTGCTAATCCCTAGAGTCTAACTCTGTTCTAAATAAAGTGTGATCCATAAGTTAGCAGCTTTGGTGTCACCTAGTGCTGGTTAGATCTGCAGAATCTCAGGTCTACCCAAAGCCAACTAAATAGGAAGCTGCATTCTCGAGATTCTTAAGGCATTCTGATGCAAATTAAAATTATAGAAGCAGTCAACTGGAACACAGTCCATTTTTCCTCCGATGTCTAATTCTTCTGTCTCTGAAGCTTACTGACTCTTGTGGAACACACTGTTCTAACCAGTTTGCTAAGAATTTGCCCAGGTCACTGAAGACTGATGGGGCAGATGATGAAAGAGATAGGACATGCAACAAGGATTCGAAACAAAAGAGAAGAGTCAGAAAGAGCTATGAACACACAACTAAGCACACGTGTGCACAAGCATACATGCAACCAGACTGCCAGACAACTTCATCCAAGCTCCTTATTCGTATGCTGGCCTGGGTGTACATCAGCCTTCAGACAAGAATTTATGAGCTCTTACCGGTTGAATCAAGAGTTTGTCTGTGGTCAGCCTCATTTTTAAGGAGAGAAAGAAGTTATTCTCAAAAGCAAAAGGAATATCATGACTTATAACTCAAATTGTTTGAAACATGGTAAATGTGTACTAAATAAATCTTCTAAGTTTCTAAAGCTGACTAGCTTATTCAATGATAACTGAGACTCACTAGTAGTGATACTACTACACATATACACACATACACACAAATACAAAATGAGTGCTTAAATTTTCAATTTTAGTAACCTGGAAAGTTGTGATTTAACGAGAAGGAAGAGAGAGTAACGGGAAAGAAGAGCAATTGAGAACTTAAAAATAAATAACTATAATTAGTTTTTGCCATTGCATGGCAATCTAGATTTATGGAAGAAATGATAACCACATTTCTTAAATAGCCACATCCTACAGACCCTCAGGGGATATCCCTCTGTGGTTTCCTCACTTGCGGACAAGGAAGTCTTGTACACACAACAGACACCAGTTGTCGTGGGTCCACAGGCCTTGGAGGAGTTTCAAAGTTTCTGTTCTTTGTTGTTTTGATGCAAAGTCTGCAAGACCTATGTCAAAAGCTTAGAGATGAGTTCACACACACACACACACACACACACACAAACACAAACACACACACCGATGAAGAGTTCTCACTCACACACACCCCTTAATCTCCTTGGCTGGCTGGCCACCCTGTCTCTTTGAGAGCGGGCCTCTGTAACCAGATAGCTAGATAACTAGCTTTATCCCTCATTTCTGTTCTGTTCTCTGGGGATGCAGAGGTGAAGGAAGCACGGCTCTTGCCTTCAATACAGATGGAACATTTACAATAGAGCCATGTTCAAGGTCACTTGGGAATAGAGGAGGCTGTGATTCATCTTTCTGGGGTGTGGGAATGAGATAGGTCAGGGATTAAGTGACTCTGCCATTTTTAAAACAAATAGGCACAATATTTTTATATACAGTGTTGAAAAATAACTTACTCATCATATAGTCTCAGAAACTTCTCTTCAACATAATTTCTGCTCCCTTTTCCTCAAAAATAAATTTCCTGAAACAAGGAAAACCAGAAACGGAAATTCAATTTTCAATGAAACTGAAATCCACCCATGTCACCGAACAGAGGGTGAGAAGGCTGAAAGTTGGCGGAGGAGGGTCAGCCATGATCCCAGCAGAGAACAGCCACACAAAGGGAACCACTGAGGTTATTTAAGGAGGAATTTGCAGGGGTGCGCACCGGGCAAAGGGAAGGACACAGACATAGTGCCAAGGGTAGTAAAGAGGAAGAAAAGGAGGAAGAACTGCCCTGAACTCCAGCCTGGAAGGGGAAGGTACAGGAACAGTTCTAGAATTGAGAGATTGAGAGAGAGAGTTTGAGAGAGAGAGAGAGAGAGAGAGAGTGTTATATACAGAGGGCTGCCTGACAGGAGCTGTGTACAGGATGCAGAGACTTCTCAAGGAGGGACTAGGTGAATAAGAGCCCTGAGTCCATTCTCCTTTTGCCCACCACCCTCTGCCAGGATGGTGAACAAAAACAATCAGAAGTCAGAGCACAACGGCCTGTTGGGAAATCTTTCAGAAGTTTGACTTTATTGAAAAAAAAAGCAATTATCAAAAATGTCATCATTTTATCGTTAACTTATATCAGAACCCTCAGTCAGAAACATTGTGAGAACAACTATAAAGCAACAGCTTGTGCATGTAGATGCAAAAGATCTCTAACTATTTACCTGAGAATACAAGATTGGTTCAACATTTATGAATTGATTAGTATAATCCATAATGTAAAGAAAAAACAGTGAGCATCTCGACAGATGCAGAACATTGGTCAAAATTTTAAATGTCTTCTTGATAATACTCTCAGCAAGAAAAGAACAAAAGGCAACATCTTCAGCCCAACAAAGGATATCTACCCAAAAACCTTCAGTCAGCAGCACACTTGTACGAAGACGGTAGTGGGCAGAGAACGAAGTCAGGGTGTTCATTCCTGGCCCCCGACAAGTCTGCATCTCTACTGACACCACTGCGCCCTCGGGCATCTCTGTATGCATGTACTGCCACCCCCTGAAAGCGACAGACTGGTCGGGGATCCAAGGAGGGGCGGGGGTAAGAGAAGTGAATAGACTTTCGAAGGGGGGAGATGCCAAAACCCAGAGCCAGTGGAAGGGAAGCCCCTGAGAGAGGAGATTAAGCTGTCAGCCCCGGACAATGACAGAGTCCTGGGAGGGTGTGGGGTTAGGGTGGTGGTTGTGGTAGGAAGAGGAGGAAGGAACTCCCGGAACCCCACCATACTGCAGACCCTCACACTTGTCCACTGTCCTTACAGCCACGCGGGGGCACCTCCCTCTCACCAGCATCAAGCAGTAGTAGCTCCAGGCAGACGCACGAGTCTGCAGCGGGAGTTGTGACGACGCTTCCTCCCACCCATGCAGGGGAGGGCACCTTCCGTGCCAGCACCGGCACCGTGTGCCAGGAGCTGCTCAGTGGGACATCTCCTTCCCTCCTTGCTCAGAGCACACCTCAGCGTGACCCTTTCTTCATCTTCTGGAAGTCAGGCTGTGGAAGGCACAGACACTGTATTCCAGCTGAAGAAAGGTAAATCATGCTAATTTTCAGACACTAAAGCCAGGCCCCTCAGGCTCTGGGTACCAGCTGGATCACATAAGTGGCATCGCCCACCTGATGCCCTCGCCACATGTTCTCCTGCTCCTCCAGCCTCCGTGAGGATGGCGCGGAACAGAAAGGATGAGGCCTCCTGCAGGCTTTTGCAGCCAACAGACTTCTGTAAAGAAGAAATGCCTATTCTTCTACAACTGAAAGCCAACCTCTCCAGGGGTCCCCTTACTCAGCGCCTGCCCCCCAATCCCTGGTAATGGCTGGAACGCCATCTATAAGGCAGCTGCAGTGGGCAGCTGTTCCTCACAGGGGCGTCCCACAGGTACCAGACCAGAGCTCATTGCTGGCCATCTCTGCAATCCACTTTTCTAGTGTTTATTATATTTACATGTATAAAATGTTTCTGTTTAATATTATTATTCTGTGAAAGATGCCCACCTGCTGGTTGGACATGCAAAGCTAAATAAGCATGATCCCTACTCATGTACACAGAGTTTAGGATGGTTAACACTGAAAATTTATTCTCCATGTGCTAAGCAGCCTATCTGCTATAACTTTAATCTTTCATATGTAAGTATACACATATATATGAATAGATGTATATAATTATACACATTTTCTTTATAAACATTTATAATCTTTACAAACATATCTTTGTACGATGCATAGCTTACATGTGAAAGTTGTATTTATGTACGTATCTTCATATATAGAGAGAGATCCATATATATGATATAGCATCTACTGTGTTTTGAAAAGGACAATAGCATTTAGTTATTTTTTTTTTAATAATAAAATGGCGCTTCCCTAGTGGCACAGGGGTTAAGGTTTCAGCACTGTCGAGATATCTGCAGCCACTGCAGCACGAGTTCAACCCCCAAGCAGGGAGCTGACCCACATGGCGCAGCAGACCTCTCTGTCTCACTCACTGCTCCCCTCAACAGTGATTTCAGTCAATCTGCCTGTTCTGCTCCCTACTCTGTCTCTGGTAAATCCTCTCACCACCATCCCCTGCACCTCTGGTCAGTATCCCAGTTCTTATATGTGTAAATAAATAAATTTTTTAAATAATAATAAAAGTAATGAAGGAGTGGCTAGGATCACAAAATTTAAAATCAAGCTCCATTTGACCTTGGACAAGTTGCTTATTTGTCTGAGTCAAGTAAATGCATCACCTAGAAGCAAATTACTTAAAATTTTGCTAAATAAAAGTATTTTATGTGCCATCCCCAAACACGCACTCATATAATCTGCTTTTAAAAATTGACACCATATTCACCTGATAGTCGATAGCACATTTTTCACCCCAGTGCAGAGTAGACAACTTTATGACTCAGTACATGGAAAATACTGTTGTTTTTCTAGTAGCTTCAGAGTATTTCCTAGTCTTCCGTTCATGATATTGTCTCCTCTGTTTCTTTTTTCTTTTTGCACATCTGGGAGAGGGGAAACACAATACCATATAATAGTTATAACAAGAAACACATTTTCGTGTTTGTGATTTTAATGGGAGTTGTACTACCGAACATGAGGCTACCCAGGGATTATAAAGTGCATGTTTAATGCTATGAATATCCAGTTAGTTATATTTTATTGAGAATTTCTATATCAGGAATGGATATTAATTTTTATCAAATGCTTTTTCAGATATCAAGATGATTAGTTACTCTGTTGTTTTTTCCTTTGCTATTAATAAATTAAATTATATTGCTTTCCTAATATTAAATAAGTAATACAGTCCTAAAATGAACCCTACCTCATCATGGTGATTTTCCTCTTAACACACTGCTGGATTCTATTTGCCGTGATGATTACAGAATAACATATGCCGAAATCCCAAGTATAATAGCACTATATACACACACGTATAATATAATATGTAATGCTGTTGTTCATTAAAATAATTAGAAATACTTTTTTCTGTCTTTATGTTTTAAAAGGCTAAGTATTTGTTCCCTGAAGATTGAAAGTATTTGCAAGGAAAATAATCCTTTGAGAAATTTCTCAATTTTCAACTCTAGATTCTATACTATTTCAGTTTTCTACCTCTCCTAGGGTAGAAAACATTTTCGGTTTTCAGTCATTTGCATCTTTCCCCATGTGTAGATGAAACAGCCATAAAGCCCGGAAGGCCTCCAGCCCTTTAGTGGAGTCAGCATATTTTCCTCCAATATCTGCCACCTTTGTATAATAGTGTTTCTTGTTCTTTCTGAAAATGGCTTCCCCACCCTTAGTATTTGCTGGACGTCCAAGTCAAGAAATCACTCCCCAGATGACGCCGGCGTAAAACCACGTGGCTGCGGAGACTGGGCTGGTCACCAGAACAAAGGGCTAGTGCGGTGCACCCGTGTCGTTCTACACCCAAGACTCTCGCTGTGCACTGCCTGCTCTGCGGGCCTGTCCAGCCTCCCGCCCTCCACCCTTTAACCCCAGAGGTCATTTTGCCTCGCTGAGGGCTCACCTTATGAGGTCTGTCAACTCCCATTTTGCAGAGGGAACTGAAGCAAGAGATTCCTTAAGCAAGTTGCACTCACACAGGTAGTTAGCTATGCAGCTGCAGAATTCAAACCCACCACCATCACCCTCCAAGGCCAGGGTCCATCCACTGCCCTCACCAGCAGAGGCTGGGTGCAGTGGTCTTTGACGTGGGTGCACGTGGCAGACCTGGGTGCACGTGGCAGTGAGTCAGGGACATAGGGCAGTAAGTGACAGAATTAAGTTTCTATCACTTGCAACCAAAAGGGCCCAACTGAAAAACTGCTAATATATATTCCTACCTCCTGCCTGCCTGTCAGCCCGTTGGATGCTGTGTTGTGCTTCTTCCTTGAAAGTCTACCTAACCCAGAGATTCCCATCAAAATGCAACCAAGAAAATCAAGTTCCAAATAAGTCTGTATTGTAGCCATTAGATTGATTGATTCTGGTGTCTAACTACAAATCATAGGAAAACTAATTTAAAATCTACAATGTAATTAAATATTAATACATATGATATGCAAATGAAGAAAAATGATACGCCGCAGGGATTGAACCAAGGCATCCCACACAGATATGTGTGGTCAATCCTGGCAAATTTGGTTATCTCTTTGGATTTTAATTTCCACAGTAGTTATATAAATCACTGAGCTTACAGGATATGAAATGTATGTGAAGACTTGGAAATTAAGAAGTGCTGAATGCAACAAAAAATGAACAGAAGAAAACTTTTCTGGAGACAAACCAACCCCAAACCTCCGGTCCCTCAATGACACGAAACCTTGTAAGAAACCATTTATCGGATGTCAAGTTGTTCTATGTGTGCTAGCCCAGCCGTGGCGTCAGAGAAGCTGAAAGCTCCAGGAAAACCCCTTACTTCTCCCGGCACCTTTCTGGATTGGTCTGGATATCTTCAGAGTAGGAAAGGGTAGTGCTGAGTGAACACTGACATTTTCTAGGGTTTCTCTTACACTGCAGGCAATTTCACATTTAGGATTCTCTATCTTCTGTCTTTACAGAAGAGAAATTTACCAGCCAAAGCATGGGTTTTATTTTTTCTTTTTTTGCATCTCTCTATTGCTGATGTTGCTAAACACTGTCATTTCCTTTAATGATATTATTCATAAGAACAGCAATTACCTTCAAAGTGGCAAAATGCCATTTTCCCAAAAACAGTAACAAATTCTAATGAAGCCTCTGAATGGAAGGAGACCCTTCCTTGCCAACCTGAGAATCTCTTGATGATATCTACCCCCTCGAGCTCATTGTTAACTAGAAATGTCCAAACGAATTATATAACATGGTTATTTACTGGATTTACTCATTAAAAACATGGAAGCTCTACTTTTAAAACTGAGCAGCTATTTCTAATTTCTAGCTATTTATTTGAAAAAAAAAATCTTCTTGCAATGATAGCTGAGCTCTACTCATCACCTGACATGCCGGAAATTAATTATGCAGCAAAGATTTTTGCTGCATCGGTGTTTTCTATGATACTGAGAAATATACGTTGTCTGTAACTACATAAGGAAAAGGTTAGATGATGAGCTCAGCTTTCTTTTGTCAATAACTGCAATGGAAAGAGGAAAAATGCACTTTTTCTTGAAAAACTATTCATCTCCAGGCTAGCACTATTCTTTAGTGCCCTTGTGCCCAGAATAAGAGAGGACATTGCTGGGGAGATCGTGAGACTATCTTGGCCCTTTCTTTAAAAAAAAAGAAAGGAAAGGAAAGGAAAGGGGACCCTTATTGAACACAGCTCCTAAGCGCCCAAAGAAGTAAAAATCCGAGTCCTGCCAATTGGAACTTCAGGGTAAAAATACTTCCCCATTGTCCTTCCGTAGCTCCTGTTAGTCCCCTAGTGATACCTTCCTCCATCGTGTGTGTGTGTGTGTGTGTGTGTGTCTCCACTTCCTCCATGAGCCAATGAGGAGTAAACTCCACTTTCTCAGCGGCAGCTGTGCTGTGTCTAGCCAATCTGCTACATCCCCTCTTGTTCCCTGAACTGCCCTCAGCGTCTGTTCTCATCTCTAAAATGGAAACCAATCACAATATCTGCTTCCTGGGAGGGTGTGAGGATTAAGTGAAATGATGTGCTTTAAAAACACGATTTGCTCTTTTTATCATTCCCACCATTGACATAATTACTGTACCAGAGGAATCTCCATACAAAGGTTCCATGTCTCCTGCCCCACCTAATGAAAGGTGTAACTGGGCAACCAGGCTGAGATAGAGGAGACTTAGAGCGAACACTTGGAGGAGAGGTGTGGAAGGACATGTGTAGAGTCCAGATAAGTAGAGACATGTGGGTGAAACTCTGGTGAGAGACCCATGGAGAGGCTGACAGTGGCAGCCTTTACCTTGACTTGTACCTTGCTTTTGCTCCTTTGTCCCGGATGTGCCTGGCCCCTTTTGCCCCTTTTCTGTGACTCAGACTTGTGGAGAGTTTTGGGGCCTCAATGGCCCTCCTCTGGGCCAACCCTATTTGTGCGCGCATTTACCCCATAGGGGATGGGTAAGTTTGGGTGTTTTGCTGGGAAACTGTATCCTTTCTCTTCTCCACACTCATGCACAATCATTCTGTTAAAGAGTATGCTTTGTCTTTATGTGGCAGATGGCAGAACCTTTCAACTCTGGGGGTCCTCAGTCTACCCCCTAATATTACTATTAATTTTAGTACTAGAATCCTAATTATCACTACTTTTAAGTATATAATCCTGATTGCTATATTTTCAGTACTATCATTTCTTCTTGCCTCACCATGACTTTTTCTGAGACCAGTTTCAAAGATGTCTCTCTTCTAAACCTCACACTTGTATTAAACTCCTGCTACACGCAAAACACTTTGCCTCTCAGAATTCCTTTCAGCTGAAAACTTCCAGACTTTTTGAGCGGAAAGTCTTGATTCCCCATTAAAAACTCCTTACATACACACTGCCTTTTCTATTATTTCTAATAGTATTTTCTATATGCAGAAAGCATGAAAATAATAGAAATATTTTCATGCTGTCTGCATTTAAGGAGTTTACTATAACTGGAGGTTGTAACCACATTAACTCCTCAGACATAGTAAATGATGACTAAAACATGTACTGATTGGTTGAAACAAAAGACTGGTGTGGACAAAAATGCACCACTAGAAATGCAAATGAGCTGGCTTTTTCCACCTGTGGCCTCTGAGGCTTAGGGACAGGTAGAAAGAAGCAGTTTATGGGCCTCCCTGGTGGTGCAGTGGGTTGAGCACCGCACTGTGAAATGTCTGCTGCACTGCAGCACCAGTTCGATCCCTGGACCCGGGGAGGGGACCCACATGGCACAGCAGACCTCTCCTGCCTTGTCCACTGCTCCCTCTGCTCCCCTCTGCAGTGTATTTCTGCACTGCAGTCTGCCTGTTCTGCTCCCCACTCTGTCTCTGGTGAATCCTCTCACCTGGTGAATCCTCTGGCCTGTACCCCAGCCTGTATATGCATGAGGGAGGGAGGGAGGGAGGAAGGGAGGGAGGGAGGGAGGGAGGGAGGGAGGGAGGGAGGGAGGGAGGCAGCCCTTAAGACTCTCCTTTTCTCAGAAGCATCCCCTGCAGTAGTTCCTGTTCTCCTTTTCTCCACCCTACTCTACCACCAAATATTTCTCTCTTGACTCCAGATAACACAAATGTCCATGAGGAATGAGGAAGCGCCATTCTGCTCTTAGATTTTTAACAAACGACCTAACAGTTTTGTTTTTGTAAAGGGGAGGAGAGGCTTTCAATAGAATTTGGATGTTTCATTCACTATATGAACAAGCCCTCCTTTCATGCTCTGTTTCCGTCTTACATTTTCAGTAATTCCTACAAAGTGAACAGGGAAACTCCATTTCTGACTATCAAACACATCATTTTCTTTGAAAATTGCTTGGCTTTTATTACTAAGGAAATAATTATTTTCTTGAAAACTAGTGTGTTCTTATTCTGTTCTGCACTCACAATCCCTCTCGCCCATTATAAAACCCACAGTGACAGGAGGTGCTGACATGCCTGCCAGCTGGGCAGTGAGGTCTGATTTTTTTTTTTAAAGATTTATTTTTATTTATGCATACAAGCACTGGGGTACAGGCCAGAGGTGTGGGGCCAGAGGTGTGGGGGGGTGGTGAGAGGATTCACCACAGAGAGCGGGGAGCAGAACAGGCAGATAAACAGAAGCACACTGCTGAGGGGAGCAGCGGGCATAGCAGGAGAGGTCTGCTGCGCCATGTGGGTTTCCTCCCTGGCCGGAGGCAGGGATCGAACTTGTGCTGCAGTGGCTGCGGTTAGCTTCATAGTGTGTTGCTCAACCCACTGCGCCACCAGGGTGGGCCCGTGGTCTGATTTTTTTTCAATTGAGGTACCCCTGGTTTACATAATTGATAGTATGTTATAAAATAGGTCCCCCACCCCTCAAGTGGCGTCTTCCTAGAACACCTAACTCAGAAGCACCCACAGTCCAGTGGCACAACCTCAGGGCTCTCTTCCCACTTTGTTCTCACCCTTCTTCCTCCCAGGCCCCTCTGGAGGCCTCAGTTCTCCCAGGACCCACTTTGAATGACAAAGCCAACCTCCTCCCTACTCCCAGCAAAGCCTATTATAAGTAAGCCAATTCCTCTCCTATTCCACAACTCTTAGTATTTCTTTCCCAATCAGTTCCAGAAATCAGAGGCTGGGAGGATGATATTCAATCATGCAGGCCCTGCAGCCATTTACATGATGCATTCCATCAATAAATAGCTGTGCCTCTGAAATAGCCTCAATCCATTGTTTTAAATGAGAAAAAGAAGATGCAAATGTAAATAGCAGGTTTATGCAGATGCTCACCATCAAAATCCCTATCTCTGTTTGTGACTGTTGAAACTAGAGAAAAGTATAAATGGTAGATAATAAACTGCTCTGGTTACTTCAGACACAGGATGAAAGGGAGAATCAGTGGTGTAGAGCTGAAATGATTATATTCTCTTTACCTATTTTGGTGTCTTTTCACTTCTTAGAATAAAGCATGAGATTTCTTCAAATAAAGAGGAGAAATGTAAACTCACAAAAATATCTTTTAGTCCTTTTTGACTCTTGAAGTTGTACCTACCAGGCTCAAAACTCCTTCTGGCAAAAGGTGAAAAACAGAAAACTCAGAAGAAGGTGGCATGATGTGGAGAAAAGGGCCCTGGGCTAGAAATAAGAACATGCACTGTAGGGAAACAGAGAATCAGCAAAATAGATTACAGGATGGTGCCAAAGGAAAATTATTCATTGTTTTGCTCATATCCCTCAGGATTTTCTGATTCTAGTTGCTCATTGCCTTTGAGCAATTTTACAACTTCATAAATTATGTATAACTGATAACAAGTCAAAAAAAATCTATCGACAAGCAATTGAGTCTTTTCCAATAGAGGAACAAATCCCACTCCTTCTCCCCACCTTCCTGGTCTATCAATGTGTCTGCTCTTTGGATTTTTCCTAGAGCAACTTATAACAGCATACCAGTTCCTCATGGGTGGTGAGTTAAGTAAGATCTTTAACACATGTTTATCTTTTATCTGAATGAGAATCATAGTTTTATTTTTTTAATTAACATTTGGCATGATTAACGGAACTAGAGCCAGCTATGGTATCTCAAAATCAATCTCTCTCTCTCTCTCTCTCTCTCTCTCTATCTCTCTCCACCCCCATTCCTGTTTACAATCTATTATGATGTTTACTAGTTTTTTTCTGGATGATCCAGGGATTTGAGGAGATTCATAGCCTCTTTCACTTGTCTGCACCGCTTCAGTCTCTTTGGACATCATCTGCCAGTTTTATAAATCAACGAAACACATGCCATCGAGTGCTGACACTTGGAGGGATTTTTCAAGTGCTTTTTTTTTTCTTCCTAATTTTTATCTTTGCTCTCCAAAGAAGCAGACCAGTGAGCAATCTGAGATACTAATAGGGGCCAGTGAACATCACCAAAGGGAAAATGAAAATATGATGAGAAGTCTAAAGACTTTCTGAAGATCTGCCCTGCCTGCACCATGTCCAGGCGGGCACACTGCAGTCTTTTCACTGGGAGACGCCCAAGCTGAGACAGCCCCAAAGCCCAGCACCCTGGGTCCCTCTGCACAGTCGTCCCAGGAGGCCTCATCCACCTTTCCAGGAAAGCAGCAGTCTGGGGCTCAGGTTTAACCCTCTGATAGATCCCTTGCTGCACCAAGAAAGCCAATCCATCTATTTCTAAGAGCATCCACCAAACACACCACTCTGACAGGTGCGCGCCACACGCCCAGGTTTACAAAGGACATTTGCAGACATCATCTCATGTGATCTTTGTAGAGGAATGCAAAGGCCAGAGGCCAGTAAGGATAAGCTTTGATGACCCCGGAGTGAAGGTACCAGGAACTGACTGTTATCTGCACCAGACATCTGTCAAGCAGAGACTTGTGACCACCCAGCCTAATGGAAAGACATGTCATGGAAATTCCCAGCCCGCCAAAATGCCTTTATTTACCCCTGACTTTCGGAAGCCTGGGTCCTTCCCTCTCAAGGAGCATCCAGTGTGTCGGATTACTCCAGGTTGGACCCTAGGTCGAGCTAGCTAATACAGGTCACTTTGCTTTTACATCAGACTTGGGTCTCAGTCATTACTGGACTCGGAACATTCATACTTTAAAAATCTTCATCTCAGCAAAATGGGGAGTCACAGCAGAATGGTCAGGGGCTCCCCTTTACAGCTGGAAGGGAGGTAGACAGAAGTTTAGAGCCAGAAGTCTCAGGAATGATTGTGACCTTGACATCCTAGAATGACGTCCTATACATCCACTGGCATTGCCGTGACTCTGGTTTCGTGGGAGGGGGAAAAATTATTCTTCAAGTGACATTTTTAAATAGTGACCATTAAAAATCCCTAATCTTTCCAAGATTTCTATTTAATATATATTAAATCTTGAAAAACTCCTTTTGAAAATTTTTTAAAATTTAGAACAAATTTGAGGGAGAGCTGGGGGGTCAAGATTGCATTCTACTCAAATTCTACTTGCTAGCTACAACATACAACTGAGTGAATCACTGCCAAGCCCTGAACCTCATCTTACTCTGTACCTTCGGAGAATAATTTCAAAAGTTCAGCACAAGAATACTGTAAATGTTAAGAACAGCACTTGATGTATCTAACTTAATAGATGTCATCCATTAATAATGATTGAATAAGGTAGATCCTGAAACCGAGCTCAGATCCTACTAACATTACATTAAAAAGAAATTTCTGCATCTTTGGTAACTAAGAAACTTTCTCTTTCTAGGTCTCCTGTTTGCATACATTGTTTGAGGAAGAACATTAGCTTCATGTCACCATTATTATTATGCTCATTTGTCCACATTAATGGAGTTAAACAATGTGTATAATCATTTAAAAATATGTGTAACTGAAAAGCAGTTTACTTTGATTTTGGAATATACTACCTCTTTCCCAGTTCCCAACCCTGCCTTATGTTCTTCTCCATCTCATTTCTCTCCAATTTTTGATGGAGCTACGGGGTGAATGCTCATTGTTAGAGACACATGAGTTGTCCATGTCATCCAGAAGAGCAGACTGAGATTATGCCTTTAATGCAGTATTTCTCAACCTTAGCATGATTCATATTCTGGGTAATTATTTGGTTGGGAGAGACCAATCTATGTACATTTTCTTGTTTATTGACATCTAGTTGAAAAATTGTGTAAGGTAATGTATATAATGCATTGATTTGACACACTAATATATTGCAAAATGATAACCACCTTTGCTGTAGCCAACACCTCCATACATCATATAATGACCATTTCTTTTCCATGGTGAGGAAATTCAAGATCTACTTTCTTCTAGGTGGGCAAAAGCTAGTTTTTGCTTATTTTCTTGAGCTTTTGGTAGGATATCCAAGACAATCATTGCCAAGGCCAACATCAAAATGTTTTATATTTTCTTCTAAGAGTTTTACAGTGTCAGTTCTTATGCTTGAGTCTTTAATCTATTGCAACTTAATTTTTGTAGGTTGTACGAGGGTCTGGTTTTATTCTTTTTCATATTTTTATTCAGTTTTTCCAACATCATTGAGTATTCTTGGCTCCTTTACCAAATAGTAGTTGACCATAGATGGGTTTCTCTCTGGATATCCAGTCCATTCCATTAGCCTATGAGTCTATTTTTATGCTAGTATCATACTGTTTTGATTATTAATGCTTTGTAGTACAAGATCAAGATATGTGATGCCTCCTGCCTGTTCATTTTTCTCAGAATTGCTTTGGCTATTTAAATTTTGTGATTCCATAAAATTTTAGGATTGTATTTCTATTTCTGTGAAAAAATAGAACACCATTTCTGTGAGGAAAAAAAAAAAACATTGGAATTTAACAGAGACTATGTCAGGTCTATAGATGGTTTGAGGTACTACAAATATGTTGACAATATTAATTCTTCTGATCCATGAACTTGGAATTTCTTTTCATTTGTTGGTACTTGGTTCTTCCATCAAAGATTTATACCATTTAGTGTACAGATCTTTCACCACTTTGGTTAGACATATTTCTCTGTGTTTTACGGTTTTTGTTATGCTATTGTGAATGGAACTGTCTTGTTTACTTCTTTTTTGTATGTTTTGTTAGTGCATAGAAATGTAACTGGTTCCTGTATATTGGTTTTATACCCTGAAATTCTACTGCATTCATTTATTAAGTTTACAATTTTTTTGGCAGAGTCCCTGGATTTTTCTATAAGGTAATTATAATTTTAATATCTTTCCAATTTGATGCTTTTTATTTACTATTCTTGACTTATTGTTCTGGATAGGACTTCCAGTAGTATGTTGAATAAGAGTGGTAAGATTAGGCATCCTTGTCCTGTTTTTTGATAATTCAGGGTTTGTACAATAAATGGTCTTTGTTATACCGAGATATGTTCTTTCTCTATTAAATATATTCTTTTTATCATGATAAGCTGTCACAGTCTGACAAATGCGTTTTTACCTCTTGTTGAGATAATCATGTTATCTTTCATTTTATTAATATGTTTCAATTCCAAAGGTTATTTAAATATACATATTTAATATATATTCACATCCAGTGTACATATATTTTAGACTATAACAATTTAACTTCAATCACATATGAAAGCTCGACATGCTCACTCCTTTATGGTTTTGATGTCACAATATACATCTTTTAATATTGTCTGTATAGTAACAAAATTTTGGGTCTATAGCTATTTGTGATACTTCTGTCTTTTATTATTTATATTAGAAATAAGTATTACAGCACTACAGTATTCTGAATCTGACTTTATACTTGCTTTTACCAGTGCATTGTATATTTTTATGTGACTAACTAGAATCTTTCATTTCAGCTTTAGTGGTAATAAATTCAGCTTTTGTTTACTAGGGAAACAACCTTGCCTTCATTTCAGAAGAACGACTTAATTTTGCTGGGTAGAGTCATATTGGTTGGCAATTTCTTTCTTAGAGAATATTAAATATTTCATCCCATTCTCTCCTAACCTGCAAGATCTCTTCTCTGCTAAGAAATGTGCTGATAACATGGAGTTTATTCTACAGGAGAGAATTTTATTTCTTGCCCCTTTGAAAACTCTCTGTATTTGATTAAAATCAAATTGTATATTGTATATTATAATGTGTCTTCCAAAAGATACATTATGTGGTTGAGATTGAAAATCTGAGGGTGATTTATTAGCTTCTGAACTTGGCTGTCCAAATCTCTCCCCAAGTTCAGGCAGTCCTTCGTCATTATTTCTTTAAATAATTTCCTGCCCCCATCCCTTTCCCTGTTCTCCTTCTGTCCACAGATGCACATATTATTTCTCTTGATGGATTCCCACAGCTTTCTTCATTCCTTTTCATGACTTTTTTTTCTTTTTGCTCCCCTGAATGGACAATTTCGATTGATCTTCTAGCTCATTGATTCTTCTGCTTGGTCAAGTCTACTGCTGAGTTTATTGAATTCTTTAGTTCAGTCATTGGATTTTCAGCTCCAAAATTTCCATTTGGTTCTTTTGTGTTTTGCAATATTTGTTGAACTTCCCACTTTTGTTCTTGTATTGTTTTCCCTGACATCATTAAATTGTTTCCATGTTCTCTTGCAGCTCTGACCATCTTTAAAACACTTTTTTAAATTCATTGTTGTGTTGTGACTCCAGGTCTGGGGGTGCAGGATGCCAAGTGTAGGGGCTAATGACAGCACCAGGTGAAGATGTAATATGTTTTTTGACTCAGGCCACTAAAGTCCACAGACTTGACAACCGTGTGGTCTTGGCAAGCATTCTAAGGGCTTAGTGGCTACAAAAGTTGTTAGGGTCCCTCAGCAGCCTCCAGCTCCAGTAACTAGGGACTAGGGCAAGCATCAGAGATAACAAGCCAATGGTGAGCACATACTCAACTGTAGGTGCCTATACAATGTCCAGAGCTGACTGCAGACCACACATACCCGTGAAGAACATGAGCTACATCCAGAGCCACAGCCAACTGTGTGCTCACTGGCACTGATGGGGTGCTGGCTGTCAGCATGCTCTCCCATGGCTGTACCAGCCCTCTCCCCCAGCATGCACGCTACAGTGGAGGCCAGTGATAGCATCAGCCACTGCGCATGTGCACAACTGGATGGGCTAGCCCCAAGCACACACAAGGGGCTGGTTCAGCCACAGGGGTATAGGTTGGTGTCTTGGTCTCACCCAGCTTAGAGACTCGAGTTGGCTGCTGGTTCAGTTCCTGGAATTCAGCAGTGGCAGAGGCAGTGCGAGGGAGCTTAGCTGAGAGAATGGCTTTCAATGTTTTCAGTGTCGAGCCTAAACCACGGACTCTGGTGGTTAACACAAATATCACTTCTTAGACCCTTTGCTACCTCGACCTCAGGTTATCCCAGAACCCAAAAAGGACTGCATTTATATAGCAGATATCTCAAATTAAACACGCAAAACTATGTGACTTAGATGAGAATTTTCCAATCATCTCAACTTTACCTGTAAATACATTTTTACTGTACAAGAAATTACCCCTCAATGCTAGAACTTTTATTTAAAAAAAAAAAAAAATCAATGACTGAAGGGCAGCAGCAGGTCAAAGAGAGAGGAAAGGGCCAGTTCTGATCTTGCCAGCTCTTATTTCCTAGCAGGAGAACCGCACTCCTACATGAGACGGCCCTGCCCTTACAACCAGATATAGCTGTATGCTTCTAAAGCTTAATCATGGTCTCATATGCACTAAGAGCCTACCCCTTGTGGCTTCCAAAGCAATAATCCATGACCTTCTAACAAAGGCAATTGTGGGAAGTTTTAAGAAATGAACAAAATCCGATAACCAAGGAGTGGGGATGTGGGGTAGAGGATGAAGGAGAGATGGTAATTTACCCATCATACTAAGTTTGATAATAGCGATGAATTTTCTCCTGCTATCAGCCCATTTCTCCATGTGCAATAATCTGTCTTCATTTCTAGCACAAACCTGCCTCAGACTTTTAAATTGCCATCAGGGAGAAGAGCTAAAGTAGAACATGAACCAGAAACTAGAATGAATATACTCATTTGCTAAATCCCACAGCAAACCCAAATATTAACTTTCTAATTGAATTGAAAGTTTCTTTAAAGCTAGTCAACCACGTCAAATTAGAACAGAACCTATATATTTTCTAAAATTACCACATGAAGAAAAGACTACAAATAAGAAAAGGGGGGAATGTGAGAAGTGTCAGAAATAAAAACATCTGTCCAAAGACTTGCAGACAAATGTTCGTAGCCGCATTATCCAGATCCATTAACTGATGAAGAATAAACAAAATGCAGTTTAGAAGTAACATATCAACACAGGCTGTGTATCAATAATTGCATCATATCAGTACATGAAATAGATCAATAGAGCTATTACTCATCAATGAAGAGAAACAAAGTACTAATATATCCTGCAGCATATAGGATCTCAAAGACATACCAAATGCAAGAATCCCAACACAAAAAACTATATCATTTAGAGCCAGCTTTAGTAAAAATCCAGAAAAAAGGGTAAATCTATAGAGACAAATTAGAATTATGGTTGCCTAGAGCTGAGGATCAGGAACAAATGGGTAAAAAAGATCTTCTGACATGATGGAAATACTTTAGACTTGTATTGTGGTGATATCCACATAACTATAAATTTCCTAAAATCCAACTAATTGTCCATTTGAAAGGGTCTCAGAACCTCTGGGTCGTGTTTCCAGTCACATCTTTGTTTTTACAAACAATATACCTGTACCCACCATGATCCCTCAATCCATGAATACATGGCTGCGATGGAAACATGCTGGAGAGGTGTTTTGTTGAATTTAAACTATGACTTAGCTGTTCCTTATGCTACCAGGGGCATATAATTAATGTTTGACCTCAGCGATTTGTCCAAGGATGGGCACAGACTCGAAAGTCAGCCAGAGTCTTGCCCTAAGACGTTTGTAATGGGATGCTGAAGAGTCTCCATTTCCTCTCAGCCCAAAGCTGGAAGGTGTTCATTCAGCGCTCCCTGTGCCATTTTGTCTGCATGAGAGTAAAGTCCATTTGTCACCGAAAATGAAACCGTCCACAGAGGACTAGAGACAGGAGAGCCAGAGGCTGAATGCACCCAACTCCTGGAAGCGAGTCAGCCTGCAGGTTTGCAACAACCCGCCACCTCTGAATTTTGCTTACATTTGCCAAACAATCCCCCCTTATTTGCTTGAACTAGTTAGATTTGGGATTCTCACTTGTAAATGAAATCCCAGAGACAGAAACAGAACTTAAAGTGGTCTCTCCTATGGAAAAGCTTGAGTTATTACTACCCCTAGAAATGCCTTTCAACCCCAGTACTTTCAGGGGTCAGTTAGCCTTCGTGCGGGCCGACCCCACGTCCAGGTTCTTGTGCTCATCCTGCTCACACCCTACAGTTCAGCTGGCAAACGTTCTTCTGTGATGGTCCAGAGAAGGGATATTTTAGGCTGCATGGACCCTGCAGCCTCCATCACCGGCTCTCACTGGTGCCCTCATAGGCAATAAGTAAACAAATGTAGCTTTGTTCCAGTAACTACTGGAAAACAGGTGTTGGGTCAAATTTTGCCCTGGGTCACAGTTGGCCAGCTGTGACAGCGAGGCTTCTACTAATATATTTATCCCACCTCAGGTTCTGAGAAGTGGAATCATAATCCTTAATTCATTATACCCATCTCTCCACTGGTTACTGTCACCTCCTTTTAGTCACATGATTGACTTATATTAACAAATTAATGATTAGTAGTGAACCTGCCATCCATTCAAGACCTAGAATATTAGTAACAAAACTGACCTAGGTCTGGTGACCAACTGTTCACTAAGGAGTGGTTCTCTAGAAAGACAGCACAGCATGGTGATAATGAAGACAAGTGAGGGTGACTTGATGGAATGTACAGTGAAGCAGGAAAAAAATAAAACAGTATAGAAAACCCAGTGCCAGATAATAAAAGATTGCCCCAAACAAAGCGACAACCCACCAACTGGGAGAAAATCTTTACACACAACATTACTGACA
Organism: Galemys pyrenaicus; assembly: GCA_019455555.1. Lineage (NCBI taxonomy): Eukaryota > Metazoa > Chordata > Mammalia > Eulipotyphla > Talpidae > Galemys > Galemys pyrenaicus. Next base: position 4,496,244 of record JAGFMF010011658.1, on the reverse strand, counting down.
AGGGACTTATCACACAGATCCACAAAGAACTAACCAGAC
>JAGFMF010011658.1:4465441-4495500 GCA_019455555.1 Galemys pyrenaicus | reverse complement strand
ACTGAGGTGATGGTGCACTGGTGAGATGGTGATGGGGAATACATGGGGATTACAATTGATGGCAAGTATATGTAAATTTAAAAAATTTATATAAAAAAACATTAAAATAAAATCTTTTCCAGAAAAAATAAATAAAATAAAAGATTGCCCAGACATTGCTTGATATGTATGTATACTCTGACAATTCCTGGGAGAACTTCTAAAAGGCCAGCCAGCCACAAAATCTTTAGACCCTCGTCCTTCCTAGGAAGGAACATGAGAACTTAAGAAGCATCTTTAAGAAACTGGGAAGCAGACATTTTTGGGGTTTGGGATTTTTTAAAATTGTATTTATGCACACAAGAGCCAGGGTACAGGCCAGAGGTGGGGAATGGCAGTTGGGGGGTGGGGGCGGGGGACGGTGAGGTGAGAGGATTCACCAGAGACAGAGTGGGTTGCAGAACAGGCAGATGAACTGAAACACACTGCTGACGGGAGCAGCGGGCAAGGCAGGAGAGGTCTGCTACGCCATGTGGGTCCCCTCTCTGGCTGGGGATTGAACTCACACTGCAGTGTCTGCAGAAGCTCCACAGTGTGGCACTCAACCCCTTACATCATCAGGGAGGCGCCGGAAGTAGACATTTTGAACAGGCTAGTCCATCAGCTGTGGGGTAGCTCTACCTCTGTGGAAATCTGACCTCTCATGCCCTGCTTAAAACCCTTCAGTGACGCCCTATCCTGCTGAGGACTCGGACCAGCCATGGAGTGGGGGCAGTGGCCAGTCTGTGGGCCTGTCCTGGGGTCCCTAGTGAGTGCTCCTTTTTCAGCCAATCCTCCAAGACCTGTTCCCTTAGTTATGGGACTTGGGGACGCTTAGTACAGAAACAAAGCTACCTGCTCTTAATAAGCTCTCCCAAAAGCAACACAAGCTGTATAATATTTTAAGCATTCCTTTTAGGTATTAGCCTAAATACCTCTGTGCTTCCATTTAGACAACAAAATCGGAGCCTGGCATTTAATTGGCAAGCAGTAAATTGCACATGCTCTCATTTTGGAGGGAGAGAAGAATGTTGCCTCTCAAATCTTTTGACAAAAGTTTCACCAAAACAGGTAAATTATTTTAAGTTCTGGTGTTAAAAAGACTATGTCCCCACTGGAAAAATTTGGCTAATCACATTCCCCTCTGCTTCTGCGCTCCCAACATCGTCCTCTGATGCTGGATGTCTCAGCCAACGTGTTTGCATTCATAAATGTGCCCCCAAGTCTCTCCCCACTCCTTGCTGCCCACATCCTGAATATTGCTGAGCAAAGCAGCTCCTTCAGCCCAAGTGGAAGAACGTTGATTCAGGTGGGAAATGAATTGTGAGAGCAGATGTTCTTAAAATCAAATATCTGGTTTCATGCAAACATTGTCAGGAATAGACAATGAAAGAACCTCAGAGGAAGTGCAATTGACACATCAACCTTGTTTCTAAAACAAATTTCTAAACCGCCCACAGGCCTGAAGTGAGCCTCCAGGAGTGTGACTCAGACAGCCTGGAAAAAAAAGCAACAAACTCCCCTGCCTAAATGACAGTTTTTCAGGGACACCAAAAGGTTCTCCCTATTCTCCAGTAGGTAGACTACCATAGGGCTAAAGCACTACAAATTTCACACTTAGAAATTCACTCCTTTGGCTTTATTTTCTCTATCTTTAAAAGATGGGGAGAGGAGGTTGTGACTTTTTTTTAAAGATTTATTTATGTATGCATACAAGAATTGGGGCACAGGCCATAGGTGTGGGGGGTGAGAGGATCCACCAGAGACAGAGTGGGGAGCAGAACAGGCAGATGGACGGAAACACACTGCTGACGGGAGCAGCGGGCGAGGCAGGAGAGGTCTGCTGAGCCATGTGGGTCCCCTCCCTGGCCTTGAACCTGTGCTGCAGTGGCCTCATAGTGCGGTATTAACCTCTTGTGCCACCAGGAAGGCCCCAAGGTTGTGACTCTTGAGCAAGATCAACCACTAAACTAAAATCATGCAAAGTATTAGATGGTGGTAATTGTAATGCTTGATGTAAATGCAGCATGTTTAACTTCCCAATTCCTTGGAAAGAGGATAGAATCAGCAGTCTTTATCCCTATATTCCAATAAGGGAATGAAAGTTCTAAGAGGCGATACGACCAGCTTGAAGACATAAAACAAGAAGTGAGGAGACAGGCAGAGTCAGACCCCCTACCCCTAGCATGGCGCATTTGCAGGGGGGTCCTCAGTGGTGGGACCAAAGTGGAAAATGGGCTGGAGAGTGAGTCTCTAGCTTATCAAACAATTATCTTTCAATGTATCTTTGATCAACACAAAAGTTTTCTTAATGGAAGAAAGAAGTTCATTACACACTGCCACAATAACTCACACACAACCCCACCTCCATGCCTTCCCTGCAGAGGCCACACACAGAGGCCACACACCACCACGCTGGTCCACGGGCCCAGCGGAGAAAGGAGAGGACACAGGTGGGAGCTCGTGCTCGGCCAACTGTTCAGGGTGTCGACAGTTACGTGTTTCCTCTGCGCCCGATACATCCACCTTATATGAGCGCTCACAACTGTCCTGTGAGTCTACGGCACTGGGTTCTCCTGTTAAAAGGAATAAAACTAAGACTCAGAGAGGTGACTTGCCTGACACTGCATAATATGTGAGCCGTATCTGAACTCAGCCCTTGAGTTTTCCAACCTGGGTCTCAGGCAGAAATCTATTTTTATCACAAGAAATCAAAAGGCTGTTCTATTCCATACCTTCTAGGTACAAGTCAAGTCTTTCACACAGTTTGTAAGAGAAACATGGAAGAAAAAAGATGAGGAGCACAGACTGAGCAGACAGGACTCATACCTGATTAATTTCTTCAGATACCCAGCAGCCACAAGAAACACTTGGCTACATCTGTGCTTTCACCAACTGCTGTTGTAAATACTCAGTCTCCTCCATCCATGGAAACCATGGGTTTGCAAGTCAGCAGAAGAGAGACGCACAATCAGTTTCTCTACCTCTCCCAGCCACTTGTGTATGATACCTCAAGGCCTCCAGAACACAGAGTTCCAGTGGGCCCAGGATGCCTGGAGTTAGCGAGACTCACAGAGTATGTATAAGGAGCACATTCAATGACAGTTTTGAGACTGCTTGAACATTTTTACTGACAGCCTTTAAAGACTCCAGACCTTGACTGGACACAGAAAGAAAGTAGTAGCTTTTAAGAAGCATGAACGGGCCTCCCTGGTGGCGCAGCAAGTTGAGCACCACACTGTGAAGCATCTGTGGCACAGCAGCGCGAGTTCGATCCCCGGCCAGGGAGGGGACCCACATGGCGCAGCAGACCTCTCCTGCCTCGCCTGCTGCTCCCCTCAGCAGTGTATTTCAGTAGATCTGCCTGTCCTGCACACTTCTCTGTCTCTGGTGAATCCTCTCACCTCCCGTGACTCTGGCCTGTACCCCAGCTCTTATGTGCATAAATAAATAAATCTTAAAAAAAAAGAAGCATGAACCACCAAGGACACTGCCCACAATCACCCACACTAAGCACCAGCCCTTCGCGCTGCAGACAGGCTGTATGATCCACGTGATTGCACTGGACTCCCTCTCTTCTGAACAAGACTAACGAGGGGAGCACTCAGCACAAAGCAACCTAAAGAAATCACCCACACCAATGTTCCTCAAGACTCCTGCTCAGATGAATTATGCCAAGTGAAAAAGACATGGACATGCTCAAAAGCACTGTCTGGAAAACTTCTGGACTGGGCTTCATCTGAGAAAACTGGTTCAGGTTGAGGCAATGCTCTTTGGAGAGTTCCAGGGCTTTCAACTTACAGGAGCCAGGCTGTGCAGCTTAGAGCTGCAAGAAAAGGCAACATGCAAGATCAGCTGATGATTCCAGTCAAACAGGTCACTTCCCCTTCTACCCAGGGTAATCCCAGGGCAGGATCAGGCGAACAACTCAGAAAGCAGTTCCAGCAGCTACACGGGAGAGTTCTCTGCCACTTACCCCTACTTAAACCCCACCCAGCTAACTGAACCCATATTGAGCTGGATAACCCATATTGCCCAGCTGACAAGTCCAGAACTAGAACTTTGCCTTGACTATAAACTAATTTGCCATGACAGTAATCAATGGCAAGAAAATCTGCTGAGCAAAGAAATTTCCATTTCATGGCATGAAGCTATTTTTATGCGGGCTAATTTGAATTCAAAGACAGTCATAAAAAATAGAGAACGAGATCTTACTAACAAATCCCATTTGTAAATCTATCAGAGATTATGAGAAGTAAAGCCAATGTTTTCAACTAAAGCAGGGCTAAGCTAGACTTTGGCTACAGCCCCAGCTCCCAAATACCTACTGTTTTTAATCTGTCTTTTTAAAAGGAAACTTTGTTCTCAGCATCATAGGATTGTGCAAGCCCCTTGACCTTGCCTCAAGGCAGCACTTTCCAAGCAGTAGGTCTTCAAATGGAAACTGGCACTAACCGCGCTCTTCTCAGAGCTGCAACCACAGTCAGTCCAGGCCAGTCTACGCCGAGCATCTCCGTGGCTGGAGCTGAGTTGGGTGCAGTGGGGGTACGAGCCCTCAAGACCATCATGAGCTCATTGCCTCATGCATGAGATATTTGTCTCCAAAGGGAAAATGATGAAAGATGCAAACCCAAGTGCTGCAATTTCCCACCAAGGTAACAGCATTGAGTTTAAAACCATGGACTCGCAAGCTCTCTCACACTTGCCTGCCCATTCAAGAGTGCTGGTTAAAGATTCAGTCTCTCAGCCGCACTCACACAAGTCTGAATCTGTCAGTCTGGTGTGGACCCCAATAATCTACTTTTTTTTTTTAAAACCAGCCCTCTGCAGTGCCAGTAATTCTAATCTAGTAGTCCCAGACCACATTAAATGGTGCTTCTGTGAGGGTGAGGACCGCTGCCAAGAACCATGAGGAAAGGTCCTGCGAAGAGGCTGAGCATATCAGGGCAAGTCAGAGTGTTTCTCTCATGGAACCAAATAAAACAAAACTGAGGACCTGACAAAGAGAAAACAGGCAAACACCCCCTCCTTTCTCATTTCCACCAATTTCAAACATTCAGATCTTTGGTCTCGTTTCTTTGATGAAGATGTCCTGTGATATGGGAAAGGTCAGCCTCTGAGCCTGCAGCTAAGAAAATATTTGCGCTAGGAACATGATGATCTAGAGAGAGGCCAGTGGAAGCCCCAAAGGGCAGGTCTGCGGTTAGCAGATGCCACTGTTGGCTTGCTGTTGGGTGGAACGCCCCTTGGGTTTTGGCTCTGGACAAGGGAAGTCCCCAGGAGGCCCATGTAATTGTGGGAACCACAGTGGAAGTTCTCTGCAGGCTCTGAGAGAGACAAGCTAAGAGAGATGCCATGATGGCTCCCAAAGATGCCGGCGGACATCTTGTGAGTGTCTATCCACTCAGGGGTCTCACCCCTTCCTCTCTTTTGCCCTGAGATTTCCCTGGCAACTCACAGGAAAATGGTTGCTCAGTAAAAGTTGTCCTAATAGATCTCCATGCAAAGGGGAGAAAAGAGAAATGAAGGCAAAAATTCCTGTGATAGTCAAAAGCAAAGAAAGGAATCTGGTAGTTTCTTTCCAGGTGAAGGGAAATTGAGCTTATCTGGTCTCACTGATGAACATTTTGGTTTCAAGCTTTGTGAACTGCCAGTCAAAAGTGAGTAATAATAATCTATATAAAATGCTTAACACAAAGTCTCAAGCCCAGACTCCATCACTGGAGAATATGACTTAATCAATCTGAGGTGTAGCTGGGCATCACCAAGAATGTCATTCTCTCATTTAGTTCATACAATCCTGCAAGTTAAGTGCCCGGAACTCCATTTTTCATGGGAGAAACAATTATCTGAGTGGTTCAGAGAATTGTCCCAAGTTATTCAACTATTACAATATAGGAGTAATATAAAAAAATAACTTGAACCTGAATCATCTGGCCCCCAAAGATTTATCAACTTTGGAGAGATTTAGAAAAAATGGGAATTAGGGTTTGGGAAGAAATAAAGCAAACAACAGGCAGGAGGTGTAGAGCTTTTGGCCACAAAACCTTCAGAGAACAAACAGGTCAGAATGAAGCCAGACCCTCAGGCTCCCAGAAGCCTCCTTTAGGTCTTCCTAAAACTGTGAGTTTTGTCTCCTAAGTAGCTTTTGAATTTTTTTGCTTCTCACTCTCCATCTCCCTCTGCTTTTGGCTGCCATTTTCTCTCACCTAAATAGTTTGAAGTTACATTTAACCCGCTTTAACCTACATTCAGTTGCAGGCCACAGAAACCCAACTTCATAGCTCAACTTAATAATCTGTGCTTATTAATAAATAGACGGACTAGAAATGGGGTGGGAAGGTTAGGGCAGCATCTACAACATTACCAGTGTCCCAGGGACCTTCTAGGTGTCTGACTGGGGGCGGGGGGGTTTCTCCCTGCTTATCCCGTTGAGGATAGAAGTTGGTTGCTCTACCTAGAGTCTTAGGTTTGCATTTCACACAGAAAGCAGAAGGATATAAGGAAGGGACAGGTGGTATCTGCTTCAGGAGAGCCAAACCCTGACAAGAAATCTTTAGCAGATTTCAGCATATGTCCCATTAATCAAGATCTGTGTCACATGACCAGGCCTGTCTGCCAGGGAATCTGAGCAGATGAATGTTGCCTCTGCTGCGTCTCCATCCTGAGAACAAACCAACCAAAGGACTCTGAGGTTTGGGTGATGAAGGGGACTTCTTAAAGATGGGGGGCTTCCCCCATTTCCATGTTTGCTTCCTTTTCCCACATAGTAAAAAAGTAACATTTCTAAAACACAACAGGCCACCCTGAACTGTTCCTTACTGAAATGGTTCAAAGTCTCAAGCCCAGTGTGACTTTGATGTGAACGCACTGCACCCCAGCTCCGTGCACAGGCCCTACAGCAATGGCCCCTGACATCCCTTACCCTAGCTCTTGCACCCCATTCCCTAGTCCTTCTTCAATGCTTTGAACCTGTCATGAGACCCCCCCCCCCAGGCTCCAGAATATTGAGCATCTGCTCCTTCAGCCTAGAGTGCTCCCAAGCGCTGTCTCCTCCACTTTATACCTCAACTCCAATGTCTCCTTCCTGGTTTTAATGGCACCCTAGAAAGACCCTTATTGTGTGATCTCAGAGCACCTTACGCTTCTGTTCTGTCATTCTTGACACACTTTACAATTGATAAGTAGTTGTTAGGGTCTGTTTTTCCTCTTCTAACCTGGCTTTCCTGAAGGCAGGCTCCTCATGTTTTGCTCATCACTGTGGCCCTAGTTCAGTGCCTGAGACATGGTGGGTCCCTGCTATGTGAGGGAAGAACTAGTGGATGGATGACTGGATAAATTAAAATGGAATGAACTATAGCAAAATAACCTTGAGCTTTAGGAATGGTTGAGAAATATAGCTGAGGCAGATACCCAAAGCTTTTTGTGTCAAAATTCCAAGTCACTTTGTCCTCATGGGACCTTGTTGAACTTGAGGAGATTTCTAAGAAGTAGGAATACTAAGTCCAAATCATAAAACCCAAAGGCACTGGACATCCACATGGAAAATAGACTCTTAAAAAATCACATTACATGGATGTTTTCTGCCACAAAACAAAATAAATTTATAAATATCCTGTCAAAAATCTAAGAGATGAAGATCTTGAGATGTTTCTAATAAACAAGTGATAATAAAGGGAAATGAAATATCCATTCAGGATATGTAAAACGTCATGCTCTTTGGCATGCAGCTGTCATCACTGGAATTTAATAAATATTTTTATAAATGTTTGAGAACATTCTTAAATTCACTCCTGGCTTTGTTCTCACAATTCCCAACTTCCCTCCCCTACTCCCAGGATTTTATGCTTCTAATTTTTTTATTCTACAAACCATGGAGAACTCCATGAACTTAAACCTAAGAGTTGGAAAGAACTGTAACATTCTCCCAAGGAACTGAGATGAGGGATGGTCAATTGCTAATTCTGTCAAGAAGAGATCCCAAGCCAGGTAATAGGCAGCTTCGAAGAGTATTGTTACTCAGGTTCACTGAGGTACTTCACTTACAATAAAATTCACAATTGTAAAATGCGTAGTTTGATGAATTTTGACAATTGTCTGGAGTTGGAAAACTACCACTGTGATCGAAATGGAGAGCATTTCTTTCACCGCTTTCATAGCCATTCACAGCTCTCTCTGCTAACCTCGACGCAGGTAACCACAGCACTGCTTTTCTTTGCCATAGCCTTGCCTTTTAGAGACATTCGTATTAGTAGAATTATGAAATGTGAAGTGTTTTTCCTGTATTTTTTCATTGAGAGTTATACTTTCAAGAAAGAGCTGTGTATTAAATGTCATGTTTTGCTTTATTATTCCTAAGTAATAAATACATCACTGTTCACTGTGGACCTTGCATGATCTATTTTTCTATTCACTTATTGATGGATAAGTTGTCAGCTTTTCAAGTTTTTCGTAATTATGAATAAAGTCTCTGTGTACATTGAGTAATGGCTTTGTGTGGACATAGGCTGTTCCTCCTATGTGTGTTTTCCCACACATAGGTGTGAGATTGTTAGTCAACTGATAAATATGTTGCCTAAATTTTATGAAAGAAATACCATATGCTTTCAAAGATGGCTGTACGATTAGCAAAGTACAGCAAATGTATGAGAGCTCCAGTCATAGACAGAACTTTGCATTGTGAGTCTTTCTAAGCTGTACCCAACCTGGAGAGTGTATGTAGTATTTCATCATAGATTTAGTTTGCCTCCCCCAATGACTAATGAAGTTGAATTGAATAGACTTTCATGTTCTTATTGGTCACTCAGATATATTTGGAGGAAGAATATATATATTCAAATATGATTCTCATTTTATATAATAGAGTTTTGGTCTTTTTATTACATGTACTTTTTCAAATGCTTTCTACCAGGCTGTAGTTTGAATGATCACTTTTATGTGATTCTCTCAAAAATAGTGAGTTTTTAGATTTGATGAAATAAAATGTATCAATTTATTTTAGAGTCCATGCCTTTCATATGTAAGAAAATTTTGACTCAGATTAATAAGGATTTTATGATTATTTATCTTTTATATTTAGGGTTATTATATAGTTTGAGTTCAACTCTGTACATACTATGATATCTGGATTGATGCTCATTTTTTCCAGATGGATATCCAATTGTTTCAGCACCATTTGCTCAAAGATTATTCTTTCTCCCTTTGAATCTACCTTGGCACTTTTGTCAACTTTATCATAAATCTACTGACTTATGTATGGAGTCGACTACTAGATTCTCCTCTGATGTGTATGTCTTCTTATCTGTTAATTCCACACTACCTTGATCACTGTAGCTTTATGAAAAGCTTAAAGTCTGGGCATATTTATCTTACAACTGTATCCTTTTTCAAAATTATTTTGTCTATTCAAATCTTTTGAGTTCCCATTCAATTTTAGAATCAGCTAACTATCTACATAGAAAAAAAAATCTTGCTGATTTTTTATTGCAATTATATTGGCTCTATCTATCAAATTTGTGGCCCTGACATCTTTTCTAATATTTCTGGAATACAAACCTATATCGTTCTAACTTTTTAGATCTTCTTTAATTCTTCTCAGTAATCATTTATATTTGTTAGCAAAGAGCTTTTATACTATTTCATTAAAATTTTCCCTAAATATTTCATTTATTTATGATAATGTAAATTATGTTGTTTTTTTCAATTCCAACATCCAGTTTTCAGTAGGATATATAAATACAGTTTATTTTTTATATTGATGTTGTACCTTTGACCTTGCTAAACTTACTTATTAGTTCTAGCAGATTTTTTATTCTGTTTTGCTTTTTGGTAATTCTTTCAAATTTTATCTTCAGACAATTATGGGAAAAAAAGCAGTTTTATGTCTTCCTTTCCAATATGTAACTTCAATTTTTTCCCCCAACTTCTTACACTCAATAAGATCACCAATATAATGTCACTTACATATGGTAAAGTAAGAACTCTTTTTTTACTCTCCAAGCTAGAAAGTCTTTAGTCATTAAATATGATGTGTAGACTCCTTTCATCATGCCTTAGTAGTAAAGCTAAATTAGCCTGAGACTAAAGACTTCTCAGGAGTTAGTTTAAGAAAACTTAAAAAGAAACCTTGTAAATATCAAACTGAACCTCAAGTAACCCAACAATATGCCAGAGCAAATCCCAACACTCAGTCGTGTTTAATTAAGGGCTAGAGTACTATTGTTCAGATATTCATTCACAAGACAAACGTGTATGTTGGATAATTTGGTTTTAAATATGAATTACTCTGTCTTCCTTATATTTCCTACCCTGTTCTACCCAACATTTCAAGAAAGTTATCAAGTACTTTTTCAGTTTTTCTGGGATTTTGGGCGAGGGTATTCTGGAAAAATGGTATAAGAGCTTAAAGTTGGTTGCTCCTATTTTTTTGCAAAAAACTAAATCATTCAAAGAAGAGTGGGTGCATGGAGGGAATTGGGCGATAGGCAAAAAGGTAGAGGGAGATGTTTCCCCCACATGTAAGTGGTCAGAAGACATGGTACCCAAGACAAGCAGGGTCCCTCATGCTGCTTCTTAGTGGGGTTGGTAAGATGTCAAAGGGAATCATCATATGGCCCTCCCAGGGAGATGACCCCAAGACCTAACTCCTCCAATCAACAGGGCATCTTATGCTCTCGAACTGACCTGGAAGCTGAAAACTGTGGGCCTCAGGGAACCCAGCAAGTTGGGACAATAAGAGAATCAACCATGAACTTGATGGACCAAATCCAGAGGCCCTGTTTCATGTAGAAGCACCACTAAGTCTCCTAGATTCTTACTCATCCCCCAGGAAGGGTTAGGAAATAAAATAATAAATGAGTGTCCACTCTGCCAGCTGGATGGAGAGGAGAATTCAGTGGAGGCAGTGAATGCAAATTGCTTCGGAGGAAAAAGCAAATCTTAAGTGCTCTGGTTCTCAGAATTCTCATTTTGTGCCCTGTGCTATCTACTGGCCGTGCAAGCATGCAGGACCTGGAGATTAGCACTTTTAGCTTGAAATAAATTTTTACTTTATGTGGGAATAAGTTGTAGCACTCTTTCAAACATCACTAGACTTGTTCAGCACAATATTGGTACGAGTGTGTACTTAGATACTTAATGCAGATGTCCAGAGAGTGACAGCAAATGACCTGTAAATGGTCCATCTAATACAGAGAACTGTGCTGGACAATGCTGAGTGTTTCCTTTGGGGCATTATAGGAAGAACCAAGAGTTCGTTGTAAAGAACTGTACTCCACATCAAGAGACAGCAGGTGCCTATGGAGATGCCGCTGAATGCCCGCTGTTCTCTACTAGCAGAGAAGGTAGGCTTCTTGAGCAAACATTAGGATATCTTCTTCTTGCTGGACTATCTCAATGACTGAGTTACCTTGTTTAAGTGCAACTCCTGGAAGCCTTCCTTTTCCTCTCAGTCCTTCTTCTCCAACATCTTACCCCCCTTGGAAAACTATGGATCAAAAGACACTCATCCTGCTTCCCTGGGTAGATGAGGATTCTTTTGGTCACAGTGATATTCAATGCAACTCAATTAAAGCAAAAAGGGGTGCTGATTAGTTTCCTCGAGGAACCCAAAGACAGCAAGAAATAGAAGACCGAAGGACAGGTGCAGCCAGGACCTAAGCCAAGCCAAACTAGGACTCAGCTATCCTCGTGACATCTCTGTTCTGCTTCTCTCTGTATGCTTCAACACTTTCTCCTTCGCTCAGATCCACTTTCGGTCACGACAGAGTATATGTCAGCCAACAGCACCCAAACTGTTCCTCATAGTTTCACCAGAAATGCTGTCTTGTTGATCTCTCTGGTCTTAACACCAAAAATACCATGAAAAGAAATTATTGACTTAACCTGGGTCATGTTTCCACCTCTAGATCAACAAATGATGCACAGAGGATGCTGGCAGCTAAGAAAATGGCTACTCTTATGGGTGTGAATCAAATAAAATGGCAGACCACTGGGGGAGGGGGAGTGCGTTGTGCGGTGAGATGACCTATTATCAGAATGGAAGCCAAGAGTACTGGCTAGAACAATAACCCACCTACATAGGGCCCGGTAATAAGCTAAGTATTCAAGCTAAGTGCTGATAAATAAACAGCAAATTCATGCAGGGCCCCTACCCCTACCTGAAACACACACACACACACACACACACGGAGGGAGCAAGTTACATCAAGTCACTAGACATTTTGGTCACTTTCCTGAGACGGGCTACGAATTACTAAGCATCTTCTCAGAAGGTAAATGGGCCTCTGTTTCCATTTCTTCCACTTAAGGAAGTTGGAATGACTGACTCAAGGTCCCTTAAGCTCTTGTCTTCTGTCTTCTTCTGAAAGACTCTCCTGTGGAGAATTAAGCCAGGTAATTTTCATTCCAAAATAGACACCTTCCTAAATCCAACATTTGGAATCTTTAAGACCAAAGAGACACAATGCTGCGGTCTTCCTCCATCAGGGAATCGCCCAATAGAGGGAAACAAACCTCTTCTAAAGAAATAGCTCTTCAGCAAACTCATTTGCATATGATTTTACTTCATTAATAAAAACAGATTAAATTCTCTCTCTCCTGGAACTGCACCACTTCACTGCAATAGGATCCCTGGAGGAGGGCGAAAGGAAATGAAATGGAATTCCCAGCATTCTCAACCCCACGAATAGAGCCTGGAGCGCCACCGACACAGAATGGGGAAGGAGGGGCAGATGTTCTGGAGAAGAGACATTCAAGGCTATTTTCTCAAAGTCACAAAGTGGGTCAGAGGATGACCCTCTCCTGCCCCTGGATAATGAACCTGTTCTCAGTTCATATTAGTTGCCTGGACGTGAGGTTTATAGTAGCGAACTCTGTTTTTCATTCCAAAATTCCTTTTCAAAATTATAGAAATTACTGGAATAACCAGAACCATTTGTACTGAACCTCAAGTGCAAAAGTTCAAGTTCAAACACAGGCAGTGGGTGATCCTTCAGAGGTTTGGATGGTTCAGGCTTAACAACACCAGTAAACATTCACTTACTGAGATTGTACCCTGAGCCAGGACAGTCTCCTTTATTCTTTTCAACAGCCCAATGGGGTGTTAGGAGCACAATTATCATCAAAGGAGTATGGTACCCTGGAGTCCGGACTCCTGGCTTTTCTACTTTTCAGCTCTGTGATGTGAGGAGGGTTAGTGAGCTTCTTTGTGTCCTGGCTTTCCTGTTGATAAAATAGAAATGTCCAGAATGGCACCTGTCTCAAATGTTGCTGGTAGAATTATTAATTTGATAAATATGAAGTACTTGAGCACAACCCAAAACTCGAAGATCCCCATTACTATGAGCCATTGGTTGTAACTGCACATTGTACATCAGACTCAGGAATTTTCCCTGAATCACTGTTAGTAAACAGCAGAGTAAGGATTCAAACTAACCTACTCTGCCTCTTGCCAGGATTCATGAAAAATGATAACGCACAAAAGCTACGTGTTGTTCCTGTTGTTGTCAATCCTTAAATGCAAACCTAGAAATGCATCTGATTTTCTTGGTGCACTGATATTTAATTGCATGCCAATTTCTTTCCTTGTTAGTGATTGGGATGACTGGGGATGGGCTCCAAGCGGCCTAGAACCGACCGGTCAAACTATAGAGAAAGATTTCTCTAGGAAAGTAGGTATTTGCCGTAGATATCTGCTCTCCTTAACAGAAGAGCATCTTTCCCACTGTTTAGTTTCTGTCTGAGTGGATACATTCAGAAGGGTCTTGAGATGCCATTAAAAGAGGAAAGAGATGCTCAACTCAGAGAAAACAGGTAAAATAAATGTTCTGTCGAGCAAGTGATTGATGTGAGTGCAAAGCACAGGACAGCAAAACAAAGGCGGCTGCTCTTTCCTCCAGCTCCGAAGGAAAATAAGGGGAAATTAATGCAGCCAGGGAAGGAAGCAAATCTGCTGGAGGACAGGAACGAGTTGGGTCAATCCTGGTTTTGCTGAATCTTAAATGAAGCAAGTAAACAACGATCACCACCACCCCCCCACCCCACCAAATTGCATTTTACTCCCAGGGAATTTTTCCTCTGTGTCTGTTTCCTAGCAAGTGAAACAAGAAGCAAGAATCTGAAATACCCTCTAGGGGATATTGCTGTTTCATTAAAAAAAAAAAAACTCCTCAGAAGGCATCTGCTTGAAATTGTTCTGCGACACATTTCTGGCCAGAATTTGGAGATGCTGGTTGCAAATCTGTGTGATTTCAGCTCACCTTCCAAAGGCCAGCTAACCTGCCATGGTCTATGACTTTGCTTTATGCTCCCCCACTCAGCAGCACACTCCACCACAAGTCAGACCACAAATCAGCGCCCCGGACCTCAATGGCATGAGAAATACCCTCTGAGTCTAGATGATGCTCAGCCTCAGCTTGGCGGGCCTTAACTCTGAGCTCCCTGACCACTGCTTGCCAAAAATGCACCCTATAAGCCTTCCTTCATCTCTGATCCATAATGTATTTTAAGATACATATGTATCTTCCTCATCCCTCTCCATCCCTCAGACACTGAGGGTGACAATAAAAGTGAGACATGGTCATTCATCCCTCAATTTTACAATTAATAACTATATTATTACCAAGAAATGAAATGTGACATGTATGTCTTCCTTTTTTAACACATTCCTGCTTACAGTTTACACAGTACAAATGATCTAAACTCCAGTTGAGTCACTGCTGTTATGGCCTCTTATTGCCACAAGGTGGCACTGTTGGAAACCAGCCCACATAGTCCAGTGCTTGCCCATTTCCTCTAAGTCCCCTTGCTGTGATAGCCACAAGCTGCCTTGGTTCTTGGGAGGAGGAGAAATCCTCCATCACTGCTAAACCTGGTCAAGGTTTCCATGCTTGGAGTCCAAGGTTGGAGCTCCTACTGCTCAGTTCTGTCATCATCCACACAGAATCAACAAGCCTTAGAATGGGATTAAAACTGAGCCACAACAGTTACCCCCCCACCCAGTGGGAGAGGCTGCACAGCCACCTGGAGAAAACTATAAATAGAGGGAGGGGGAAAGCATGGGGGCCAAGTGATGCAATCAACCACAGCATGAGAATAAGTCTTCATGGATGTCCATGTGGAAGAGGGAACCCAAGCTGTCCACCTGGGGCTACGTGATAGATCAACCCAGCCCTGGGTTTGAATGTGAATTTACATTAGACTTTAAATATTAAAAGTGAAGCATTCATAACCTTCAATTATATGTTCCTATTTCTAAAAATGACCTTAAACTATTTATTTAAAAATCTCCAACACAATAAAAGCTGAAACAAGAACTAATAAGACAAATAAGGGAATAAATTCTTTTAAAATCTTATGCTATGGAAAATGCTGCTACTGCTTTCCAAATTAGCCTGAGATTCCTGGCAACCAAAGCAAAGAGGGAAAACCTACAGCTTTCATATTTCCCATTATCTCATCTACATTCCCTTACCTCTAAGAGCTGAGAGCGTGAACACAGTAATGATAATTCATCCTATAAAAGAATTTAAAATTTTAAAGGAAAATGGATCACGAGGTTCTAGACAGGGTGACTATGTAATTTGTTATCTAAATCAGCACACTTTTGGAAGTGAGACAGGATACTATTAATAATGATGTCAGGACAATTATGTTTACTGGAACTGTCCTCTGCAAACTGGGGTATGTGGCCATGTGATAAAGCATTAACTTCGGGTTAATACCATTGGATTCAGAAAATCAGGCTATTTCTCTCCAAGAGAGATTTTCAAACACTCAGTGCAAGCACCCCAAGCAAATGCTGTATTACCCATGAAAACCTATTAGGCACTCACCTCTGAATGTAGGAAAGTTTATGTGCTCGTCAATAGTCTCCTGAAGAATAAGGACATTTCCAGCATCCTGACCAGTTCAGATGACTCTGGATATTCATCCAAGAATGTATAAATAGCTTCTCTATTTTGATCTAAACAAGGCAATGACTAGGCTCTACTCAACTGCCATCTCCTCCCTGATAAATTTTGCTCCATGTTTAAAGTCTACTATTAGGACAACTGTCTTCAATTTTTCGATACAAATGCCCTGCTAATGAAGGCCCTTCTGAAGGTGACATTGGTGCTCACCCTAGAAAACTCCAGACTGCCTTAAGATTCGTGGATTCCATTAAAAACTCAGGCTGATATTTCTGTTCAAGGACAGCATGCAAAACTCTTTAGATAAATGAAATTGTATCTAATTGAATTACCTAAATTAAATACTACAATAATAAGGGATAACATTTATTGAACACTTAGTATATTCCAGGCACATTGCCAAATGTTTCTTTTTCTCTATTAATTTTACTACAATCCTAGGAGGGATTATTATCCTACAACACAGATGAGGACACTGGGCATCTGACGGACCAAGTCACTTGCCTACTGTTTTGTGGTTGGGAAACAGTAAGGTTAGGTCGATCTCCTTCAAGAATATAAACTCTGAACTACTACATTACCCAGGCAGCTTTTGTCCCTTTTGACCCAGTGGGAAGTGACTTAGGAAATGTGTTTAAGAGAAAAGACTCATAGAGGGGAAAATAAAGCATCCTACTTCACTATTTTCCTCTATCTTCCTGAAAAGTGCCCCAAGAATGTTTTTTCAAAGCCCACACCAAGAGGAGATGTGCTCTGCTTCCACTGCATGGGCGCTCCAGAAAACAATGGCACTTTCCAAGGTCAAGCCTCAACCTAAGCTTAGTAATATTTATTATGTAGGAGACAAACCACAGACATGCTTCGGGAAGTATTCAGTATTACAGAATACTGAAAAGGTTGAATTCTTGGGGAAAGGTTTGCCAAGATAATTGGATAATGACATTTCACATAAAACAAGAAAAATCGGAAGATAAAGGCATTGTGATAGACTAAGTGGCTAACTGCAGCAAACAATCATCTCCTCTTTAGGTGATTGAAACTGCAGTTTGCTTTTCACTTCTCAGGCTAGGGATTTCAAGCTTTTAAAGTCTGCAGTCTGCAAAGACCACCAGCGGGTCTTGACCCCATCCTGTAGGCCCTAGAGGAAGGGAGGGGGTGAAAGCTTCCTGAGACTGAGTCTGGCTAGTTCACTGGCATCAGAAGCGAACGTAACACCGTAAAAGACTGAAGCTCTGTCTGCTGTTGACTGGGGATGCTGGAGTTTCCTACCTGGAAAATCGTGTTGAGAAGAGATGCAGGAAGCTGCCAGCACATCCTTCTCACATGTCATTCAAAATAGGATTTTTCACTGGAATTCACAGCCATTTCTCTACAGAATCAGAGAGAACAAAGGGGTTAGAGAAGATGCCCACTTCTTCAGTGTTGCAATGGTTGAGGATGGGTGTAGGGAGGATTTCTGTGTCCATGAGCGTAATTAACTTAAAACCCATAGATCATTGCAGCTTTTCATTTATTCTCCAGGAAAAGCAAACAAAGGGAAAGGTGATGACTATCTATTCATCTGGTCACCTGGGCACACCCAACTTAAACTAGGTTAGGATATGGGGAAAGGAACAACTTGCTCACAAGCTCACTTATTCCAACCTGCAGGAAGAGCAGACTCGGAGCAGTGTGGGTTGGGATCCTTGCAGAGTGCTTTGTGTCTGCTTCCCCAAGAGGTCAGCTCCATTCTCACTTACTGCACACTAGTTCCTTCCACCTGCTGCTAATGGCTGCTAATGGATCTTGGCCCTGAATTTTTCCACTTTCAGTAATATGGTAGACTATTTGCAAATAATCCTGCAGAAAGTCCTTCTATCCTCATACGCGACTATGCCATATGATTTTGTTTTTGCTGCCATTAAGAGTTAGTGTCTATTTTCCTTTATCATCCATCTGAATCTTCCCTTTGACCAAGATACAGAAATACTATGTCTGATGTCTAACCTTAGCATCAAGAGAACTTGAGTTGTCTCCATTTTAGCCCTTGTAGAGTATTCCCCAAAAGGAGACCTGGAATAACCTTGCATGAGAAAGATACCCAGAAAACAGGCAACACCAAGCCTATATATATAGTGTGGCTACCTTGGACCCTCCAGCCATACGCAAACCATCAGTAACGTGAAGGAGCATATTTGAGACCAGCCTAGGAACCACTCAGGGAAACCAAAGAAGTGTGGAATTTATGTCAGTGCTCTAGCAAGTCACAACTCACACAGCTTTAACTGGAGAAGTGGCTCTCTTTACACCAATCACTGTGCCCAGAGAGGTGGAACTATCTTACAGCATGTCAGGTCCCTTTGGGCCACATGTCAGAGTCAGACAAGGAAAATCTGTTCTCTCCAACGAAGGCTGAACCTGCTTACCGAACATTGAGCTGGGCCAGCCACCAACTGTGGCACTTTACAGACAGTAAATCTCTTGGCTGAATGTTCACAATTATCCATTGATGTCACAAGATTGAACACGATTGTAATATTACTAAGGAGGAAACAGGCTCAGAAAGGTTTCAAGTCTTCCCCAAAGTCACAGAGTTGCTAAGTCGCAAAGCCAGAGCTCAAATTCAGTACCTTCCCATCAATGTCTACGGTCTTCCTCTCACACACAGTCCTGGGATGAAGAGGCAGCCGTTCAGGTTCATAACAGTCCTTCTGTCCAGAGAGGCCCACTGGCCTCCTTGCCTGTGGCCAGATGCTGGCCATCATGTTCCCCGCCAGCCCAGGGCCTCTATTTATGGATGGCTCCATCGGCCTAATGCATTAATAGATCCGTCACCATTGGTCACGCAGAAGAATAAGCAAACAGCAGGATGGCAGAATAATAAATCACAGAAATGGGGAGCTCCATTAGATTAAGGTACAAGACTGTTGCTGCACTGAAAAGAAAAATTATTTCAATTTAGATGGAAAATTGAAGCCCTGACAGTGGACGTCACAGAGGGAAAATGCGTTCTGTGGTATCACCTGCTGCCCCCAGTGGAGCAGAGGCGGCTCAAACCCTCGCTCACACCCAACATCTTCCCTACAGCCAGCCTTCCCCTGAGCCAGGCGTGAGAATTCACACCTCCAGATATACTGCGATTGTAATTAGTGATTTATTTCTTGGGTTTTTGTGCATTACATCAGGCTGCAAATTAAACCACCCAGCTGGCATGAGATATGTTAGTGCACAGAGTCGCTATCATTTCAACCAAAAGCAATGAAAAATTTTAGTTTGCGTTTTTAGTCACAGTTTGATTTCACAGATTATTTCTGTTCAACATCTTTTAAATACTGAATAGAGAACTCTAGTTAATATCTTCTACAATTTATAAGGGTCCACACTACTATAAAGAAATAAGAAAAGCGGTAAAAAGAAAAATAGCCAATATGTTTGGTTATCAAAGGCACACAAGAATTAAGAGTTATGTATATACATGTATATGTACAGAGAGTGAAAGTTTTGCTTAACCCTTTCCTCACTGCTCCAAACCTGGAGTAGAAAAAGTTGTACAGCTATTACTCACTCAAATAGGCACTCTGTCCACTACCTGCGAGAATTTGAGGTTGTTTTTAATAAAGTAATTCTAGATTATAAATTTAAAAAGTGAAATTGTCATTACACACAATTTAATACTGAGAGAGGAGGTGAAAAATAAATTAATCAAAATTCAAAGTGAATGTAATTGCTTGAATCAAGTAATAAATTAACCTCTAAACTTCTTAGTAGCCAAAGCAAAAAGGTAATAATTCTACTTCTAGAGAATAAAGTACACCTCCACATTAGGGGAAAACAGGTAACTGTATCAAAGAACTTTTTTATGTGTTTAATATTAATTCATGGTAACACTTTTCTTTTTGAAGTACTACAACCTTACTATAGAAAATCTGTAAAAGACTAAAGTAAAAATAGAAAAAAAAATATACCCAAGAATCTACCAGCCAATCACAAGCCCCATTAGCTTCCAATCAGGCATTTGTCTTCAGCATTTTCCTGCACATGAGATGCTTTTTAAACTCAGTTTTAATCTGTGTGTTTATGAAATGATGGTGGTTTTTTTTCTGCTTTATAATACAACTGTTTTACTTTTGTAGAACAATGTCATCAAAAACAGAAATAGCAAAAACATTCCATATTTTTCTGAAATATTTCCTGATTGTTAGATATTTTGCCAATGTTTTCATTGTATTAAATAAAACAACCAGAGTAACTTTATACACAAAATCCTTTTAGTGTCTATAATCACTGCCAGATACATTCCCAACAATGGTATCACTATAAATGAGCATATACATCCTTACTTACAAAATAAAAAGTTGTCAGCTCAATCAGCTTCAAATATTTTTTTAACTACCTACCTATGACATCAAAGTACCTGAGAACCACCACCTTATGTGATCATCCTTTCCAGACCTCATATTATATTGTGTTCTTTCCGTGTATATATGGTGTATATATGATGAGCCCTCAACTTTCAATTCATTTGTTTCACTGAAGTGTTGCCCTTTGACAATCAAGCAATCACAGAAGACGCATCTTGATTTCTGCATTTCTCACTAGACAAAGCCCCCTAAAACCTCAACTCCGAGAACCACAGACAGTGAGAGCAAGCAGCGGCCATCTTAGTTACTTGAACAGTCACCATCTTGACCACGTAGCAGTCCTAGTCACTGCGGCGACTCAGTAGCTCTCTCCAGCTCAGTCTGAGTTTTTGAAATCCATAAATGCTTTGATCCAAGAC
Source organism: Galemys pyrenaicus (assembly GCA_019455555.1). NCBI lineage: Eukaryota > Metazoa > Chordata > Mammalia > Eulipotyphla > Talpidae > Galemys > Galemys pyrenaicus. Next base: position 4,474,812 of record JAGFMF010011658.1, on the reverse strand, counting down.
TCAGTGAAACCTTTTGCAACACCGGTCATCTGGGACAACTCTGCCTCATCTTTAGAAGTGAGGATAGCGTGAGATCCTACCCCAGTGGGACAGGAACAGATTCAATAAGCAACGTTGACTAAAATGCTTAGAAAAGTGCTTGGCACATAGTGAACCCTCAAATGAAACAAATTAACTTCTGAGACTGTTTCTTGGTAAACCCCAACTGTCCATGACTAATAAAGCTATTGATTGCACACTTCAAAGGAACTACAAATGCGCCTGGCTCCCCATTATCTCCTAGGAAGGCTGACTGCATTGGTCACAGCTCCACATCTGCTCCATATGCACAAAAACTTGATCAAGTGGCATCTGGTGAACGTTCAACCTAAATGATCCCTTGGAGGAAAGTGGAGAGAGTTGATAGTGCTTAGCAGGTCGTTCTTCCTGGAGCCCTAACAGGAGTGCATTTCTTCCTTCCCCTGCCCCCCAGCCCCCAGCCCCGATCCACAAACAGAGTAAGTGCTGCCCAAGCTCTGGGCGCTGAGTAGGCACTGAAGAGAGAAGGGATGAGACAGGGCACTGACCCAGTGGAGGAGACATCCTCATGGCCAACTCCTATGGGAAGCTATCTGTTCATTCAAGGACACGCACCTGGAAGAAAATGTGGACACGATTTTCTTTACCAGTTTTCCCTCCGGGCATCACAGAAAGAGAAGGCCATACCCAATTACTGAACATTCACATTACACCACTTAGCTTCCATAAAATACCTTCGTAAGTACCTCGTTTCTCTAATGGAAAGAAATCCAAAGAGAATTTTCACTTTTAGGACACAGGTAAAAAACAAAAAAAAGTTCTTATTTTGCAGTAGCCATAGAAGCAGCAGCACCCCATGTAGCCAGAGTGACCCCACCATTCTGTGTCCTTTGAACTACTTTATGTTTATCTCATTCCTGCTTTCACTATACGCCAATGTTATTTTAGGTTTTGTGTGTTATTTGGTGTGATTTGATAGCTTATTTTCAGAGTCTGGGAACACTCAAAAATTTTCCGTAGAAATTAATGGTGATTGTATATTCACTTTACACTCTTCTGGCTTATAAAAGCTCTCCCTTCTACTGTAGAAAGAAGCTCTTCTCTTCACTCAGAGGAGCATTAATAAATGGGTAGCAGAAGGCTCTCTCTGCTCATCAGAATTCATTATGGCTGTGACTCAGTCAAGGTGCAAATGTTTTGGTTCCATTTAGTCTTCCTCAGTCGCACTGCAAGGACCAGATCGCTTATTATCCTGCTTCTTCCTGCACTTTTTTTATTTGCAGACACAAGGCAAAGTACATAAAAGGTTTTACAATGGTGGGTTCGTGCAGCTTGCAAAACTTGGAAAGCGAACAGAGAAGCAAAGTTGGAGAGTGGCTGCTTCAAGCAAAAATTACAGCAACAAGGGGACCATTTCCAAGGCTGCAAGAACAGGACAGTCTGGGAGCAACGGCCATTATAAGGCAATCATTCCTCTGTTTTCAAGCCAGAGCCATGCAGAGGAGCTGAGCCCTTCTTCTCCCCTTCTTGAAGGCTGTGCTCATGTCCAGCAGCCTCTGCTGGAACCCCGTGGCAACAGCCAAAATGATGGGCGTGTGCACTTGGCTGCCATGTCAGCTTTTTGACTCCTCTATGATCCTTGAACATCTCATCTCAGAAATGCATCTGAGGCTTGCCTCTGTTACTGCTTGCACTGGAAAACATGGCCACTGAGCAGGACGACATGAAAATAAAGGCTGTTTTCCCTAAGGACTCCCTTGGAGCTTTTCAAATTTATGAACAGAGAGATTTACACCTGCAAGGTCCTTTAGAGACAAGAGAAGCTAAACCACATCTCTAAGTCTTTCTGTTGTTTGCAGCTCCCAGAATGTTGAAAATGATGAAATCCCAGATCACAGTCACAAAGTTCTATTTTAAATGCTTACTTTTCACAATTTGTCATTCACTGAAAGGACACAATTTAAGATGAGACGAGGAACATCTTCTTTCAGCCTGTGGTAGCTCAAAGGGCGCCTGCAGCCGTGACACCAAAGTCTAATCTGGGGCGCCTGATGAAGCTGAAGCCCTCCCGGCCCCGTGTGATCACCGGGTCTGGAAGGGGCTCCTGAGGCCTGCACTGTCCACTCACTGGAGATGTGTGTCCTCCTCCTCAGGCAGCTGTCCTGAGGAGGCTCTCGGTGAAACCATGGGCCGGGCTGTGTCTGCATTTCCCAGGACCACATTCCAAGATGAAAGGGGAAGGACAGGAGCTGCTGTTAAAACGTGGAGACGCGGGGCCCTCCCTGGTGGCGCAGTGGGTTAAGCAACACACTTCTATGAAGCAGATCCACAGCCACTGCAGCACGAGTTCGATCCCTGCCGCCTGCTGGGGAGGTGACCCACATGGTGCAGGCAGACCTCTCCTGCCTGGCCCGCTGCTCCCCTCAGCAATGTGTTTCAGTCAGTCTACCTGTTCTGTTCCCAGCTGTCTCTGGTGAATTCTCTCACCGTTCTGGACTCTGGTCTGTACACCAGCTCTTGTATGCATAAATAAATAAAATCTTTAAAATAAAAACAAAAAAACGTGGAGATGCACTAAAATGACACCAAAGCTTTTGCATGGACTCATCGCTCCTCCCACTGATGGAAACCATATTTCCCAGATTTCCAAGAGGAGTCAGGGGAAGGCGAGAGTGGGGGAGACAAGACTGTTTCTACAAGTGACGCTTTTAGATCAGGGCCTGACTCCCTCATGCGGAGGGTGGTGAGAATAGAAGCGGTTCAGGAGTCTGGAGTGAGGACTTTGGAAGGGGGCACCAAGTGGTAAGGGGGAGGCAAGCCAGCCACGGAGACGCAGGAAACTGGGGCCTGTCACGTGCGGTTCTCCTTGGAGCACTCAGCACATGCCAGGACACCGATCCTGTCCCTGGAGAACCAGAAATACGCATGTGGCTGAATTTCCTTTAGAAACAAGCACCAGGCGAGGTCTGTGTCCTTGGGCACAGGCGTACTACAGCAGAGGGAAGCCTGCCCAGACAGGGCCTGGGATGTCACATCCAGAGAGGAGGTTGCAAGTATCCTGGGGTTCAGAGCAAGTTTATCCAGATCTTGAAAGACAGAGGGCATGAGGCAACATCTAGATTTCCTAACCATGTGTTTACGGAATAAGAATCCCAACTTCTTTTACCTTCCCCAAGCTTTATTCTATTCTCTCTAATTTTTTCATTTTATTTTCTTGGCTCCTTCTCCCTAACAAGTACCCTTAAACCAGCCAATCTGGGAGTGCTAAAATGTTACTGGATTGGTCAGCTTAGCAAGAGAATCTTGCCAATCTCCATTTCCCTGGAAAGCAGAACAACCCTGGGCCCATGATGTGACAAGGAGGGGACCAGCACAGCAGGAAGGGAAGGAGGGAGGCTGTCTCTCACAGGACCCCTTTCTGTGGCCACCCTTAAAGAGGCAGAGCCCATGGTGAAGCTGCTCAACCTTTCCTCATTGCAAGGGTCATCTTGAGAAAACTAAGACCTCAGTCACCCACTCACCACAGTACTTCAACAGCAAGGGAGTGTCACATGGACTCTTAATCCCCTGGTCTGCTCCAGTAGTTCTGGTTCTGACACCACAGAACCAAATCTTACAGGTAAATATGCGAGCTGCTACTCGTATATGTAGACATTCATTTAGCAAATATCAGTTGAGCATCTGCTATGTGCTAAGTACTCAGAGGCACACAGCACAAGTTTGTGGGATTAGTAAGATAACTAAATGAGACACCGTCATCACCCTGATGACTTAAAGAATGTGAAAGTGTTTTGGAAATTGTGTTTCCTAGAAGCAGTATAATTACAAGCAGGAAAGTGACCCAATGTTAGAGGATTTAAAATTTTCCCATCGTGCACCTAGAAGTCAGAGGAGGTTCAGATCACGTCTGTATTTTTTAGGGCTGAGGTTGGCACAATGTGTGGCACAGAATACAAGCTTCTCAGCTGAATAGGCCAAGTTAGTTGAATGGGACAAATTTCTAGAACTTTCAGCAGTAGCGAAAAGCGTGATATACCCACATGTCCTAAGAAAATGGTTTCTTGTTATCAAGTCTAATGTGCTAAGAGGCCCCCATTTCACACACCAAGAATTCAAAAGAGGATGCTCCACATCTAGGAGCATTAGATGTTTCACCCACACTACTAAAGGTCATTACATCTAAGAAGGCTCTTGAAATAACAGTAAAACAACCAAAAATCAAATATATAAGATGAAATGTAACACAAGTAAATGTTCTAGATTCTTGATAAGGAAGATCAAGATTATGTTCCCCTTAAACTTCTTTTCTTTGTTGGATCAAAGTCTTCACCCACACCACTTAGTGACCCAGCAAAATCCTTAGTGTCATGTTTCCTACCTTAATCTGTCCCTCCTACCTATACAAAAAAGTATTTTCTGCTAAAGTCTCCATGCCCACAAAGACCCATAGTTCTCCTCGCCAACACCTCATTAATTGAGCCCGAGGCAGCATTAATTTTTCCTGGTCTTTGTCCACAATAAAATAAGGAGGCTCTAGTCTCCATTGATAGTTAGCAAATTCCTCTAGACAGCTGTCTTTTTATCCATCCATGACCCAAGCAAAGGGCTATGCCCCTACTCCAAACTTCTGCCTAAGTCAAGCCTTCAGTTCTTATACCATGTAATGTCTTTTGAGAAGGAGTAAGCAATTAATGAATAAAACATTGCTCCAATTATCTTTTGACACATAATAGACCACATCAAAGTCTAGTGGTATTTTAAAATAATAACAGATTATTGTTATTATATGCTCGCAGATTGTATGAGTCAGACATTCAAAAAAAAAAAAAGAGGCAGAGAAGAAAGAAAAGCGCCATCTTGTTAATGCCTTTGGTTGGATGAGTCCAATGGCCAGAGGAGTCTAGAACAGTTGGAACAGAAGGATCCCCTGCAGGATGGCTTTATCATTCACATGTCTGGGTGTCTAGGTCCTGGGCTGGATGATAGAAGAACTAGATCAACCGGCCTGCTGACCAGGGCACCTACATGTGACCAGCATGGCCGGATAGCCTAAGGGAGCTGGGAGTTTTACATGAAAGCCGAGGGTCCCATTAGCAATTGTTCCCAATGGCACAGGACTTTTATGATCTAGTCCTAAAAGCCATCACTTCTGTGTGGTCTATTTGTCACAGCTGGCACAAGCCCACTTAAATTCAGAGGGGCAAAGACATGACCGCTTGATGAGAGGCGTGACAGACTTTGCAATCATGATTTAAAATCACTGCAGTCTTTGCAGTGGCCACAGATCATTTGCATTCTTCCCATCGGCAAGATATGTTCAGTCCTCTCCTAACACACTCCCCTCAACCCACAGTTTCATCCCTTTACATTATTAGGCTCAGTCTCAAGATTCTGAATGTCACCTTCTAAATCAGGGCCATATATAAATGTGACTTTTCAAGTTCAGGACTTTGACTACAGTATCTCTTCATAAGAAAACCTGTTTATAAAAGAGATTGCACCCTACCATTCTCACCTATACAAAACAGTGGAAGAGGCAAAGATAATAAGTACAAAGACTCCTGTTGAAGGGGCAGGGAGAGACTTAGAGACATACATAGCAGTCACTGGTCTGTGGCAATTCTGCATTCCAGCCAGGCACATCTTCTGGGGCTCAATTTTCTCTCTGGGAATGATTTGTCTGAGCTCTTGACTCCGTCCTCTGAGTCATCCTTCTTGCCCATTAAAGTTGCTTTTGTGTGTAATTGAGTATTTTCTCCACCTGTCTCCTGCCCATAAAATTTCAGAGTCCAAAATTCTCTTTTCATTTTGTATTTTCTCTTTCCCTTTCCTTTTAATCTAGTATCATTCCTTTAAAAACTTCGTGGGTTTCTTTTAACCAATTTAATATCTACTCCACTGGACAGAAACCACAACTACACAGCTCTTCAAGGTAAACCTTTCTCTTTCCTGAACTCCTTTGAAGCCCACTGTGGGACAAAACCATTCATATTCTTATGGTGTATGAGGTGCATCCTTAAGAACCTTAAATTTTTGTCTATTTGGAAGTGACTATGAGGCACCATCTTATACTAGTCTGAAGTCTTACCAAAAAAGGGAAGATTTTACAGTCAAACGCTTGCCTTCTTTTCACCCTGAAATCACATTTTCCTGACAGAGTCATGGACTTCATTTTTCCCCTGGGACTCTATTAGTTTAAGAACATTTTTTATGGGTGGAAAGACTACCCAGGGGCCTTTATGTCTGTCCCAAATCCCATTCAAAGGCTGACTTTATTCTTTAATTCATCTTCTTCCACTCACATTCGATCAGCGGCATATAAAGGGCCAAGTGTCCCTTCTAACACTCTCCTTGGAATTCTCCTTAGTCCTATCAAGTACATCAAGTGCATTCTTGATTTCCACATTCCCACAGGTCATGGTGCTGGTCAACTTCACCATGACAAAACAAGGCTCTCCTTTCCTTCAGCTTCTAAAAGCGTTGTCCCCATGTCCCTCCCAGTCCTCACAACAGCCTCCTCAAGGTTGTCAGATTTCCTTTATCAATGTGACCTGCACATGTCCCCTAACTTTCACTTCCAAAGCAGACACTGCTTCATCTAGGGTTTTTTGCAATGGGCCCCTGGGCAGCACATTTTGCTCTAATTATATCTACTCTTGTGTAACACACCACACAAAACTTAGTAGCATAAAACAAAGCTAATTTTTTTATTCTTAGAGAGGCTGTGGGTCAGGAGCTGGTAAATGGCAAGCGGGAAGCCCTTCTCTGACCAAGTCTCCGAGTCCTACAAGCAGAGCAAAGGGGGGAATCGGTAACTGGAGTTAGGAGAAAAGTTGGATGAGGAGAATCCAATTCCAAGAGAACTCCTTTTGGAATTCCTGTGACTGGGCTTGGCTGGGATGGCAGAAGGTAGGGCTGTCTGGGACTACCTACTGGAAAGGCTAGTTGTGGTGTCTCTAGTCAGAAAGTACCATGATTGACACTTGGAGCCTGGAGCTCCCAGAGCTCTCGGCAGCCTGAGGTTGTGGCCATCACATAGCTGCACAATAGTGGACTCAGACACAGCATGCCTAGACTGGCAAAGGGGGGACAGAGCCCCTCTCAATGAGAGCATTGAAGAATGCGTGGCCACCCTATAAAACATCCAGGGACGTGCACTGTCTAATGTGTAGTCGGCAATAAAAACTAAGAAGTTGGAATGAAGAGGCCACTTGAATAGTTTATGGCAACTGAAAAGTTTATTATCATTCTTTTGAAAAGAAATGGGATCAAACCCAAGAAGCCTAAAGGACTGAAACAAATCTTCATCCCACAGAGGCAGACATCAAAAAAGAAATCTTCAGAGGAAAAAATCACAAAGGGAAGATTAATTTTCTAAAACGTTATGACTACCTCTTGTCAAAAGACGCCAGGGAGGAAGAGGGGAGGCGTGTGAGAATTACATTAAGTATTTAATCGCCAATAAAAGTCTGATCTTGCTTTGTTTTTTGTTGTTGTTGCTTAGGCTTTCATTTGGGGCTTCTATGTAAAGATTTCATCCTATCACCCTAGAGGCACACATTAGAAAATATTTGCTATACTTAAGTGATTAGTTAAGACCTCAGCGGAACCTTCTGAAGAGGGTAGAGTGAGTGACTGAGACGTCCCCTCAGGTGAGGAGGCAGTGTGGTGCTGCACTCCAGCCCTGCAGTGTTAGCTGGGTCCTCACCCCAGCTGCATCCTAATAGAGACGAGGACGCTGGAGCCCAGAAAAAGGAAGTGCTTAGCCTAAGCTGAGTCTAGGAATCGATTTCTCAAACTAAGGGCCCATGGAGCAGCTACGTTCCATGAGTATACAGAAGTATTTAAAATCAAATAATAAGAGTCTTCCAGGTCACACAAGATTAAGTTAATGTGTGATATTTTCTCAACTTAAATGCCTTATCCCATATTTTTCTCTGGAGTCATAGGTATATTTTACTACTTTTCTCTAAGAAATCCGATTTATTAAATTCAGTATGTAATAAAGTAATGTATTTCATGTCATTCCAAAAAGCATCAAGATTTCCAAATAGTTCACTGCTGAACCAAGCTTAAGATTGAGCTCGGTACTGATACTGTATATTTGAGAGGAAGGGCTAGCCTCATTCTTTTATTATTCCAAAAGCATAATCTGGTGCCACACCTCATAAATGGTAACTAAGAGGGAATAATAGATGAAAATGATCCTCTACATAAAGGCAAGGGACTGCCCTTGGTGCCTTTAAGGGAGCATGTTAGAGACCTGTGCTGATTAAAATTACCTATTTAGCACTTCCAATTGTCATCGCCCATCATCCCGTATCTCAAAGCCATAATATATATTGTCTGTCTGTCCATCCATCCCTCCATCCACCTATATTTCTGTCTAGGCATTTTTGTCATAGCAGCTCAAATAAAAAAAGATATTGCCATCTTAGTCCATGCAGCTGATATACCAGATATAGCAGAGTGGTAGTTTTAAAACAAACTCTTATTTCTTATAGTTCAGGAGGCTGGGAAGTTCAAGATCAAGGTGACAGTGAATCCAGAGTCTGGTGAGAACCTTCCTCCTAATTCATGGATGGCTCCTAATTCTCTCTGTCCCCACATGGCAGAGGGGACATGGAGTCTCTTTATACAGGCACCGGTCTCATTCATAAGGGCTTCACCTTCGTGACCTAATCACCTCCAAGAGGCCCCACGTTCTAATACCATTACCATGGAGACATTTCAACATGTGAATTGTAGAGGGCCACATTCAGTCCACGACAAACTTGTGCCTTTAATTTCATACTTCGAACCAAAACTCTAATAAGTTTCCTGAGCAGAGGTGCATTTGCTTACTGCCCAGGATAATGAATGCTCACGTGCCCCTCATTCGTAGCTTCCTTCCTACAATTTGCTCCACCCTTTATGCAGCTATTGTTCCCTTCCAGTGGTGCTGTGGGCATGGGCTCTCGAAAGTGGTAAAAGTGCAGATACTCAGATACTTGGGCTACTGCTACCACTGAGATAACAAAGAGTTCTTTTTTTTTTTGTCCTTTTTTTTGTCCTTTTTTTTATTAAAATATTTTAAAATTTACATATACTTGCCATTAATTGTAATCCCCATATATTCCCCATCACCATCTCACCAGTGCACCATCACCTCAGTCCCCGTGCTCCCATCTTCCCTCAACCCTCCCCTCCCCTCCCCACCAGGTGTCCCCAGTCTGTTCTTGTCTCCTCATTTTTGGTTTCTGTGTCTTTATTGTTGTTATTGTTATTATTATTGTTGTTCTTATTCCTTTCCTTGATCTTTATTTGGTTCCCTTATGTTCCTCCTAAGGGAGGAACCATCTGGTATTTTTCTT